>OX243828.1:1561610-2059110 GCA_945859605.1 Lumbricus rubellus
GTTTTCACCCTTAAGAAAAATAGTAATTTATTATAGATCATGTTATTAAGTTAAGTTTTAGACTACGCAGTTCCAAGTTAGTTAAACGATGCTAAATACATGTAGGATTGATTTTATGTTTCAGCGGATCAGAGATGTTTTGAACGGGCGCTAAATTGCGTAGATAGGCCTAGATGCATCTGCTGTAGACAGGCCTTTAATTGCAACTTCGATCCATTAGGCCTACTTTGCATGATTATTGGCAAGACTTTCATTACATAAATCATGTAGATCTATATATATTTATATGAATTGGAAAATGTCTCCTTTTTGACAGACTTTGTCTTTCAGAGTAGGCCTATACATGTAGGATACACATGGAATCATTACATAAGGTGAACTATCAAGATAACATCATGCATCGCAAACAAACCTGATTCGTTTTCTCTGATGTATAACGACAACGATTAAAATCACGATGACTATCAGCAGTGGTAGATTCACCCCAATTCCAAGCACCAGCGCAATAAACATAACTGAAAGATGAGATGCAGGGCAACATTATTTTATATAATAGGTTAAATACGTTATACACGGTCAACAGCTAATTAATTATAGGTCTACTATAATTGATTACGTTCTAATCTGTGGCGCCTACATTTTCGCATGTTAAAGAAACAGAAAGGCAGTGTTTTCATTTTTCATTTAATTAATATACTGCCTTTCTGTTTCAAAACGCATTGCACTCAAGATCTTCCTTCAGGAACGAGTTCCAATAATATTGTCGCAAATGTAACATCCTGCACCAGTCAATCAAGTTTCTGACACTGGTTTGGATCAGTTAGAACTTAGAAGCATTTTTGAAAGGTATAAAAATTGCGCTATGATTATTAAGCAGATTGACACTAGGTCCTATAGACCTATAGAAAACACAAAAAGTATTCTGTAAACACAAAAAAGTATTCTGTAAACACATATTTTAAACACGTCATGGATGTCACAACATCAATCAAAGCACGGAAAGTTCAATAGGCCAACTCTGTAAATAATATTAAGGATCTTATTCATTCATTCATTCATTCGGACATTTATATAGCGCTTCTTCAAGTAAAAAGCTTCTCAGAGGCGCTCCCGACTCGAACACGTCCTAAAAGAAGAGTTTTAAGTTTAGTATCTCTTCCCTCAATGATCATGTAAGGGATGGGATTAGCCTAATACAACTAAAATTAAAATTAAAAACAAATAATATATGTTAAAAAGAATTGATAATTCTTTACCTTCCGATACTCTTCGTTGTTCAGATATAGACGATGGAGATGATGTATCAGCTGAAAACAAAAATTAATCACATAAGGTACTCAAAAGTCTCCAATAGCTTTAGGCTTCGAGGAGTTGTAGGCCTGCGTTCCAGTGTAAAATAATGAAGCATCGAAGTAAATAAGTAAGCACGTATTTTAGTAATCAATTGTCCATTACAATTTGGTGATATTCAGTTATTCTAATGAACGCAACTAAATAGTATACAACATCCTAAAAATGAGATCTCTCTTAAAGCGGTGTTAGGCCTGTATAAAATTATTATCGGAATGATTATTACGCGCTTTGTCAAGACTAGTGTGCCATGGTAAGAAAGACTCACATATTGAAGTTCACAGGTTTAATGACTCTTGTACTACTTAATAACTCGTCAATAATAAGTTTTGTTGTTCCAACATTGAATGGCAAAGTAGTTGTGTGCAACTGGCTTAAGCATACATTCAGGATGACGGTGATTGCCTCTCCCAGTTCAATACGGCAGTCCACACCGATGTGACATTCAAATCCGGCTCGTAATGTCACCGCAGGGTCGCAGGTTGGAATCTACTTCAAGCCACAGCGTAGCCACATTGAACAAGTTGCTCACCCATGATAAGTAAGCTTATCTGTGATGGAAAGCAACGGGAAACCACCTCACTCATCTCAAAAGCCAATGAACCTGCCTTTTGGCAGAGAACTCATCATTCATTCATTCATTCTGAGAATTTATATAGCGCCTCTTCAAGATATCTACTCAGAGGCGCTTCATGATATGAAGTTGTTATTCTTACTTTTAAGACAGATGAATTGTCGTGGTATGCCACAATCACAATCAGTCCAACTTAGCGATGGATTTCCATTTGGATCGATGCAAACACATCCGAAATCAGAATTGTTCGGTTTTCCATCCGACCAAGACGTGTAGAAGATTTCGTCACCGCATTCTGGAAAAATTGACATATTGCCAAAAAGACTGACACGGTCCTTAATTATATTGAACACCAAACTGCCCCTTTCACTCCTGCAGTAGTATGCTACAATACACGGCTTCGTATACCGCACCTGCGTAGGTCCTACTCCTGCATAATGTATTGCTGTCCAATGGCTCCAAGAGTAATCGTCATCCTCCACCATTTCCAGCATGCCCACTGGAAGCTATAATATTATAATGACCAATGTTTCAATATGAGGCCCGTATACCATCTAATGTTACCGAGCATACTGACATGGCTCAGTGTGCTATCATAGCAGGAACAACGGACTATAATTTCGAAGAAATTCTACGACCATTAAACATTAACAATGAAGTTTACTTTGGTAAACATTATGCATGTTGTCTTCACTTTTACGCGAACAGTTACAAGAATAATAAGGCCTTGTCTTACTTTAAATAACTTTAAATTACTTTCATAATTGTTTCATAATAAATTTTATTGCAAGATACGCTAATTGCTGGTAACTTCGAGTGACGCCCATATTTTAAAAACTTCACTCACAATTATTATTGATCTGCAATGCAATAATTAATTTTGCAGTTGCGCCGTCGAATCGTGTGTGCACGTCTGAGCTTTGTAAGAACGGAGATATCAAATTTCAGTTGCATTGTATTGTATAACTTACCAGGAGATTTCCAGATCCACTTGTCCCATCGAATTCCGACCCAGTAAGACAACGATTCGTCCAACCAAGAAGTATTTAATACAGGATGATAAATGTTTGTGAAGCTGTTATTAGCATAACTAAACGTCGCTAAATCGCCGCTGTTGCTATGACATCTTTCCCTGGATTTAAACCAGGTGAGGGCTTCAGTGTCATACTTGATGTAACAGTTTCCGTTGTAGATTAAATTACTTCTTGAATTGTTCGAACACAATCTGATATCTGAAACAGAACGCCTTGAAAAGTCAACTATGAACTTTGGAAATGCTTTACTGGTTAGACTCTATGCGCTTCCTGAAGTACGCAGCTGATTATTAGCCTATCTTTTCATTAGGCTTCGTAATTATGATGTGGTGAGTTATTAAATATTATGACCTCTGACATTGTTAGGCTCTGTTATTAGGCCTAGATTTTTTTGTTAGGCGCAACATATAGGCTAGGCCTAATTATAGCTATTTAACAAATAAACATTCCAAAAAGGGTAATGCATAATTTAAATAAGTTTATCTATGCACGATAGTCATAGGCGTACGGGAGCTTTCATCAGTGGAGGGGGGAGGGCAAAGATTGAACCTCTGCCCGAAAAATATATCCGGAAAAAGTAGATTACCTTTTTTTAGTCGTCCAGGGCTGTGTTTGCCCGAAAAACCAGACTTGCCCGAAAGTTGGGGGCATTTGCCCCCTCTGTACCCCCGCCTCGTACGCCTATGACGATAGTCTAGTAGATGGTATGCTGCAATATGTGCACAATGTATCAGTCTACTGTAATAATAGTAGGCCTATAATTGGTGGATTGTGTCAGTCCAATAGGTGTCCGCTAAGGCAGAGTTTTGTTTAAAGAATAATATTCGATTCCACTTGAGTCATCCATAGACAATTCAGATGAAGCAAATCAAATTCTTCTGAATGAAGTGCTTACCCTGAAATTGGCAAACGTAGCTTCTCAACTGATTTGGATTTGAGGCCATCACCACAAATCCATTCGAGCTGTTGTTGAGACAACTGTAAAGAGTGTAGTCTCTTAGCTTACCATCCTGATTTGACACGCCACCTGGCAAACAATAAATTTAACAACAGATTAATATTAGACCTTATGCCTGATCTTCAAGACTTGTCATTTTGTCATTTTGTTCCAAGTTTATTATATTAATCTATGCTAGAAGGATAATAGGGCTATACCTATCCCATTCAGTAGCCTACAAACAAGGTCCTATGACAACGACGAAATGTAATTGACTTAGGCCTATAGATGGAATAATTCTCTCTAATTGGATCACAAATAATTGTTCCATTTTTAAAAACTACTTGCACTTACCATAGTAATTTTGTCCACGGACGAGAAACCAAGTATACAGCTGTCGATGTTCGTAAAGTCTTATATTAACAAAAGCTGATTCATTCAGTTGCACCAAAGACAGAAACTGATTTAACATCTGTTGAGTTTTGCTGTCGTTAACAACGGCCAATTGAGATGATTGCTCAGCACACCAAGATTTCGCTCCATCAAAGTCTCTTCTAACATCGGGTCCTGGTGTCTTAAAGCAGAATTCGTTGATGCACTGTTCCTGGTATGATGCCATAGATCCTATGACGAAACTTATGACTACACGAAAAACATTCTTGTTCATTGACCAAATTAATCACTAGAATATCTTAAAGATCAATTCTTAAATATTTCACTAAGTATTGCATAAATATTATATTATACACTGCGCTATAAACTGCCTGTTATGATATTGTAGGCCTACTATTATAGTTGGATCATATAATAATGTAACGCAATTCATGTGTAGGCTACTTAGGCATAATTATTTATATTTATTCTAAGAATGCCACAAAAATATATTAGTCCTATAATAGACAATGGTAAAAATAAACTTTTTACACTGGAATGCCTGTTCAAACTATCCAAAACCACCAATTGAACATCGAATGTCCCTGAAGGCAAATAAGATTTTGAAGAAAAAACCACTACCATAGGTGACTTCTAGTGCACAGATTTTGAAACTGATCATTTTCTTCTAAATGCGATGAAGATTCTCAAAGCAATAAGAGACACAACACGCTCATGAACAACTGAAGTGCATATGATTCAGCATTCATTATTTTGCCTTAACCATGCCACTTGCGTTGACATAATTATTGCCTAGCCTACTCTTGCATGTGCACTGTGTCTAACCGTGGCACACCATGTACGCATACAAACTATTACAA
This sequence comes from Lumbricus rubellus, assembly GCA_945859605.1. Taxonomy (NCBI): domain Eukaryota; kingdom Metazoa; phylum Annelida; class Clitellata; order Crassiclitellata; family Lumbricidae; genus Lumbricus; species Lumbricus rubellus. The sequence goes on from OX243828.1 coordinate 1,566,759, forward strand.
AGGAAGCAGGCTATGACGGGTAATGGACCAGAATATTTGCTCTTGCACACAATGCTGCTCTGACCAGACAGGCTCGCATAAAAAAAATCATCACTCCGTACACCTTCCTGATTAAAAGTAGGGCACAGTCAAAGTAGCCCTGACATAGAACTTTTCTATTATAACCATTCAATGACAACATTTATATAGCGCCTTTCTGAAACCTCACGTAGGTCATGAGTCACTCATGATGCTCTATAATAGCCTACAGTCATGTAATATGATGACGATGGGAAACGCAGATAACGTAACTGATCGTTTGTCATATAAAAATTCCGCATTAGTCACAAAGGCTTCTTGTGTGAAGTTATGGTATGGTGGGGTAAATAGGAAGGTAGAGTAAGAAGTTTATGAGAGGTGGTAAAAATAATATTATGGTTTGATCATTGCAATGTTGTAAAAAATAGGATAGCAAAATTGGCAAAAATAAGGCATGGTCAAATAGTAGATATTAGCCTATGCCCATCTGTATTTATTTCGTATCAATGTCATAATTTAAAAAGTTCATTTATTAAGTATCAAAGGCGATATGTTAAAATATCTGGGTACGGTATATTGAGTACCAAGGTGAAGCATTATAATTTTCTAATTTCAAAAGCACTGTTATTTATTTATTCATCTTTTTATTATAATTTCAGCAGCACTTCAAAGAAGGTGTAAAGGGACATTGATTGTACTATCGATAGGCGCAAAGACGAAGTCATGTGAAGTTCACAGTAAAAAGTTGATCGTCATTTGTTGTGGCACGAAAGCTGGTTCTTTCTTCAAGTCAGGCCTTTGCTGTAGGCCATATAGGCCTGCTATTGTGCTGAGCAATGTGAGCATTGTTGTACAGGAAGTACAAAAAGTGACTGTCTGAGAGAAGTGGCTGAAACCTGCGCACAGTACTTTACAGCAATCAGCTGCTGTGTCCTAAACGCATATTAGGACGAATTAAAACGACATATAGGGGTCCAGGCTTTCACTTTCACAGGAGTAGTAGCCTACTGTAACAGCATTGGCGTAGCCTATTTCTGCTTCATAATTATGAGACCAAGTCTGGACGTGAACACATTGTGCAAGACCTAAGTTTAATCAGCAGCTGATGCCAATTATAAGCTTACACCATGGTTTCTCCTCACTCTACCGTAGAACCATGGTATGGGAAAAACCTACGCAGAGATCTGGGCTTTTTGCGTCTACTTGCGAAAAATTGTCCTTATTGAGCTAAAATTATACAGGTCGCATGTTTGACTTCTTGAGCAACGAAGAAAGGAGATGCGCGAATGAGGTCACATCCCGTAGCGTTTATTTTTTAAAGATAGAGCGTAGCCTATCAACGTTGTTTGCGTCAGGCAAATTTTGCCAATGCCCTAAGCTTAAAGTATAAAACCGCTAGACATAGTTTATTAGGCCTAGACCTATAATTTTTTATAAAAGCCTTTCATAACGACGACGCCTTATCATAAACACAAAATAATGTCGTATTCAGCAGTGTGCTGTTGGCCCACGTGAGACGTGGTTTTATGATGTTATTCTTGTTATAGCCCAATATTTTAAATGAATGCTGCCTATCCGCTGAAGTGTGTTAAAGCAAATTTCCACAAAATATCCCATGCACCTTGCAAAACAATCCAACGAACAATATATAGACGGCTTCGTATGTTGAAAAACCACTATTAAATGGATGCAAACAGGATAAGCTCACATTTTATCGCCACATTAGTTTTATGAATTGAAAAGGCTACACGCATTATTTAGTCAGGCCAAAAGATACGGATTATCCCGAATTAAGTGTATAGGCTACAAATAACATCTGCTAGGGCTATTTTAAGATTAGGTTGGGCCAGTTCAAACTTCATCCGCAGACCGCAGCTGATCCGCTGGATCGGTTACAATTTTTGGACATTTGCACACGAAGTAGCCTATGTATATTGTATATGCTTCAAGCTTAATATATTTCGGGAAGAATATTACCCTAGGCGTAAAAACGGTTTCTCGTTTGTAATTAAGACTGCGTGTAGGGCTTATTCTATGAATAAAATTATCAAAACAAATTTATAGTATCGTCTTGATTCGCTCATTTGCGCGTTCACAATCTTTTGCTTTTCTTCGTTTAACTCTTAATAGCATCCAGTTCTATAGAGCGTACGCTGCTAAGCGCAGTTGGATTCAATTCTTGCAACGCCACATTTTTAAAACAAAGCACAAGTGAATTCATTATGAAACCGTTTGCATAATCCGCATATTAAACTCTTAACGGTTGTAGGCTATAGGTCTAAGAGCAACGTTATTGATACGGTAAGCTTACATGCTAACATTGAACGCATTGTCATTTATTTAAGACACCACTAGGCCTATAACTATTCCCATCACCCTCATGTCTTAGGATACATGATGCAAACTCCTACAAGATCAGAATCAATGCATTATGATTGTGTGTCTCTTTCTTGTATAAAGACCCAATAGTTTGTAGGCCATATAATTATAGGCTCTAGGCTAGATCGTATGTTGGTGTCCCCGATCACTTTCCATTGATCCGAATTAGGCCTACTCGTCCACTGTTACACTCGCTCATTGGTCTGCTGGTCTACAGCTTCGTATATTATGTCCTTTCTGAGCCTTTCTGACATTTCTGATGCGTCGATGAATGCTTTGTAGTCGTAGGAATTGCTCGCAGTTGTCTTCGGGTTCAGCGCGGCTTGTCTTTCCAGATTCATCAGCGAATGTTTCGTTTCGCTAAAACGACCAATAAACTGTCGAGGAAAGTCGCCATAAGTAAATTCTATCCAGCAATCAATTGTTCAACCATATAATATATCATAATAGGCTGCAATATTGTACATATAGGCCTACATAGCCAATACATAGCTTATTTATATATTTATACATTCTGTAAATGCAGTGCTGTTTACGACGGAGCGCTCCAGAACGCTTCAGGGATTAGGCCTACTCAGTCACTGAAAATCATCTAATCTGTTTAAATTTTAATATAAATTATTTAGGTGCTTAAACTTAGCCTAATTTAAGTATTTTCAGCGCTTATAAACAGGCTAATAGAAATCATAGGCGTACGAGGCTGGGGTTCAGGGGGGGCAAATGCTTCCCCAACTTTCGGGCAAGTCTGATTTTTCGGGCAAAAAAAGTCTCAAAAAAGGTCGTCAACTTTTGGGCAAGTTTTTTTTAGGGCAAAAATAGTCTCGGACGACTAAAAAAAAAGGTCGTCAACTTTTTCGCCGGATAAAGTTTTCGGGCAGAAGTTCAATCTTTGCCTCCCCCACTTCTGAAATCTCCTGTACGCCTATGATAGAAATATTATCTAATAATCTTCGTTTAATTGAGACAAATCAGGGTGACACACCGCACCCAGTTAGGCTACATGTCAATGCATTTTAAAATAAACAAGGAAAGTAATGTGAGGATAACAATGTCATTAACGGGCGACAAAGAGAACCATCAGAATGAAGTTTCTAACATCTTTAACTGGTAGAACAAAAGGATGCCGTAGGCCTATAGGGCGTAAGTTTTAGGTGGTGTTTTGCTAGAGGTGGTAAAAGGTTCCTCAGGACATGATTGACATTTAGCATTACATTACGAAGCAGCCCAGCATCAGCTCCTGTAACTAATTTCTCCATGTTCGGGAACATCGTGGAAAGTAATCCCAGTCGTCGCATTCGGTTCAACATTTGTTCTAGTTTAGTTCTGTCGTTGCTAATGGTGAACCCCAACCAGGCCAGGGCAGCATAAAGGATCCTCGCTACAGAAGTGGCTCGAGCTACCTCGTGAAGAGAGTCAGAGGGCAGTCCATGTGCTTTAAGCATTCTCAGTGCATAGAGTGATCTAGAACAGTGGTTCTCAAAGTGGTGGTCCGCGGACCGGCACCGGTCCGCGGAGTCCTGATCACCGGTCCGTGAAGAAGTCAGAGAATGAAAAATAAATTATAATTATTAATTTATATATTTAAAATTGTGAAATTTTTGAAGTTGTTGTTCAAAATTTATTCAAAATTCTGTTTCAAAGTTTAAAATTACATTACCAGTGCCTTATTTTAACTTGCCAAATGGCTGTACAAACTATTTTTACTAATTGAAAATCCCTAATTATTAATAACCCTATATTTAGTTTTTTTAAATAATACAGTTCGCTTTTGTCTGTGCTTGTCATTAAAGTTAGCGGTCCGCGAGCTTCCCAAATAAATTATTGTCGGTCCGCGGCCTGCCGAAGTTTGAGAACCACTGATCTAGAACATCCCTTCAACAGCTCAGAAACATCTTCTGTTGCTCGAAGATTGTCTTGGATAGTAGGCCTAACGCTGAAGATTCTCGTTGATGTCACTCTGTCAACTTTGTTGATCTGGTCAGGTGGTGAGTTAATTTTCCGTCTACTTATCAGCAATTCTTGCGACTTTCCTGAATTAAGACGCAAGTTGTTCTGTTCTGCCCAATGATCAACATGCTTTAGTTCTTCTTCGATGGTATTTCTCATTCTTTCGCCTACGAGTAGATACATGTGCGTATCATCACATTCATCAGCGTATTTTAATATTCTGTTCTCCGGATGACGAGGATGGAGATCCGATGCTCCAACAAGATAAGAGGATGGGCCAACACCTGAGCCCTGCACTACACTTGCATTGATTAAACGTGTATTTTGGACGGGACGCTATCTCAGAAACCTGCTGTCTAGAAAAAATACTGTTGACGTGTATTATAGGCTCTGCATACAAATTTCCAGCAACAATCCTGTCATGAAAAACAATCCATTACCTATCTCTCAGGTTTCTCATCATCCGTTCAGACGCCCATCCGCCGTCCAGTCAAAAATACATGAACACACCCAGTCACATAGGCGTATGTTACACAATTATTTTCATGCCAGCCGCCTCCTTTGATCCATCATCCTTATCTTCGTCCATCTAGTAGCCTAATCCACCAATGCATGCATATGTATATAATATACAATTGTGCCTACATAGTAGGCTAACATTATCCTATCCATACATGTATTCTTCAGTTCCTCAGTCAGTATAAATTATCTGCCTGCCTGTATGATGTATCTTTCTATAGTATCGCAGCTACTAGAACCAATATTTAACAGCCTTAGACCTACTTCCTAATAGCCGGTCATGTTGATCATCCATACTAACCGACATTTTCTACAAGTACATATTGTAAGTAATGTTAGCCACGCAATCGCAACTAGTAACAATCCTCCTCCAAGACCAACGCCAAGTGCCAAGGCCAAATCTACAAACACAACCAAACCAAGAATGAAATGACACTACAGAACGCTTCAATTATTAGGCTATGTTTTGACGAATAATGAGACAAAGCCGAATAATAATTTAGCATTTAGTTTGTAAATTAGATGATGAATTGTAGTAGGCTAGATAGGAGATATAAATAGGCCTACAGCAGGCTTACAAATTTTATTTGTAGACATTAAACTATAAAAGGCCTATGACTGTTCTTAAAATTAGCATTAAAAGTATTTTTTATAATAATAATTATATTGATCTCATTTTATAATTATAGCCACAAAAACTGGTTCCGAGTAAGATTTCTTTAAGAAAGTGCAAAAGAACTTATGGAAAACAGTGAAAATGCCAAAGGTGATTCATAGTAGACTAAATAGAAGTCAGTTCCTTTCAGTGGTTAGGCCTACCTATTCAAGGGCGGATACAGAAACTTTGAACGGGGGGGGGGCAAAAAAAATTGTAGGCCTTGGGTCTGGGAAGAAAAAATTTCGTGTCGTCGGCCACATTTTTTCCCACCCGCCAAAAAAGTTGATGACCTTTTTTTTAGTCATCGGCCAAAATCAAGGATACAATGTAGTTTTAGTAGGCTACATAGATGATAGATCTAAATTATTGAATCCAGATTTACTTCAAATGAAGACACGTTGAAACTGTTGAAACCCAACCAGACATAGAACGTAAGCGCTCTGCACTTTTTGCTTGCAAAGTCAAATTCGAGATAACTTTACGGGTTTAACAAGTCTACTCACGCTATATTTGGCATGGTTCTAGGACAATTACCCCCGGACAATTACCCACGGACAACTACACCCGGACAATTACCCCGGACAATTACTCCCGGACAATTCCCCCCGTATCAATTACCCCTGGGACAATTACCCCCGAACAATTCCCCCGTACCAATTACCCCCGGATAATTACCCCTAGTCCAGGAAATCTAGATAAAATATAGGTCTAAGCTTACCGTCAACCTGGGCAAAATTGCTTCAAAAGGTTTTTAAACGGTTTCCTGCTCAGAATGTTTTGCTAAATAACATATCCAAATTCGGCCAAATTCGGACCATGGGATCACCCCCAAAATGGGGGAGAAATAATGATTTTTGTTGTGGATTGATCATTCTTTCACTCTTTCCATGTCCATTAATGCACTTCATGCTTTTCCCTAATAACTATCTAATAATAATTAGCTTTTGATTATTAGTCATTTTTGTGTGGCAAGTCTTTTATGTTTGACACTTAGTTGATGTTGTTTGGTAATTCTTTCAGCATGGGGGTTATTGTCCGGGGGAATTGTCCTAGGAGATAATTGTCCAGGCGGTTATTGTGCGTGAGTAATTGTCCGGGGTAATTGTCCTGTTACCATTTGGCAACTAATGGTAGGAAGCTACCGTATAGAAAAGTTTTTTACAAGGCTTTGCACCATATCGTCCAACGACTGCAATTAATTTTTTTTAGAGTTAATAATATTTGTGCCAAATCTTGTTTTAGATCTGGATATTTCAAACTAAATGGAGCATGTGTTGCATGTTATGGCATAGAATGACAAAACGTAGCCTATTGCATGAAGTAAAACATGCAGCATGTTAAAACTTTAACAGACTGGCTTCCTGACTTAACTCATTTTCCATACAATTAAAATTAATCAACTCACCATAGTCGATAGAAATGGATTTGCTATCATTGTTTGGCATATAAGCGATGTTTACAGTCTGGGTACTTGACGTCGGTGTATCACCATATGATGCAGCTCCTAGTGAGCAGCTCGGAGCAGTAACAGTACTGGTAGTAGATGTACTTCTAGAAGTACGCCTGCCAACTCTGGTTCTGATAGTTAGAGTTGTAGTTGTGGTAGAAGTTGTAGTTGGGGCTGTGGAAGTAGTTATAGTTGGAGTCATAGTTGTAGTAGAGGCTGTGGTAGAGGCTGTAGAAGTTCTGGTAGTAGGTGTTGTAGATGTGGTTGAGGCAGAGGTCGTAGTCGAGGCAGTGGTCTTAGTAGCAAGCTTAGTTACTGTTGTTGTTGCTGTTGTCGTAGTAACATTTACATCTGTGGAATACAACGAAAGAGAGAGTCCATCACGACTGCATTGTATTAAAACGGACAGGTAAGTTTACTCTCGACTGTGCTCAACGTTGTAGGCCAAGTTTATCACTTTACCAGATACCACCTGTACAAGTAGGCCTACATGGTCCCTTTCTGCTCAACTCCTTCTTGCCAGTGCAATTGAGGCTATTTATCAAGACCTCCATCTTTGGATGTCTTCAGATCGTCTCTCCTTGAACTCTTCTAGAAGTTTAAAACCCAGTTGATTTGGTTTGGCACCTTCAAGCAGCCCCTAAAACTTGTTATGCGTAACTCTCTCAAACGTTTCCTCACTTCAACTTTTCGTCTAGTGTTCGAAACCTGGGTGTTACTCTAGATGGTGTTATAACCTTTACCGAACACATTGCCGGCTACCTCGCTCTTCTTACTTCCAACAAAAGCGTCTCAGAACTATAATTTTCAAAACCTTATACGGCTATCTCTTCTACAGTTTGTGAGCTTACTCAATGCTGCTGCTAGGTTCATTGCCTGTCTTCTCGATTATCCAACATTCTACATTCATAACTGAACAACTTTACTGGCCTCCACTCTCAGCTTGTATATAATTTAAAGTTCTTATTTTGGCCTTAAAGTCTCAATTGGGTCTCGCTCCGAAGTATCTTTGTGATCTTATTCCTCGACCCATTTCTATCACTTCGCTGCGTTCTCTTAGGTCTTCTGATCGGCTTGACTTATTTTGTTCTGCGCGTCAGGGCTGCCATGGCTCAATGCAGATAATTTGCCTGCATAGGGCTTCCCCATGGAATGGACTTCTCCATCCGTTCGCTCCATCATCATCTCTTGTAGTCTTTCATCCTCTTTCTCTTATCTCAAAACTTGCATTTTCTCGGGGTTGCAGGCACTGGGAGAGCTTGCAAAGGCTCTTGCCGAGTCAGAATAAGTAATTGAATCTAACGGCAAAATAATGTTATGTTAATATCATATTATTATCATAGTGGAGGGCATTAGAAATATAACGAGGGATAACTGAGCGAGTTAATTTAGAATACACTGCGAGGCGAATTGAAAGAAAAAGAAATATTTGCTCGCAGTACCTATCAGTCACTTTTCTACGGTAAGAAATTCACATTAGGCTATTCATATTAGATCCATGGTTCTTTGTCTCGCCACTTGCGAAAACCACAAAAACTACCGTGCCGCTAGTTTAGCAAAAGATCTCTGGTTACTGTAGGCTACTTACGTTGGATGGAAAAAGAGAAGAAGACAGAATAAATGCTTTTGAAATGAAATGCTTAACCTTCAGAGTACCAGGATTTTTTGATACACTGAGTACCAATGGGGTCAAAAATGACCCCAACACATTGTTTTCAATAAATTCCTTGTTTTTTGCATTTTTATCAATTGCCAAAAAAACAAATAGTAGTAAAGCAATCTGAACATGTTTAGGCTGTTGAAATGAATTAAATTTTTCATAGTTAAAGGTATATTTTTATGTTTAAAGTGTTCGAGTGTTCAATGCTCAAAACTAACATAGAAAATATCCGGTCACTGCAGTTACAGTTTACAGCATCTGATTAGCGGTGTCTACTCCACCCTTCGATGAATTGTAGCCCATAGTTGTCTTCTTTGATGGAATATTGTTGTTCATCTCTACCTGACTGTGCATGCTGCTGAGCAGGACTACAACTTTCCCTTTCTTTGGACCGTACGACACCAGTGCTGCATCGACATGGAAGCCAAACATGGAAGTGAGGTCTTCGCGACCTTTCGTGGTAACAAAATGAGTCGGAAGTTCCTTTCTGCTTTTTCGAATAGTGACCAGAAGAGTCATTTGTTTCTCAGCGAGTTTTTGATCAAGTCTGAAACTTGTGAAGAAGTTTTCTGTGGTGACATTACGTCCAGAACCAGCCATATTTCGTGTTAGGTCGAGCACAACACGTTCTCCTTGGTTCCGTTCTTTTTCCTTACCTACTGGTCTCCCAATATGTATATAAATTAATATCTAACACATATTTTCTTCAGGTAATACTATAGAAAGGATTTATAAATTATAAATATGAATTATTTCAAAGGTTACCATTGAAAGTATTCAAAAAAGCTATTGGGGTAAAAAATGACCCCACTGGTACTCAATGCTAGAAAAGATTGCCAGCGCCCTCTGGTGATAAATAAGGGAAATATTAATTGATATTTCGATAGAGACTAGGTACATCTTTAAAGTCACAAATATTGAATAAATTTGCACGAACAGATTTTGCGCAGTGTACAGTGACTACAGTCAAAGTGGGCTTGGGGTCATTTTTGACCCCACTGGTACTCGCAGGGTTAAGGAAGATCTTGAGAGTACAATGGACTGAAAAAAGAACAAACGAATGGGTATTGGAGAAAACTGGAACAGAAAGAACCTTATTGAACTCGATAAAAAGAAGGAAACTCATTTACTTCGGTCATTTGATGAGGAAGCAGGGGGGCTGTATGGAGAAGGAAATAATACAGGGTACGATGTCGGGATCAAGGGCAAGGGGAAGACCGAGGATGGGATGGATCGCTAACGGTGGCGGCGCCAGGATTTCAGGTTTGGGGGGGCTGAAGCCCTAAGCCCCCCAAACCTTTTTTACGAAGCGCCAAAGGCGCCAAGTTGCGAGTGCCGAAGGCACGAAGCCCATACCGACTAGGGGGTCTGGGGGAGCGTCGTAAGTTCCCCCAGCGGGGTCTGGGGCGGAGCCCCAGCCGCCAACGCATTTTTGGCTCTGTTGACCTCAACTGGAACCATTTTTATGCTCTTTTTGCCAACTATATATGAACGATAAAATCATGAAAACTTCAATAAGAAGTCGTTTTGCAGAGTGACAGACTATTATAAGAATGTCAAAATACTATTGTAAAATAAATGTGATTAGAAATTTTAAATGGGCTTAATCTTTAGGCTACTATAATCACAAAAGTTAAAAGTTTAAGCCTGTAGCCTAACAAGTTTATAAATATACTGTCAAGTGGGTAGGCCTACTGTATAGGAAAATCCTAGGGGGCATGTCATATGTAATGGGTTTTACGAACACAACTCACCCAAATGTACAATTTTCTAATTTTAGAAACTTATTCTGTGAAGGCTTAACCAATACTTTTGTGTAATTTGCAGCCATTGCTTAGTCATTCATTTCAAGAATTTATATAGCGCTCCTTCAAGAAATCCACTCAGAAGCGCTCCCAGTCCAACCACGGTGAAACAACAAAGTTTTAAGGAGCTTGTAGAACACTGACGAGTCAACCCTAGGTAGCAAGCGCATCTGCATCGGCCGGGAGACTATTCCAGACAGAAGGACCTACAACTGAGAAAGCACGACGCTGACAAGTTGATGTTTCAACACGTATGACCAAAAGCTTACCGCTAGAGGCAGAGTGAAGGGCTTTGCGAGCCAGGACGGCAGACTCATCCCTCTGCCTGTGTTGAGCCACTAGCAGAGGGATGAGTTTTGAGGGAAAAGATATGCTCCTCCCCATTATCGAAGTGTTTTGTAATTTCCACGCTGCAATGGTAGCATTTTTGACTGTCATTTTAGCGAAAATACTCATCAGTTCAGTGCTGATGGGACTTCAAAAGTGTCTCCTCCAATTGCTTAAATCTGTCAAATTTCCTACTGTTATGGTATTATTTTGAACTGTCATCGCAGCAGAATTTCTCATAATTTCATTGCTGAAAGACATGCATGGTTTAGAAGTTCAATAAATACCTCCTCCCCATTTTATCTAAATACCTCAATAGCTTAGTGCTGATAGTCGTGGTTTGTGACTCCAGAAAGTGCTCCTCCTGTTGTTTAAATTTTTTAATCTCCACACTGTAAAGGTAACATTTTAAGCTGTTATCTCAATAAATTTCTCATAATTTCATTGCTGAAAAACCTGGTTTAGAGTTCAATAAAATATGTCTCCACCACGCTTGAATTTTTGAATTTCCTCACTGCAAGGGTAGCATTTTAAGATGTCGTCTTAACAAAATTGCTCATTATGGATAAACAATGGATAACACTGTAGAAATTTATAATGATATATCTGAAATATTTATGAAATATTTGGGTTGGCCTACAATTAAGCATCTACGAGGCTCCGTCCCCCAACCACAAACAGGTCCGGCATTAGGACAAGGCGAACGAGGCTGCAGCCGCCGTGGGCCCTGCGCTTTCAGGTCCTCGCGCTACTCACCTTAATTTTTACTTTGATGATATTGGCAGCTTTAATCGCTTGGCAGCATTACATGTAATTAATAGCCTACTGAGGTCATTTTGCCAAATGAAAGTGATTGGTTGTGTTGGAAAAGATTCCGAAAGAGCGAGTCTGCAAATAAAGCGAGACACAACTACTACATGTAGCGTACATGCAGGCTAGGCTTGGGCTGAAAGTGAGACGGGTCTGTCAGGGTCTGCGACCCGGCATTGATTTTCGTGACCTGCTGATGCCGGTTATCAGCTGGGACGCACGTTTAACAATTTTTGGGAAAACAACTAAAAAACCAGGTCGTCATATAGGCCTAGGCTGCACTAAATAGGTAAAAATGGTATTCTTTTGAAATTTGATGAGAAAATGACTAAAAAAAGGTCGTCAGGTACCAAAAATGGGTGAAATTTGTACGATTTTGGGCGAATGACCCAAAAAGGTCGGTCGTCAGAAATTTTCGGTTTAAAGGCTTCGGTTCGTCCGCCACAGTCAGACCCGGCAGCTTTCCCAAACCACTTTCAGCCCTGGGCTAGGTCTACCGGTAGAATTGGAGTTTTCTAGAATATTAAAGCCTAAGGTATAAGCTTAGAGTGCCTTATTGGCAGGAAATCAAATTCGCAAAGGTTATGCTTGAGAACCCTTTTCAAAGAATCGCTTGCTGCATTGGGCCCCGCACACCCTAGGGCCGGGCTTGACTACAAATTTGTGAAACGTCCCCATGGCATTTCCCCCAAGTCTCCCCAAGAGTGCTGTTGCTAATTGAAAACCCCATTCTGTATGTGATTGTATAGGACTAGCTGGGGCTGGAATTCCGAACTGGCGGGATGAAGGGCTGAGGTCCGGACCGGTTTGTAGGAGTAAAGGGGCTGGTATTTCGAACTGGCGGGAGAAAGGGGGCTGAGGTCAGGACCGGTCTGCAGGATGGAAGGGGCTGGAAGTCCGAACTGGCGAGAAGGAGGGGCTGAGGGCTGAGGTCCGGACCAGTCTGCATGATGGAAGGGGCTGGAAGTCCGAACTGGCGAGAAGGAGGGGCTGAGGTCCGGACCGGTCTGAAAGATGGAAAAGGCTGAAAGTCCGAACTGCGAGAAGGAGGGGTTGAGGGCTGAGGTCCGGACCAGTCTGCAGGATGGAAGGGGCTGGAAGTCCGAACTGGCGAGAAGGAGGGGCTGAGGTCCGGATCAGTCTGCAGGATGGAAGAAGCTGAAAGTCCGAACTGCGAGAAGGAGGGGCTGAGGGCTGAGGTCCAGACCAGTCTGCAGGATGGAAGAAGCTGAAAGTTCGAACTGGCGAGATGGAGGGGCTGAGGGCTGAGGTCCGGACCAGTCTGAAGGATGGAAGAGGCTGAAAGTTCGAACTAGCGGGAGGAATGGGGCTGAAGTCCGGATTGTTCTGATTTCGGGCTGGAGGGAAAGGGCTGGATCCACCAGGACAATTTTGAATTTCGCCACAATAACATAGTTGATTTCGTGCCGTTGGTCGTTGTCTAGTTTCCTTATTACGAAGAAAGCGTTATAGACATTTTCGGCGTTTTCGTTTGGGGGGGCTGAGCCACGTTTAGGGGGGGCTTAGCCCCCCTAGCCCCCCCCCCCCCTGGCGCCGCCACTGATCGCTAATGTCATCACATGGATGGAACTACCATTCGAGGAGATATTGAAGGAGACGGAGGACAGGAGAAAGTGGCGAAGGCATGTCCATGAAGCGACCAACCCTCGAATCGAGGAAGGTTAAAGACAAGACAAGACTTACGTTGCTGGCAAATGAACTGCAAGTTTTTGCTGCAGTCCAAACTAATCCATTCAACATTGTTATCGTAGTTTCTATAAGACGCCATGCATTGTGCAGACGAATTGTTTGGCAAATTGTTGCTGAACCGAGTTTCAGAGACCTCACGTGATGTGCCAGTAACTGAAACGAACAGAACGCTTATTTTTGCTTTAAGTAGGCCTAATATAGTTTGGATACGCTCAGTCTCTTTTTGCTTCACCCTCTCTGTCTCTGTCTCTGTCTGTCTGTCTGTCTCTCTTTCTCTCTTTCTCTCTCTCTTTCTCTCTTTCTCTCTTTCTGTCTGTCTGTATGTCTGTCTGTCTATCTCTCTCTCTCTCTCTCTCTCTCTCTCTCTCTCTCTCTCTCTCTCTCTCTCTCTCTCTCTCTCTCTCTCTCTCTCTCTCTCTCTCTCTCTCTCTCTCTCTCTCTCTCTACCTACCTACCTACCTACCTACCTATATGTATCTCTATATGCGTAAACATATAAATAAACATATAACAAATAAATATCTATATTATTGTATTTTATTGTATCTGACCATTTGTAGAGCGTTTCTTGCAGCAAGAGCCTTTCAGAAGCGCACCCAGTGCGTGCAACCCTGAGAGAAAAGGCAGATTTTTAGACCAGACCACGATCATAATAGAGTAAGCTTATAAAGTAAAACTACCATTAATTTTTTAATGAGACGGGTTACGGAAAATATCTGGCAGACAGCAACTCAGGCACGCTAGAAACCATGACACACCAGAGCTGCCCCGCATGCTTTGCTAGCGCAAGTAGCCTAGTCGCCAGGCAAGAGACCGGTGCGAATCTCAAACACCATCACTGACAGGACTTCGCCTCAGTTATAGGTTGTTAGGAACATATTATGTTGGGTCAGGAGATAATAAATTTGTTTCTTATTTATTCATTTATTCATGTTTAAACAATACAGGATATCTTAGATGGACAATAACGCTTTCTGATACGTAGATAATAGGTCTATGTTCAACAGGTTCGCATCAAATTGAATTATTGAACCTACATGTAGGCCAATAGGCTACAAAATTGGAAACCTACCAATGTCTTGCCACAACCACCAGGCACGGCGCAATCCAATCCAGAATTTTTCCAAATCGCCAAGCCATCTTGTGAAATCGTCTAAATCGTCAATCGTTATAAGATTTGTCGGCGCGCACCGGTACCAGGAATATGAATATGTATCTTTCACATAACATTTTCCATCTGTCCAGTAGCTATTCCGGACATTGGCGCACGTGATCTCTGAAAGATTTTAAACGTAACTGGTTGCTTTCTTTACTTGGAATTTCTCAGTCACCATGCAAAAGACATTTCTCAATTTCAAATATCTAATAAAAATGATTACCAAGTGATCCATTTACAGAAATGATAGCAAAATTATAAAGTGAATTAAGGCAGACGAATTTTCAAACAATAACTTTGCACTGCTTGCAATAGCGCAGGCAGTGCTTTCTGAAGGCATTATTCGAAGCATGCAGATTGAAGATGCATTATTAGCAGCATGCATTTATTTGCTCTCGTGTAGATCGCTACAACTTGCTATTCATCAGTCTCCTCAAGATGCGACTCTTACCTCCCGTCAGTCTTAAACGACACTGCTATACGCCCATTGTAGGCTACGCCTTCCTCGATTTGTTGACATTTTTAGTCTATATATAAGACTGAATAATTATACCGACTCCCTATCACCTCTTGGATCCCATACTACACGGTATCCCAATTGAACTGATACCATTTTTGTTTTGGCGCTATACATGTCAATTCTAAATGAAACTCTATACAATTTCAGAGAATATAAGAGGGATAAATTATCAATGTTTTCTGAAAATTGTATCCAATTCTACAAAAAGAGTCCGCAGTTATGCACGTTCAAATATTTGGGCAAAGGAAATTTCGGCTTAGTTATAGTAAGTGGGTCCCTATGTTGGTTAGGGTTCAGGTTTAGGGGTCGTGAGGGTCGGTTAGGTTCAGGTTAGGCATCGTGAGGGTCGTTTAGGGTCAGGTTAGGCATCGTGAGGGTCGGTTAGGGTTAGGTTAGGCATCGTGAGGGTCGTTTAGGGTTAGGGATAGGGTTAGTGCAGTCATTCATTAACATAGGGACCCGCTTACTATAACTATGCCGAAATTTCAAGTTTCCAACATGTAATAGTTAGAAAGTTATTGTTTGCAACTGCACGCCTTACTTTTTAAATTAATAAATATGACGTCATAATTTTTCCCGTCATTTCCATGTTAGGGGACAATAATAAAAATGTTTCAGCAAACATGATTTGAGTTCAATAAAAAAAATAATAGAAGAAGAAAAGCATTACGGTAGGCCTATCATGGTGCAAAAGGTTTTTAAAGGAATTTCCTAACAGAAACTGGTCCATCGCACTGATCGCAGCCTTATGAAACTCACATACGTGACGTTGACCATGCAGTGACCACTTCAAGCAGCGAAACGTGGAAGAATGAAATTTTTTGGTCAAGAAGGCCCAGATTCAGCTTTTTTGCAATCAATGAATGGCGAAAGCGCCTTAGAGCATGCATTCGAGCTAAAGGAGGACATTTTGAACATCAGGTTTGAAGAACAGCGCTAACACTGATTTCCTATCGTCAAAACAAAAATGGTATCAGTTCAATTGGGACACCGTGTATAAGACCATCCTACTGGTTTCCAGATCCCAACTTGTTTCTGTCCCTAAATATTTATCTCTCCGACTATTAGACCTATGCGTAAGCGCATGGGCGGAGTTTATCAGGAGCTAGGAAGGGGGGCTAGCCCCCCCGAAGAAGGCCCAGATTCAGCTTTTTTGCATGAAAATGGTATCTTTTTCCGGGCTTAGCGCCTCACCAAGAAGGCATTAGCCCCCCCCCCAAGAACGGAAACCAAACTCCGCCCATGCGTAAGCGTCTTTCCGTGACATCTGCATCGCCAAGATGCCTGCGTAATGGGGAAATCAATCTCATCCTATTATGATCCTGTAGCCTACCTCATCTTACCTTCACTAGAAGTAACAATGACTTCAGATCTGTGTTTGCAAGAACTAACGTCCGTATGTTTTCGATTAGAGTTCAGGGCTTTGCCAACTGGAACAGTCTACCTAAAGGACTCCGCATGGTGACATCCCCTAGTCACTTTAAAATCTTTGCAGGTGCGCACACACTAATTTATATTTAATTAAACTCAGCTGTGTTTGTTAGTTAAGCTATAGTTAAGACGTTAACGCGTACTTATATGTAACTGTTACTGTATAAATGTATGCAGTTTACTAACGTCTATTCCCTTATCCATTCCCACCTTCACCACCTTGTAATTTCATCCCAGTATATACATGTAGGCCCCTACTAAGCGGGACTCGTCCCTTCTGGAATGCCTATTGCTCCCTAATCAATTTTCAGTTTTTGTCGAATGACTTAATTGTTAAAAACAACTTGCGTTATACTGTTCTGTTTATTATGTTTATTTTTGGGAACAATAAAGAATTTGAATTTGAATTTGAGCAGTTAAAAAAATAGTCGAGTTGCAGCAAGAATATTTCCGAACCCTTCAAAGTACTTTAACAAACACAGCTAAAAACTATGACACCTACCTGAGTACTGCCGCTGGTATATACAGCTTCGAGAGTCAAACGGGGACGCGGCAGCTATACGTATGTTGGTTCCATTTCGTTGCATATACGCGTGGGTTTTTCCAGGAATGCTCCTATCTTCAATTCTCCCTGTGCACAGTGTAAAGAAGTAGCAAATTAATATAGCATAAGTGATCTTGCTTGAATTGTTATTGTATTTCTCGGGCATACAGCCATACAAGCCTTATATACCAAGGGTGAGAGAAAAATAGCTTATCTATATATATAAAAATGTAACGGCGTTCGCACGAATCTTCCTCATAAAGGATCTTGGTAAGTCCTGAACCGATTCTTTTCAAAATTGCAGCAAAACGTTCCGTTAATATAGGCGCAGGTTTGCATAATGCTTTTTTCCAAAATCTTCTACAACAAAAAAAAAAACTTTCACTTCGATTCGACCGATTCCGAGTTGAATATGCGCTATATGAACCTTGCGCAACCGCCATTTTTAAACGCGAGCTATTTTTGGCCAATGCATTTCGACGGTTTCAATTTGAACTCACAATCGGTCGAATCGAAGTGAAAGTTATTTCTTTTTGTTATGGACGGTTTGAATTTTAACTCTCAATCGGTCGAATCGAAGTGAAAGTTATTTCTTTTGTAAAAGATCTGCAAATTCGACCGTTTTACGCCCGCCGATAGGCTTTGCTTCGGGCGCGTGTTCCGTTTATGTAGCGCATTTCAACACATTCGATTCCGGCCTTTTTTATGTTCCGCGTCGCTCTGTTCCGCGTCGCTGTCGGCCCGTGTCGGAAAGGGACGGTGTGAGGAAGGAAAGGAAGGGAAGGAGCGGGACGAAGAGGGAGGGGAGAGATGGAGGATGTAGGGGGAGGGGGAGTGGAAGGGGAAAAGGAGGAGGGGGAGGGGTGGGATGGGGGAGGGGAAGGAGAGGGGAGAGGGGTGGGAGGGGGAGGGGAAGGGTAGGGGAGAGGGGAGGGGGGAGAGAGGGGAGGGGAGGGGAAGAGGGGGAGGGAGGGGAAGAGGAGAGGGGAGGGGCGGGGGAGAAAGGGGGAGGGGAGGGGGAGAGAGGGAAGGATTGGAGGCAGAGGACGGTCTTTTCTGCCACAGCAACGCGTGGCCGGGTTCAGCTAGTTATCTATATAAATAAAAATGTAACGGCGTTCGCAGGAATCTTTCTCCGCTAGGATCTTGGTAAGTCCTGGACCGATTCTTTTCAAAATTGCAGCAAAACGTTCCTTTCCAATAGGCGCGGGTTTGCATAATGCTTTTTTGTTAAAATCTTTTACAACAAAAAAACAACTTTCACTTCGATTCGACCGATTCCGAGTTCAAAATGCGCTATACAAGTCTTGCGGAACCACCGTTTTCAAACACGCCCAAATTGGGTCAAGGCATGCATAATTATTGACGGTTTCAATTTGAACTCGGAATCGGTCGAAACCACCGTTTTCAAAGGCGCCCGAATTGGGTCAAGGCATGCATAATTATTGACGGGTTGAATTTGAATTCGGAATCGGTTGAATCGAAGTGAAAGTGTTTTTTCTGAAGATTTTAGCAAAAAAGCAGTATGCAAACCCGCGCCTATTCAAATGGCAATTTTTAAATTTCCCAGATCCTTGGTCCGAAAGATTCGTGCGTACTCAGTTACATTTTTATTTAGGCCCATATAGATATTCAACACATTCAATAGCGGCCCTGTTGTGTTCGGCGTGAGGGAGGAAAGGAAGGGGAGGGAGCGGGACGAAGAGGGAGGCGAGGGAGCGGAGGGGACGGATGGACGAGGGAGGGATGCAGGGAGGCAGATGAAGGGACGGAGGGATCGGGCCTGGGAAGGGGAGGAGGATAGGGTGCAGGGGAGGTGGAAGGGAAAGGAAGGGGAAAGGGACGGGAGGAGGTAGAGGGGAGTTGAGGGGATTGGACGGGGAGGGGTGGGAAGAGGAGGAGAAGGGGGAGGGGAGCGGAAGGGGAGGGGGAAGTGGGGGGGGACGGGAGGGGAGGAGGGAGTGGGCGGGGAAAGGGGATGGTGAGGGGAAGGGGAGGTCGAATGGAGGTTGGGACGGGTGATTGGATGCTCTTTTCAGCCACAGCAACGCGTGGCCGGGTTCAGCTAGTAGCATATAAAAAACATCTAGTATGCTAAAGTTTTTTCAATTCAACGAAAATGTTTGATAACAAAGGTAATTGACGTCGCCATCTTCTTTTGTCCAGACATGATTGCACACAGTGACTGAGTTCGGATGCTAAGTTAAATGATTGCTAATGCTTACATAAATAATCGGCGCGGAGCTCGCATGTGATATAATCGTAACAGTCATCAGGTCTATTGTACAAATTAACTAAAGCGACATTTATGGTTTGTCTATTAGGCTATATGCCCCTCTAAAAGGGCCTCTAGGTCCTAGCATTTCTGAGCTGTTATAGTAGTGACCACGCTGACCATTATAATAGTTTGAATATACAGGGTGGCCCAAAAAAAGTGATAACACAACCTAGCAAAGGGTCATTTAATATAATTGAATCAATATAACGTTTTGTAATTTACTGTCGTATGCCAAGTAGTAATTACTCTACTCATAAAACATGTTCAATATGTCCCTCTTGCTTCTGAACAACTTTTTGTAAGCGAGAAACACCAAGTGATAGGCCTACCATGATACCGCAGCTGAAAAGTTCACGTTGTCGTATGTCTCCTTTCTGGAACTTAATTGTCTTTTCTTTGATCCAATTGAATAAATACGACCATGTTGAGAATTAAATGGCGTGGCAAAGGTGAATATCTTGCTGTGGGTAAACCAGATGGTTCGTACACTTCTGTCATTAGGAAACTGTTCAAGTAGCTGCTGACTGCGTTGAAACGTTTCGATTTGCAATTTTCGTTGAGCGTCTGCCCGATCACACGCTTGTTCGTTTTCAGTTGTAAATATTGCTTTACGATACGTTGCACCGACGACCGTGATAATGCCCATTTCTCTTTGAATTTCCCACGGATTTTTGTGACTGTGAGGGTCATCTTCTTGGCTGCAGATCAGCTCACTCACCCGCTCAATGTTGTGTCGTGTTCTAGCAGACTTTGGCCGACCACTTCCGCGTTTACGTTATGTTGTACCGTCATTATCAATTTATTTAATAACCCGACTGACACTAGCTATATTCTACTATAGGCTTTTTGTATGGAAACTCATTTTTCATGTGCCTTGCACTCCAATGTTTCTCAATTCGCAAATTGTTTTATCAGAATACGGTCTTCTGTTGTGATTTTTGTCATTCTGGTTAAAATATCTTCAAAACACGCAGAAGTTGAGGATAGGCAAATAAAAAATAAAAATGTCGACCGGAAATGGTCGTAATAATGATGTCATATGACTAAACAGGTAGGTAAGTAAATGAGTGAACTATTTAAGCTATTTTGGATATAGTCTAAACAGATTTGAACTAATTATAGTACATTATACGAGGTGTTATCACTTTTTTTGGGCCACCCTGTAGGTAACGACGGCGATCACGACATCTTGAGGTCAACGTATTGTTGACAATAGGCCTACCTGTGAAAATTGTTCCGTTGACCCAATACCAATTGTTTAGATCGACAGTGTAATTGGCCCCGAGCCACAGATTCCCCGAATACAAGCCAAAGAAACCGACCGCATTTCCATAAATCCCGTTGTGTTGAGAAGTGGCTGGAGTAGGTAAGGTTGCTCCAATGCCCTTGCACCACTCCATCGCACTGGACCATGACAGAGCGACTGGAGGATCCGGTTGAGTGAAGCATAACGAACCTCCCTCTTGTAGAGGGAAACAGCGTTTATTCGACGCTGATGTTGCATAGCCAATGAACGATAGCAGAAACAACCCTAGGCGAGAACAATTATTCCATTAACACTTGAGTGCCCAAGGTAACTTTTGGTACACGAAGGCCCAAGGAGGGGGTCCGCACGGACCCCAGCGTTTTCATGCTAATTTCTTGAGAAGGGATTGGAATATCGTAACAGAAGTTGGTTCTATGTAATCCCAAATGAATTTGCAACCGATTGTTGTATCTTTATTACAATTGCACCACCTGGCACCTGGTGTAAAATAACAGTGTACAAATCTCGTGACACATTTTATGCTTGTTTGCGTTATTTCCCGAAGGAAGCCTATGCGCGTGTATGAATATCAGCCGAATATCATGCGGTACCCTTAGTATATGCTGTGATTGTGGGGTACAGGGCAGGATAATACTCACGAAAAATATACCATTTTATGCCCAAATGGTTGGTCTAGGAATACCTAAAAGCATTTCTGCAGATTCATAGCCTTTAAAAAGTTATCCGGGGGAAACAGGCCTGGGGTCCGGTCGGACCCCCCCCCCTTGGGCACTCGAGGGTTAAAAAAAAATCATAATTATAACATACATAGAAATCACATAGGCTATATTCATTCATTCCAGTATTTATATACCGCCTCTTCAAGAAAACTACTCAGAGGCGCTCCAAAGATATAGCACATTAAATGCAAATCATATCTTTCTACCTTGACATCATTTTATGCAATGCTCATCTTAGTCCTATTCACCCTTGAGGAGTTTTTGCTTTCAAGATAAACCAGTTAGAGTACCATCTCAACTAATTTTCCAACATCTAAGACATTCTGTGCCAACAATTTTTGCTCGTTCATAGCAATATTCCTTGTTATTTCGGTCTTTTCTTACTCATTTGAGATTGTCTTATTAGTATCTTCTGGCAGAATTTGGCATAGCCTATGCCTACAACATTCTCTGAGTTCTTAGCCCACAGGTAGAAGCAGGAAGACACTTACCGATAACAGTGGACATCGTTCAACTGGTTATCGCCGTGCTGTTTCTAACCGATAGTGTCTCCGTTATATCACGCAATAGCAACTTTTGTAGTTCTGAAAGTATTTATGTCCAACATTAAGTCACCTTTAACTGCCGCGTTAATCAGAAAATAAATAGGCCTTCAGCGTCTATTTAGTGTGAAGAATTCACACAAAACATAACGCAATGCACGCAAGGAAAGTTTAAGAAGCCTATATTGCAATTTTTAGGCAACCAATGTCAGCAAAAATACGCGCCTACCAATGATACCATGGAAGTGCAAATTTTATCTTGATAATGGTAGTTCCGACCGAATGAATAACCTGGCCCATTTAGCTACAAAACGAAGGGCTCTGCAGCCGGGTTAGATGAGACTGAAATGCATAACTAGAGGTGATAAGATTGAAGGCAGCCACGAGGAACTTTATACCGGTGGCATAATATTATAAGAAAATTATTATTAAATATAACCCAGTGCCACTTTCATAGATAATCAATGTGCGCGGAACTCGGTATGTAGCCTACCAGAAATATTATAAGCTTAGGTCTACTATGCAATCTGCAAATTAATTTAAACAGTTTTCTTTAGCTTACAATCACACTATAAACAGGTGTCTTGCCCTTGAATTTTGAGTGACGCTTTAAAAATTTGGAGATTGCGATGACAGAGATCGTAGCTGCAGTGTAATCACGCAGTTCTTCCAGTGAACAATAGGCTAAACACTAATCCATCTTCAGTTCCTCAGGATTGTCGACTGAAACAGTGTTATGTGTGCTAACGTAAATACAGGTCTACACAAATTGAACTCATCTTGACAATAATGCTTGACAGGGAGACATTATACCAGGTAATATATATAGTCCTATATATATAATTATATATATATAATTATATATATATATATATTATGCCCTATGGTGTCAGTGCAATTGTGTTGGCAGAATGTGTGAACAATTTACAACTAACATAGCCTGAAGAAACAGCGTTGAATATTTGGGCAGAGCAGTTGGCCTATGAGTCCTATGTATACCCTCTTGCGACAAAGCCAACTGTGTGCTCAATTCGTGACGATTTTCTTCCCGTGAGATTCCAACATGCTTGAATAGCGTATGAAAAAAATCATTAGTGCATGCAGTGACCGGATCATGACAAAAGAGATGTCACGATTGGCTACACAACTGAGTTTATTATTGTCAGGCTTTGGTTAACTTAAAGGATGTACATGTACAACTTTTACAGGCACCACCTGCAGAACTCAACTTTTGAAACCCAATTGAGCTTCTCTGAGTGTTTCGACCAATTCCCAGCGCCCCGATGCCACAGGCGTAAAAGACGGGGGTCCGGGGGGGGGGTAAATTCCTCCCCCCACCAAATTCGGGCAAGTCTGGTTTTCGGGCAAGCAGACCATGAACAAAATCTATCTAAACTTTTCGGAAGATTTCGACCGGACTTAAAAAAGGTCGTCAGAATTCTCGGGCAAAAGTTTAACCTTTGCCACTCCACTCCTTAAATGTTCCCTACGCCTATGCCCGATGCTATAGACCTGCCTGCGGAATTCTTTAAATGTTGCACTTAATTAATTTTTATATCATAATATTCGTTTTTATTGTACATATGCATTATGCAGGTTGCAAACCACAACCTGGTGCTTGAGACACAGACAAAACAAACCAAAAGAAAGCAAGAAGAGCAACCAGGTATCATCAGAGAATCATGTTTGTCATATTGCAGAAATGTGCAAGTAAGCAGACAAGAGCACAGATAATGTAGCACAGGCCTAATTTTTTCAATGAAAATGTCGACCACGAGAGTTAATTAAGTGAGGCAGGACAGAGAGTGGAATGAGGTTTGAGATTCGCTTCATTGACAAAATTGATCAGAGTTAGTCGCCAACGGCTTCGGCAGCGAAGACTGTCACCATGTTGATATGGCGCCTGCAATTCCTAGTCGTTGTCACTTTTTTGATGTCGATTTGATTATGCAGTTGATAAATTCCAGGCAGGACATAGCGCTCTGATAAATCCAAGTATTCAGTAGACAAAGCTAAGCATTTAATGTATTTGGCACATAATTATGTCAGTATTAGGCCTAAACCCACTCAATAAACGAATAAATATATATACATGGTCTCCTGCAGCTAGGGACTAATCTTAATTGCATTCTACAATAAAATTACTAAGCAATGAAATCTGAACCATCATAAATTTTTTCTAGTCTATGTAGAGTCGTGGGCCGTGTATCGCAAACAAGGTGAAGCCCGTCTTTGAAGCCTGTTTACCGACGAAAATAGCATACTAACAATCGCGCCATAGTCTATTAGACGCGACAGATTTGTTTGTAGGCCTATGTGCATTTGTTATAGCGCACCTTCAAGCTCTCTACTCAGAGGCGCTCCCGATTACAGAGCGGACACTGCATTGGAGTTTCATGCCGAGGCGCTGAGCAATTTATTGCGAGTGAAGGATTTGCTCAAGGTTCCTACGTGGCAGCTTGAGGTGGATTCTAACCTGCAACTCTCCAGCTGCCAGGCGACGAACATACCAACTACGCCGCCGCGCCAGTTGTGAGAAAGAGAAGTAAAATTAATTAATAACTACATTGTGTTCATTATACAATATAGGCCTACCGTAAATTCGCTCACTCATTTATTCATTGCACGATTTATATAACGCTCATTACGGCCAACACGGCGAAAATGACAGTTTTTAGATGTGCAAAAAGGTATCAGCATGGAAACTAAGGGGGAAGCGTAGGGAGTATCCAAACTGCGAGTGAAATTTATGCCATAACTGATTAGTTACGCTGAGTCTCACCTCACACTGACACTGTTCCAACTTTTTAGACCTACATGTACAGTTGTAAACGACGTGCTTAAGATGTGTCTTGAAGGCCATGCGTGCTGGCGCAGTCTTCCTGCGGTGCGCCGACTCAGTTGAATCCTTAAAGACTAAACTTAGGATTTGCCACAGGATTTCTCGACAGTAGTGTCTTTGCTGGTCTTTGGTGGCAACCTTGCAACGTCAAGTCTATTAAGGTCCCCTAGAATGTGTCGTTATTGATATTATTATTAAGTTTTTTTATTATTGTTGTTGTTATTATAATTATTATTGCGATAGCCTATTAGTAACTATTACTATCATCATCATAATCATGATCATCGTCATCATGATCATCATGATCATCATCATCATCATCATCATCATTATCGTTGTCGTTGTTGCTATCTTGCTCTAAAAAACAACAACTAGGCCTACTCACAATATTTTCGATGAAATTCTTGCGCGGTGCCGAGAAGTTTCTGAGATCTGTGGCCTACTGCATTTACTGTACAAGCTTGCTTCATGCTAACAGCTGATAACTTTAGACACGGTGCAATTGGATCCAACTTTTTCCGGTTCCATGGAAAGAAACAACTCCCTGAGGATTCAGTTACTCCGTTCGTATTCTCCATATTTCAAATTCGTATCGGTGTAACAATAATATGATATTCATATTGTCACATATTTGACACACAACTTAAGATAGGCCTATTCCATCGCTCTAATAAAAAAACATTATGATAATATCATAATAATTATATTGTTTTTCAATTAGAGCGATATTATATGCTCCTTAGAAGTCAACGAAAATCACTAATTCTATTAAATTTTCTACATCTAATTTGTTTATTTGTCCCGCATTTGCGTCTTTTCGCTATTCGCCAATCCATCTCTAAGCTACTGATCAACATCACCCATCGGTTGATAAACATGTTCATTGGCTTCAAGTTCTAAAGCTTCGTACACTTCTCCCGTTTTTGGTGTTGTTTCTGTTGCATCGTTGTATATGTCGATGTCGTAAGATCTGCTCACAGTTGCATTCTGGTTTCCAACGGTTTGTCTCTGCATAGGCCTACTGATCTGCGAATGATTCGTTTCGCTAAAAAGACGAACCCTAGTAATTAATCTGATGGATTTTGTGCGAAATAAAAAATTATAACCTGCTACATAATTAAAGTATGTAGCAGGTTATAATTTTTTATAAATATTATATTTTTATAAATTATATATTGATATCTAGAGACTGGATATTTAATTGTCATAAATTTTTTTATGACAATTAAATATCCAGTCTCTAGATATCAATATAATATTCATAATTATGTACGTAAATAAAGAAATAATAATATATATTATATATGCATATGTTATTATAAATTGTGAGTGCTATGCAAATTTGTACATAATAATTATTTGCATAGGCCTAATGTCAAATCAATCAACTTATCTTTCACTTCGTCTGTTCATCACGCTTTTAGCCACCCATCCACCGTCCGTATAAAAGCACACTAATTCATGCTCATCCCTACATATTAAGACTATTATAGCCAGCCGTCTCTTCTTCGATAGATTCATTTATTCATTCACTCTAAAAATTGCAGAACCCCAGATTCAGACAATAGGCCTACGTTGAGAAGATTCAGCACATTAGTCTGAGGATTTAATTTAAGTCGAATTAAGTTGAGACATTCAATAATTTGTCAATTGCGTTCATGGTGCGCTGCGTAGTGGTTACTGCAGTCAGATGCCCGATAATGCAGATAGACTTGAATAGCATTAGAGTAGCGTTTTGACTCAAGACACCACAGGAGGACAAGACAGCTGCACATCAGCAGTGTGCATAGTCAATTTTAGTCATTATCCCATGCGCTGCATCTGTCCATCCATTCATTCATCCATTCATTCATCTTTCCATCCAGTAATCAATATAATCCATAATTATGTCTGTCTGTCTAAATAATTATGGTTACTAAAAACAAAGTTTTGTTAGGCATTATGCTAACATCACCCAAGAGCAAAGGATCTCATCAGAAATAGACAAGTCTGGAGAAGTCGTGTGAGAGCCTCATCGTCGTCGCATGACTGACGGAGGAGAGAAAGAAGAAGAAGAATGCTAACATCACAACTAACCGAATCTTTCTAAACGCACATATTGTAATTAGCGCAAGCCATGCAATCACTGCCAGTAGCAATCCTCCTCCAAGACCAGCGATAAGTGCCAAGGCCAGATCTGCAAATACAACCAAACCAATTTCACATTTATTGTTATCCAGCCATGGAACTTGTTCTGGTTTACGAAATGTAAGAGCATTCTTCTAAGGGAATCAAAAGATCATAGGAAACACATCAATAACTTAGCACGTACAAATGTTTGGATGAATAAGGAATTGCTGTGTAATTATTAGTACTGTTGTTGGAATGTTGGTATGCAGGTGTGAGACATAAACACGTAAACTTCGATCATAGTAAAATAATTACTACTGATTATTACTGATTTCATTTGAATATAATATGATCAATGGCAATGTCCAGAGTAAGAATTATCGAAGAACTCATCCCATTGCAACTTTAAAAACTTATAGTAAAATATGTCATACGCAACATTGTAATGCAGTGTGTTGCTTTTAAGCGTTTATAAAAAAACCTCTAGCAGGGTGAACCGTTAGGAAGCGCTCCCAGTACGCAAGGCCCGCACCCTCAAGAAGAAGCCAATTTTAAAAAAAAGATAAGGAAGAAGAGAGGCTGCCATACGTAATTGCTACATGTATATAGCGAACAGAAGGAGAAAGTGCATTCCAAAGAGAAGGACCAATTGACGCAAAATGATCGAGACTCGAGCCATAGCAGTTCTTGACCGAGAAATACATGTAGTTCAATATTTCAATTGATGAGCTTAGACTTCCTTTTCCATATTGTCACCTGCTACCTACGGATAATAATAGTATCAGCAATATTGGTAATGCCACTATTTTCTTCAATCTCATTATCTTAGAGTTAATTCGATGATACTTGAGGGTTTAAATAATTTAATGTAAGACGAGAAAAAGAAACTGCCACGTTTCGCCATATAGGTTAAATAATAGCGACGGAGTAAAAGTGATCTCAACGCTTGCACACTAGGCCTACTGCAATTTAAATTAGAACAACAATTTATATACAAGTATAATGCAAAATCTCGTTTTGCATCCTGAATGTTTAGCAATAGAGCATGAGCTGTATTTAAACAAGGTAAGCACAATATTATTAGGCATATGACATAACGCGATAAAAATAACTAGGCTACAACATACAAACATGCATCTTATTAAAACATTTCGCACGAGCTTCATCAGTTCGTTCGTTTTTACCATACAATTAATAATTAATTAACTCACTGTAATTAGTAGAATGGGACTCGTCGTTGACTTCAGTAAAATGAGTCATTTCGACTGTCTCCGTACTTGATTTCAATGTCTCCATACTTGACTTCGCTGACTCACCATCTGACGTAGGTCTTAACAAATAGCTTGGCGTAGTTGTGGTACTGGTGGTAGAAGTGCTTGTAGTAGATCTGGCAGCTACTGGCGTTGTAGTCGAGGTTGTAGTAGAGAAAGTGGTTTCAGTTGTAGTAGTTGTAGTAGTAGTAACATTTACATCTGCTTTGATAAAATGAAGAAAAGCGATACAATGAAGAAGAGTGTCTATGAAAAACCACTTCCACCTGTAGGCTTATTTATTTTTCCAAATTAACCTCCATCTGCTTTGTTATAGCATAAACAATAATATTTACTATCACTAACCGGTATGTTTAGCCTATTATTGTCTATTCCTACTAGATAATTTTGTTTGCTTTGGTTTTTTGGCTTTTAGAGCACTCAGTACATTTAGAACACTTAAGAACACTTAAAGTCACTAAATAAATTCACGTTTCTTTGCTCTGACCAATGCTCAGGACACCTAAAACAATTATTAGAGTCACTAAAATGTTTATTACAGCATCATTTTCAGTTAGGCCTACCGGTATACGCATTTAAAAAATTGCGATAGAACGGTTTATCCCCGAATAGTCTAATCTGGTATATTCCTTCCGGGGGATAGATTAATTCATTCCCGGATGACTTTAAGGGAGGGATAGAATATCCCGTGACACAGGAAGTTTTACATGAAAGCTTCTGCATGGCTGCAGTACTCACATTGCTGGCAAATGAATTGCAACTGTGCGGCACAGTTTATATTAATCCAGTCAATATAATAGAGGTTGTAGTTTCTATAAGACGCCAAGCATTCTGCAGACGAACTGTTTGGCAAATTGCTGCTAAACCGATTTTCAGTGACTTCGCGAGATGTGCCAGTAACTGAAACGATAAAAACGTTTACGAAATAAATAAGTCTTGAAAGTTCGGCTTAATGCATGAATAGCTCGAAAAAAATTAATAGACACTAAAAACGTTACAGATAAAAACAACAGGTGTAGTATACTTGTAGGATAAGCAGTAAAGTAAAAATGATTGCTAAAAGACCTAATAAAAGTATAAAGTCGACTAAGCATACACTGTAATCCTCTGTGTTGAACTATCCCAATAATTTATGTAGGCTACATAGATTAGGGCCTAAATATAGGCCTAGCGCTCAATTCTAATAATTCTGCTACATGGAATAAGATAGAACAATGTATTTCCATACATGAACCACATTGAAGAATAATATTGTGTCTGACTGTCATATTATTTTCTAGACACAAATAGTTTCCCCGCACGTTCTGATGGAAACAAGACTTAGTGTGCCAACAAGATAGGCTACAAATGTGGGTCTTAAAGACCGCGGATATCAAGACTTTACATTATCTAGGCCTACCTTAGAAACATAGGAGCTACTTACTATGTTAGGAAGACATTGCTCGATCTAATGTTCATTGATTTAAGTTTGTGTAGGTCTATCAATCACAATTTAGTGGAGAAAACATCTTTTGTAACAAATCAATTCAAGTTCAACTCCGTCGTATTGAAATGGAACATCCTGTAAACAGTCTGCAAACTCACCAAAGTCTTGCCAGGTCCACCAAGTGCAGCGCAGTCCAATCCAGAATTTTGTCAAATCTTCAAGCCATCTAGTAAACTCGTTTAAATTGTCGATCGCTGCAAGACCTCTCTGTCCGCAGCTTGACCACGAAGCGTACCATGATTGGGACCATCTGTATTTTGTATAACATTTTCCGTTTGCCCATAAGCTGTTCGCCATATTGGCACACGTGAGCTCTGAAATATGTCAAACATACTAGTAGGCCTAGTTAGGCATATCCTTAATTTATCTACCTAATAATTATAAATTGTCACTTGTTGGATAATCTCTTAGTTTTCAAATGGCTAATAAAAACCATTATCAAATAGTCGGGATAGAGAACGAAAAGCAGAAATAATTAGTGAACAATGTAGACTTGCTGGATAGTTTAATTAATATTAACGAATAGCCTAGTTGAGTTAGCGCTTTTCTGGGATTCGTATGGCACTATACAAATGTATTGACTATAACATAATTATAAGTAGGAACTATAATACAGATAGGCTACATGCCAAAATACATAGCCTAGTCGTAAAAAACGTTTTCCCGTTTTTTTTTATTCTCTCCCAAAAACGTGGTTTTTTGGTTTTTATTTTCCCATCGTTTTTTTCTGGTTTTTATATTTTCTTTAACTTTATTTATTCATTTACTTTCTGTTATTATTTTCCTTAATTTTAATTTTTTTCTGATGTTCTCTATGCTTTCCGCCAACTCTCAATGATTCAGCTAACTAAAGTCATTATTTCATCGCTTAACATCATCATTTAAGAGATAGCCTGCGTGTAGTAGTTTCCTAATCAATGTTTTCAAGGTTAAAATGCGGTTTCAGATGTAGCAAAGTCAAATAATTTTTCCGTTTCCGTTTCTTAATCGTTTTTTGTCGTTTTTTCTTTTTGGGAAAAAACGATGTTTATTCCGTTTCCATCGTTTCTTTTAGGCTACATCTATGCCAAAATATGAGGATATGCCTGCATATGTATGATTTACCCGGTAGCACCTCATTTTTCTTCGAATCCACACACATCGTGAAAACATTCAAGGTAGGCTAGGCCTATGTCCTCGATGTCGAAAGTTTCTGACGTCTTGCTTGCGTCTCTCGACTCCTCTTACCGACTGCAACAGATGTGTAGAACCTGGCATCCCGTCAAAATAGCCCCGACACAATTATAGACCCGTAAAAATTGCTCAGCAGCACAGTAGCCCAGTCAAAACAGCCCCAGCATAATCGATGAACCGACACAATGGTTCACTATCAACAGGGCGCATTTAAAAAGGGCGCAATCAAAAGGGCGCAATCAAAAGGGCGCAATCAAAAGGGCGCAATCAAAAGGGCGAAAATGAAGAGAGCGCATTGATTTTAGAGCGCATTGTTTTATGGCTAAATCAAAAGGGCGCATGTTTAAAAGACCGCAATCAAAAGGGCGCATGTATCCACCGTTGATATGGCCTTCATCCAGCTTCC
Organism: Lumbricus rubellus; assembly: GCA_945859605.1. NCBI lineage: Eukaryota > Metazoa > Annelida > Clitellata > Crassiclitellata > Lumbricidae > Lumbricus > Lumbricus rubellus. The sequence continues at coordinate 1,597,783 of OX243828.1, forward strand.
ATTTCTCAAGCGCTTTATCATTAACCAGGCATCTATTTCTCGTGCGTTATTTACCATTATCGGCTCCCTTTGGTCTTTTAAAACTTGCGCCCTTTGGCTTACCGACCTCTTATACTTGTCCTTTCGTTCTATTCGTTTGCGCACCTTTGATTGCGCCTTTTTATCATAACTTACAATATTTGTATTTTCGCCCTATTGGTCATGCGATCTTAAAAAATGCGTTTTCTTGGTTTTCGCCCTATTGATTGTGCCCTTTTGAAATGCGCCCTGTTGATAGGATAAGCTTGGGTCTTGACGGGGCTACATGTATTTCTACGAGGCTTATTCTGTCGGGGACATTTTTTCGAGGCTGTTTCGTCGGTGATCTATTATGACGGGGCCATTTTGTCTTTGTGCGATTATAACGGGGCTGTTTTTGACCGGGCTATTTCAACGGGTCATCATAGAACTTACCAAAGCTCTGCTCGTGGCAAATAAGGTAATTAGAGTCAAACGGGGAACCGGCGACAAACTTTATGTTGGTCCCGTTTCGTAGAATATACCCGTGAGTTTTGCCTGGACTGTTTCTATTTTCAATTGATCCTGCATACACATAGCAATAAATTAATCATCCTCGATGAATTGTTCTCACATCATAATTACTAAGGCAACTCGTCAACCTTGCACAGAGAGGTCAAGACAATACAGTAAAATATAAGTAACCAGATTAGCCTACACAGATGATGCTAAGTTAAGCCAATTCCTGTAGTAGTTATGTAACTTACAAGTGATATAGGCAGAAAAGCAAGTCAGGGCTATTTGAGACGTTACCGTAAAATGGGGGAACATTGGCATGTTTTGGAGGGTTTTTGTGAGATAACACCAAAACGAGATGAGCAAAAGACTTGATTATTTAAACTATGAGCATTATGGATGGTACCTACGACCCTGTAGAATTTGAAAATTTAGAAAAAATTATTTCTTTACTTTAAAAATCTTTGAAAAAAAGGACAAAGTTACCCCGTACCTGGGGCAACTTTGGCACCATGTATTGTTTCAACTTGAGACCAATTTTAGACCCACCCTGAGTAACTTTGTCATCCTAACATGTTTTTAAAACGTATTGCGCATGTGTGTCAAGCCCAAATCTGTTTACAAATTAAAAATCCTTCCATGGAGACCAATTTTATAACACGATTTTCTCGGAGCATCTCAATCAAGCTGGCATCCAAGGTTCTTGAGACTCATACTGGTTCTGCACCATCCGGTAGACGTTCAATGGACCGTCCTCACTCACTTAGGGGAGGTCAGACATTTGTGACGATGTGCGGGTCCCATACTAAATATCATAATTATGAATTTTGTGTTGGCACGTGACGATGGGGGTCAAAATTCGTCCACAATTGCGTGACGTCATTTATGGACAGCCCCCAAGGACAAATTCTGGGTTGCATGGGTGGTACGAAGCGATGACTCCAAGATTTTGATCATATACGGGTATTAACATGCTTCTCTATGTATAATACGTGGTCTAGTACCCTGTGCCAAAGTTACCCCGCAGTGCCAATGTTCCCCCATTTTACGGTAACTCACACGACACTCAGAGCTATGGTATCCTGACATTTCCCCGGGGACATTACACCACGGACATTCCCCTCCCTCCATTGAACGCACGACGCAAAAAACTAGGCTACACGTAAGACACGTCTTACTTAAGCATAAGTTTTGCATTTTATACTCAATTAATTTATTTACTCTCTGTATATTCAACGCAAGGCGTCAGACGCGATTCCAATTCCTCTTCTCCTTTGATATCCAACACCATTTCAACACTAAGAACGCACCACCTTATCTATTTGTCTGCCTGCATGAGTGCTTTGATCATGACCCTCTGCTTATGCATTCTGGTTCCACTTAATTGACTGTAAACATGATGGTCCAGCGACTTCTTATTCTGAGGGTTGTAGGCTATAATAATGTCGGGATTAGTATATCGACACACATTAGAACGCATAATAGTTTTCACTTATGACATTCAGGTCATTGTGAGGACAATAACAATGACAAAAATACCTGTGAAAATTGTTCCGTTTGTCCAATACCAGTTGCTTGGATTGTAAGTGGAATTGGCAGCGAGCCCCAGAGTCTCCGTATGCAAACCAAAGTAACTGGCTGCATTTATATAAGCTGTGTAATGATAGCCAGTGTCTGGAATCGGTAAGGTTGCTCCAATGTTCTTGCACCACTGACCAGCATCTGACCATGACAGAGCCACTGGAGGATCCGGTTGAATAAAGCATAGCGAACCTCCCTCGTATTGAGGGAAACAGCGAGTGGTTGGTGCTGATGTTGAATAATTACCAAAGAGTAATAGTAGACAAACTGCAATGTGAAAACAATCTTGTTATGCTCAATGTCACACAACACATTTTTACTTGGAAATCAAATCAAGTAGGGCCTAATATCTCGATAATGGAGTTGCATATGGTACCACCAAAAGGAAGGCACATGACAGAGCGGGATGGTGGAGGTCGGAGGGGTCACGAGATCGTCCATCATGTCCATGTCACAAACCTGATCAACAGCAGAAGACTAAAGAAGAGAAGAGCGCCTAATAAAAATTAAGACCAAAATCGTGCGTAGACCCTATTTTCATTGCCAATAATTTTTCTAATGCTCACTCAGGTCATATGTAGGCCTACTATGCCACGGATCCATTGAAGAGTTTATAGTTTTTCTCCTACATGTAGCTATTATGGTCTTTCAGATTAATTTCATGATCCATGCTCAATGTTATACGCATCGTTTTGTTACAGTACGGGTAGTTTTGTTTTGTTGGGGGTAATAAAGATGTTCTCTGTTATTACAACAATAAAGTCTACATACATGGAATCCTCATAGATTTTGATTTACAATTGGAAGCACGAAGTTAGAAATTATTGTAATTTTGCAGAGAGGTCTACTCATCGGCAATTATAGTGAACATCATTAAACTGATTGTCTTGGTGCTGTTTCCAACCGATTCTATGTTCAATCTATGTGCGAGAACTATAGTTGAAGATCTACAATTATAAGCTTACCCAATATTAAGACATCTTTAACGGTAGTGAACATGAGAAGTTTGAAATTTAATGACGACTCATCAGAGTAACAGAAAGATCCCTATAAATGACAGAATATACATATAGTACGTTAAATTAAGGAAGCCCACCCCGGTATGCTGTAGGTTTCTATATACAGCAAATGCCGGCAACATGGGCTGAATAATAGAGAAAACTCTATTCCTTAGGTGGAAGATCGGACCGGATTAATCATCTGGCCACCTTACGATACAGAGCGAAAGGCTTTTTGGTCAGAAATAGAATGATGAAATCGAGATGTATATCTCAAGGAGACAATAATAAGCAGTCTGCACGGCGGTTAAGCACGAGGTTCTTCAGCTTAATGCGTACACTATCTACAAAGGTGATCAATGCATAACGTTCCACATGGAACATGGTACAGTGGTACACGGATATACCCAAACTATCGAAAATCTGTAGAATTATGGCCTATATTTATACAGTGCTTACAAACTCAGTCGATTCTATTACCTCTTTTGAATAAACCACAAATTTTGTATTGCTGCATTGCAGTCACGCAGCTCTTCCAATGTATAGGCTACTAACGTTGCAACCCCTCAATTTCTCCTAAATGGTTGACTAAAACATTTTAAATTCCAAACAATGATGAACGTTAGTACTTAGTATATCAAACAGATAGATACCATAAGCGAACACCTTACAGTTCCTGATAGAATGACCGAACAGGAAGTGACGCTGTAATAGGCTACTGGTACAGATTGAATCGAAGATATAACAGAGTTTGCAAAAACACGCAGCATAACCTAAATGCAAACCAGTTGAACCTGTTTCGCAGCTACCTGTAACAGCCTAGCATCATTGTTTGCTGTCTTCGTCACACTTTATTAATGCTGGATTAAAGCGTGTGCCAACAGCAAACAAAAATTGCAATGACCCTGACTAGGACCGAAAGGACACTAGCATAGACTATAGAATTGGCTGAGTTTCTGATTGACAGGCTACAGCAGGGGTTCTCAACCGGTGTGTCGCGACACACTAGTGTGTCGCGAAGCGACCGGAGGTGTGTCGCGTAAAAGTGGTGTGTCGCTGGTGTGTCGCGAAGAATTGGTGTGTCGCGAATTGTCACAGCATAGGCCTACAACCGTCGTTCTTGCATTACACTGACTTGTTCACTTTAGCAGTTTGACAGGCGTAGGCGGTGAGATACAGGCCATTCGAAGGACTTCATTTATTTATTGATTCTATTCCATTTGATCTCAATCGGGAGCAGCCACAATGTTTGCCTTATAAGCCCACATGCACTGTCTATGTAGGCCTACATGACATAGACTACAGTAGGCCTATAAGATGTCAGCGAGTGCACCGATTAAGATTTTATCCAGTGCTGTAACCTTCGAAAATAATGTGGAAAATTATCACAAAAATACAAAAATTTTGCGATTCTAAAATTGATGACGCGGAAAGGTTGTTTGCGTATTCAAAGAGTGACAATTTACTATTATAAGGAAGGTGCACAAGGTCCAGGGACCCAGTCACCCAGAAATTCCGATGGCCCGTTTTTTAACTAAAAAATTACTGTAGATTTGCACTTTCCAGTTTCCGTTGCAATTATTCGACGTTTTGAAGGGCGTTTAGTTTCGGTAGTGTTCCCATGTTTAATGTTTTACTGTTTTGTCTTGAGCTATCAGAGCGAGTGGTTTGGACTACGGACAATTAAGGCTATGCTTTTTTAAATCTAAAACTCATATAATTCAAATAATTTTTATAGCTATTTTCATTCGTTATAGTCTCAGCTGTAGGTAGGGCGTCGGCCCTATAGGCCTGCATGTTGTAGGCTACTCACAAAGCCTGTTGATCCTCATCTAACTATGATGCAAGCAAACTCCAGGAGCAAAAATTTCATTAGGCTAACAGTTAGCCTACTGTTAGGACAGACAATAATTATTAATGAAGAGTCATAAAACGTCGCAGAATCGTAAATTTAGATTGGCAAAATTCTTAATGTTAGAATAATTAGAAAATAGAGATCATTCAGTATAAACAATCATTTATTAAAATTTGTAGAAATTTCATATCTATAGGCTAAGCTGGCTTAGTCCTAATTGAATTTTTAAACGATATTCACTTGACGATTGCATGGTGTGTCGCGAAATTTGGTTGCAAGTTTAGGTGTGTCGCGCGCCAAAAAAGGTTGAGAACCCCTGGGCTACAGTTATCATAATGGAAGTGCAACTGCCAAAAAAAACCTACTGCGCTTCGCTTGAGTAAGACATCTGATTGTACTGGCAATTCGGATCACGATTGAGGTGTGTCGCGAAATTTGGTTGCAAGTTTAGGTGTGTCGCGCGCCAAAAAAGGTTGAGAACCCCTGGGCTACAGTTATCATAATGGAAGTGCAACTGCCAAAAAAAAACTACTGCGCTTCGCTTGAGTAAGACATCTGATTGTACTGGCAATTCGGATCACGATTGAGGTGTGTCGCGAAATTTGGTTGCAAGTTTAGGTGTGTCGCGCGCCAAAAAAGGTTGAGAACCCCTGGGCTACAGTTATCATAATGGAAGTGCAACTGCCAAAAAAAACCTACTGCGCTTCGCTTGAGTAAGACATCTGATTGTACTGGCAATTCGGATCACGATTGAGGTGTGTCGCGAAATTTGGTTGCAAGTTTAGGTGTGTCGCGCGCCAAAAAAGGTTGAGAACCCCTGGGCTACAGTTATCATAATGGAAGTGCAACTGCCAAAAAACCTACTGCGCTTCGCTTGAGTAAGACATCTGATTGTACTGGCAATTCGGATCACGATTGAGGTGTGTCGCGAAATTTGGTTGCAAGTTTAGGTGTGTCGCGCGCCAAAAAAGGTTGAGAACCCCTGGGCTACAGTTATCATAATGGAAGTGCAACTGCCAAAAAAAACCTACTGCGCTTCGCTTGAGTAAGACATCTGATTGTACTGGCAATTCGGATCACGATTGAGGTGTGTCGCGAAATTTGGTTGCAAGTTTAGGTGTGTCGCGCGCCAAAAAAGGTTGAGAACCCCTGGGCTACAGTTATCATAATGGAAGTGCAACTGCCAAAAAAAACCTACTGCGCTTCGCTTGAGTAAGACATCTGATTGTACTGGCAATTCGGATCACGATTGAGGTGTGTCGCGAAATTTGGTTGCAAGTTTAGGTGTGTCGCGCGCCAAAAAAGGTTGAGAACCCCTGGGCTACAGTTATCATAATGGAAGTGCAACTGCCAAAAAACCTACTGCGCTTCGCTTGAGTAAGACATCTGATTGTACTGGCAATTCGGATCACGATTGAGGTGTGTCGCGAAATTTGGTTGCAAGTTTAGGTGTGTCGCGCGCCAAAAAAGGTTGAGAACCCCTGGGCTACAGTTATCATAATGGAAGTGCAACTGCCAAAAAACCTACTGCGCTTCGCTTGAGTAAGACATCTGATTGTACTGGCAATTCGGATCACGATTGAGGTGTGTCGCGAAATTTGGTTGCAAGTTTAGGTGTGTCGCGCGCCAAAAAAGGTTGAGAACCCCTGGGCTACAGTTATCATAATGGAAGTGCAACTGCCAAAAAAAACCTACTGCGCTTCGCTTGAGTAAGACATCTGATTGTACTGGCAATTCGGATCACGATTGAGGGCACCGCCAGTCGCCGGACACTAATAGGATATTTTGAGAAAACTTTTTTAAACTTAGACTTAGACTTAGTTCCTCCTGTTCCGATCGGAGCATTGGTCGACAAGTCTTCGACACTCTGCACGGTGGCCAGCCACCTCCTCCGCCTCGTCCCAACACAGTCCCACCCTCCCCAGGTCTCCCTTGAATGCGCGTCTCCATGTGTTTTTTTGGTCTGCCTCTTCTTCGATTCCACCCTCCAGCACCCATCTTATCGTCGTCTTCGCAATCCTCTACTTTGGCAGTCTAAGAATGTGCCCAGCCAACCTTCCTTTTATACCCATGACGATATACTCCAGGTCCCTAGATCCCGCCATTTTCAACTTTTTTCACTTGGCCTAAATCATAATCGTTTGATATAGTGCCGAAGTGTGTAGGTAAGCAGGTAATATCCTCCCATAGTGTTCTCCATAAAGAAGTCACCCAGGAAAGTTACTAGGAGTAGGACAGAACATACATGTAGGATGAGGTTGGAGATATGCTTAATTGATAAGATTCAACACAGTTAGCCATGAAGCCAGCAATTCCGTTAGGAAAAACTGGCGCCACGTTGATCATGTAGCGTCTAGTAGTTTCTCCTCCTTAACACTTTCTTCTAGTCGCATCGCATGTGCAAAAGATAATGTGTCCAGGGGGTTCAGCGCCATGACACTAATTATGTCCAACTATAATCCTCAAGACAACCTTAATAATTCATGGAAACCTCTAGATCTCTCAGCATTACGTCTTAACACGTAGGTTCGTAAGGACTAATGTTAGTTGGATTCAACAACAAAGTCACTTAGAAATGAAATCTGAAAAGCCATATTTAATTATTCATCGTGTCTCTATCGATTCTATACATGAGGCCGATGAGGCTGCTGTTGAGTGGCTCTGCTTGAACTGCAAAAGCTAAATAAATAAATAATTATTCATCTGCTTCAAGTCTATGAGGAATCGAGGATCGTGCATTGCAAGCAAGACAAAGAACCAATAGACCGCAACTTAATCATGTCCAAGCCCAACTCATTTAAAAAAATTAATATTAGACACTCATCGACAATAAGCACAAAGTCAGTTCAAAATCACTGTCAGTGACAACTGACAAGAGATTCTGTTGGATTTGAAATGCAATTGTGGTTGTATTCAAACATTTCTTAGACTCCACTCTGCGCTTCAGAGCAGAAATCAATGTGGAGATGTTAAGACGTATTAATTTTGAGAAAACAAATCACCTTTATTCAACACACATAAAACAATCATCATAGATACGACCAACGCTACAAATAAAATGTTAAACTTTTGATATAATAATTAATTATAATCTGAAATATTAATTTGAAAGTCTGGCAATTCTAGTATAAATGGAGGCACACGCGCACTGTTCTAAACTCTAAAGAGATAGTATGATAAATAAGGCTTAATTAGTCTATCTTATATCATGTTTTTTCATTCAATAAATTGACACAGGCTAATTATCATTAAACGTCACTATAATGTATGTAGCCTACAGTAACTGGTAAGAAATGTTATAACTGCAAATGAGGTTTTCTATTATTTACGTTTTCACACATTAATTCTATAATGTCCTACTCAACTAAAATTCTTCTGAATTGCATATAGCCTATTCTTCTTTGCATCCACCGGTCACGATGTGTTTGTTGACATCAGCTTTTTATCGATTGGAGGACTGTATATTTTTCCAACGTCACATGGGATGCGGGTGCACTCGTCTTGCGGCATTTCCAGATGCGTTTCTGAACTCTATGTTATCGTAGCTGCTGATCGAAGTTGTCTCTGGACTTTGAAGCAATTTCAGAGACTCATTCGCCTCACTAAAACGGAAAACAATCTGCTGGACACACCGTGAAATTAAAGACAGACAATTGCACAAGAAGGTCACCACGTATGAGATAAGCATAGACCTATACAAGCGTCACTCTATAGGTGCATCAGTAGGCTAAACTCATTCATTTAGGACCTACATCATGCCATCTTGACTATTCACCTGTCAATGGGGGCTAAAATTAACACTAGCTCGATCAACACATCGTAGGTAAGTCACATGGCGTCGGGATTAGACTCTACGGAGATTCTAATCTTGGGATTAGATCGTAAAGAAGGATGCGATGCCTGTTGAGGCTGACAATTGCGATCAAAATCTCACCAAATCAATTATTCATGGAACAAAGAGCGCGCTAAACACACGCAAATAGGCTACCATAGAAACGCGTGAAAATTTATATTTTCTAGTAGCCTATGCATTGCTCCATTCATCCATCCATCCATTCCTATACATCCATCTAACCGTCTATTCATCCACCAATCCACCCATCAACATGATCCAGCAAGCCACACACCTATCCATCCACCCATGCATTCAAACATCCCTCTATCCAAACATCCTTCGAGCAAACCCTTCATCTGTCTGGCATATTTTATGTCTGCATGCTTAATTCTTGCATCCAGTAACACTGTCACGCCATTGAAACTCACCGTATCTTCCTATAGCCATATGCAGTAAGCAATGCAAGCCACAGTATCGCCAACAGAAACAATACTGCACCAACAGCAAGTCCAATTGCCAGATCTGCAAACAAAGCGAAACATCAGTGTCTATCAATTATTCTGTTGTCGACGATTTTCTTTAAATTCCTTGACTCGTTTTAAAAATAAAAATGTTGAAGAACTTTTGAATAATGTTTTCAAAATAAAGCAGGCAAGATCAATTTAACTGATAATCTCTTGCAGCCGAGAAATTTGCCGTAAAAAAGGAATTAGTTATTCAAGTGTTCGTATTAGTAAATATGAAAACCGTTGTAACAGCACAATTTTACAAACGTCAAAACTTGAGTCCAAGTAATTCACCGTAGTTAGTGAGAGTTGACTTGTCGTTGATTTGACGGGTAGTCGCATCCGCAGTCCCCTCACTTGAGTCCACCGTTCCACCACTTGTAGCAGGTGTCATAAACGAATTAGAGGTGGAAGTAGTAGTGGTGGAGGCAGATGAACTTGCAGTAGTTTTTGGAGTGCTATTTGGAGTAGTAGTGGTAGTGGTAACAGAAGCTGGAGTGGTAGCTACTGAGGTGCTTGTAGTACGTTGGGTAGTGATAGTGGGAGTAGCAGGTGTTGTGGTGGTAGTAGAACTGATAGACGTCCTTGCAGTGGAAGAGAACGTTGTGGCTGCTGCTGCTGCTGATGATGATGCAGACGAACTTGTAGTAGTTGTGGAAGTAGCATTGGTCACAACTGTTCGGTCATGACAAAGCCATTTATAACTTCAATAAGCGTGCAATGAGATTCAATCAAATTGGCATTTTAGGCTATGCAGTCGCACAAAATTATTATATTTAAAACAGGGTTAGCATTAACACGTCGCATTTTGGAGAAATGCATTACTAATACCTTGCCATCATTGCTTTTGATCATTTCAGATAAGGTACCTAATTAATTAATTAATTAATTAAAGGTTGGAAACTCAAGATAGGACGTGTAGGCTAATCTAATCATTATCAGTATTATTGCTGGAGCTAGAAACACAGAAAACCTGAATGTAGGCCTATACAAACAAAGATAAAGTCAAGTTCCTGAACGAGCTGAAGCATAGTATGCTCCAATGGGATTGAACGATTTGGAATAGAAGGAACACTGCCGCTTATTCATAATCTGTTTTAGAAAGCATATTAGTCACGCATAAATTATTACGACTAACAATTCCTTCAACCTGGTCATTTGGAAAGCACAAATCACACAATGGCTAAAAGCCGGAAATTTCTTACACTTCTGGCAGACGAACGGCAAGTTTGTGGCGCAGTTTTGGCTAATCCAAAATACATTGAAGCGATTGTTTCTGAAAGATGCCAAACATTCCCCAGAGGTAACGTTGGGCACATTATTGTCAGCAAAGTTGTTATCAATAACTTCACGTGATGTGCCGGCAACTGAAACGAAAACAAACCAAATAATGCTACAGTCAGATGAATTTCAGTTTCGGAAATTGGAGACTGAAAATTGTGAACACTAAATAAGTCAATTACTTGAACAGTTGGCACAGATACCGGTATCTTATCATCATTAGCATCGTCATCACCAGTTCTCCTTGAGCCGATTAGGTATAACCTTTACATTGCTTAGCTGTCCATAGTGCCAGACAAGCATCCTACGTTCCTTTTAGCCTATTTCATGGTCTGGTTTTGTTGCTTTTCTCTTGAAGACCTAATGCTTTGGACTTTTTGTATGACGCATAGGTCTAGAAGCGAACAGAAAACTAAAAATACTGTGGAGACAACTACGTTACCAGCAAAATCGCATTGCTGCCGTGCACTAAAATGTTTCAATACGTCTCTGTTCTATCAAAATTTAATGTCGCTTTCTTCTCTATGAGTGGGTATAACGTTATATGCTGGCTTTGTTTAGAATGAAGATGGTGAAGATCAGACAGTGCTAGTAGCCTACTAAGAGACCGTTGTGGGCAGAAACATTTGACTGAGAATTACACAAGGAAGACACTTGATCGTCATTCATAAATAAATTAAAATAATATGTTTTAATATTTATTAACTTAAGGCTAGATGCCTGATAGAAATTCGTTCAGTTATGAAAGTGAAACGCTGCATAACACCGTACTAGATAATTGGAGTGCCGATATCTACTGGCTTACCGATGTCGTACCAGGTCCACCAGGCACTGCGTAATCCTATCCAGAATATCGTCGAATCGTCCATCCATCTGGCGAATTCGTCTAAATTGTCGACCGTTGCAAGACCTTCCAGATCGCAGCCTTGCCATGCTTCGTACGATGAAGCAGCAAATGAAGGAAACTTTGTTAGGCACGATCTACCAGACCAGTAGCTGTCGGGTTGATCGGCACAGTTGTGTTCTGAAAGAAAATGAAAATGTTGTTCAATTATTTTTAGTATGATTGTGTCGTTAGTCAATTCGTTTGCAATTATTATCGAATACGAGATAGGCTATTTCTCAGGTTTCAAGCGGTCAGAAAGGAAGAAACTAAGCTTATAATTATATGGTAGGTTAGGCAAGATGAACAAACGCACCAGTATATTTTGTAAGACAAGATAACTTGTCCTGTAGGCCTACATAATTATTCTCAGTGTTAATTAATTTAGCATAGATGAACATGTGACTTTAAGTCGAAGAGTCTTTAATCCAGCAGCGCTGACGTTATTGTGATCTTCTTAAAAGCATTACATTGATAGGTTACCACAACGCACCTAATTATGAATATGACCGCTTTCTCGCTTTTTTCTCAATGTAGGCTAACCAATTTCTTCTGTTGTAAACGTGCGTACCGAGAGCGTCTCTTGTCAGGTCACTCTACTAGAGGCGCTTTATAAATGTGTGAGTATAGGCCTATAGTGTAATGCATGGTGGCGGATAGGGGCGGCGCCAGAGGGAGGGCTAGGGGCTAAGCCCCCCAAATGGCGCTGAGTCCCCCCAAAGAAAAGCGCGAAAAATGTCTCTAACCATGGGTACACAGTACACAGTGCATACTGAGCTCACAACAAAGCTACAAAGAGCAAGACCGGGGAAATAAAGCCGCAAAAAAGTTGATGAGCAAAAAACCAAATTTTGTCAGTTTTTTTTAGATCGTCAGACATTTTGGCGACTAAACAATGGCAATTTCTGGACTAGCTTCAGCCCCACCCCCCACCCAAACTGCAAATGGATTGTACAATGTAAATGTATCAAACTAGCGCCTCTTCGTAGCTTTTAGTGAATGCGTCTAGTAAGATGGGCAAGTTATAAGATCGGTAGAAAACAGCTGCCTTGCGCTACAGTCATTGTCGTATGTTTAGGCTACTTTATTCAAAAATTTAACTGACAACTTAATTTAATAGTTACACACACTTACCAGATGACAAACCATTGCAAATGTAACCATGAGATTCAAACGGAGAAGCGGCGACAAATTTCACATTGGTTCCATTTCGAACGATGTACGCCTGAGATTTGCCTGCCACGTTTCCGTTTTCAATCGTTCCTTAAACGTAAATTGAAAGCAATCAGATGTGAAACCGTAATTATTCGTTGATTTGTTATGAATAATTGCTAAAATAGAATAATTAAACTACACAGCAAGCAAGCACCTTTGAGACTCCTGTGCCTTTACAGCCTACTTTCCTACACTTGAACACTATCATCTTACTAGATAAAATCGGGAACATAATTACGCCTATGTGTCTATCCAGGAACGTATAATTATACGGAAATTCTCCATTAAATGTCAAGGTCCACTAATCTGGAATAAGCTACCGGGAACCCATAGAACAAGCCCTTCTATGACTTTAAACAATTAATCCGAGCACACAATCATATCGAATAGCAAGAGAATTGCAACAATGCGGAAATACCTGTGAATCTTGTTCCGTTGGCCCAATGCCAGTTGTTTGGATCGTATGTGGAATTGGCTCCCAGCCACAGAGTCTCCGTGTGCAAACCCAAGTAATCGAGCGCATTTGCATAAATATTGTGTTGAGTGTAATCGTCTGGAGTCGGTAAGGTTGCTCCAATGTCTTTGCACCAATCCATCGCACTGGACCATGGCAAAGACAATAGAGGGTCCGGTTGAATGAAGCATAACGATCCTCCCTCTCCCTCGGACGTAGGGAAACAGCGCGTCTGCGTTGCTGATGTTGCACAGCCAATGAGCGACAGCAGGAACAAACCTACAGGAATGCAAACCTAATAAATTTCATTTGACTTAAACTCTCGTTATACATAGGCTAATTAAAATTTTTGCAATCATGACTTTCTTTTAGTCTTCATCATATTTTCAGTGTTCAACAAAGTCGCATGACTTTCAAGACTCTGATCCTCTAACAAGGCTATTTTTATTACACAGAGAAGTCCTCTTCACACCCCAAGGAATTTGTCTATTGTTCTAAATCCCGTTTTTCCGGATTAACCCTTGAAATAAATCTTGTCTCCCCCTTATACTGGTTCAGCGGACTCTTGTCCATTGGTATTGACATGCCACAAACTTTGAGCCTTATAAATTTCTTAGTTAGATATAATAATTATTATTACTTTGATACAAACCTGTCATCGTGATAGCCTATTGCCTGCAGTGCTGATACACGGATAGGCTATAGGCTAATTATTGAGTTAGAGTTGATGAACACTCTGCACACTCACCGCTAGCAGTGAGCATCGTTGGACTCGATGTCGTGACGCTGTTTCTCCAGCGGTACAAGTTCAAGTTATGTCAAGCAATGGTTTTCAAACTGAAAATATTCCCTACACTAAAATATCCGTAAACGCAAGTTTAAGTAGAAAGTTGTCTAGCGTCCATTCCAGAATGGATATTCCAGCCTAACGACGCGAATACCAATAGGGAGCAAAAGTGTACCATGCGCGTGGATAATAGACGAGAAGAAGGTGACATGGGCAATCTATGACAAGACTTTGGGAAACCAAGACGAAATAGTTATGCTGTTCATTTGTAGGCTACAGTTCACACTGGAGAAACAACCAGATTGCCCGAAAATAATGCCCTACAGAACAGTATCGCCTGCGGCCAAAATGGAAACGAAGAGGATCAGCTTACAGTGTCATAGGCCTAACTCTGGAAATAAGATGAATCGCTGCCTGCGAGGCAGTGCTACGTAAGTTATGAGTGCTTCAGCCACATGTCTTCTTGTACCTATCGGTAACTAAAACAAGAGCCTCTTGCCTCTAACAGGAGACATGACCAAATTATATTATGCAATTTGTAGAAAAGGTTATGCGTTACGATTAGCTATTTATAATTATGAATAGCCTCTAATGCAGAAAGAATACCGATACCTGAAGTGTTTCATGCAGTTCCTCGAAACAAAATGATAGCAATTCATGGTTTCCACATGTTTTCTACTCGTTTATAAAGCCAGAGCCTTTAGCAGACAAGAATGAAGTCCAAAGACAGGCATTTGTTTGTTACGTAATTTCCCAAACACAGAAACCTTGCGCAATGTGCATCATAAAGCACATGACAAGGTCATATGTGTAAGACGAGGTAACAGCAAATCTTCACTTGTGTTAAGGCATAGATTCAATGCCAGAGCAAATAAACCGAGGCCGCGCCGTTCTCTCGAAAACTCTACATTGTAAGCTCATGGCTTCATGACACTCGTGGCATTTCTATTTATAGCCTAATGCGGGCTTAGAGAGTGGGCGCATGAAAGGAGCAATAACTAAGTAGGCTACAATGCGGCACCATTGCGTGTCAATAGAAATAGGATTAATGGAAATTTCAGGCTGAATTTATGTTGACAGTTTATGTTGACAGACAGGTCAACACAAACAGAAATAAACATGTTTGGTTGTTCCAGGCAACATTGACTTTGCTCCTAGGAAACTGCATAGGGATGGGTCTAAGACTAAGTCATGCCAGAGGTGTCAAATGTTGTTTTAATGGTGGGTTTTTAGTTAGTGGTAGGCCTAATATTTTCTTAAATAGGCCTATGCTTAGTCTATTTTATCTTGTAGGAACTGTGAAATTACTTCTTTATATTCATCTTACACGTACGCCATAATATTATTATAACTAATCAATTCTTTGCAATTACAAATCTGAATGGCTATAGTCTAAAATAAATATTTTGTAGTAGGCGATCGGTAGGCTATTAGGCAGGGTCCGAACTACAGAAAATCATCACCGGTTAGTGTTTAATCTAGACGCCTCTGGGAGTGAGTAGGCCCCATAAAAAGTCTTGAGCTGAAAAAGAGAGAAACTCTACGTGCAACATTTTTCCATACTGAGAAATTTAGACACCGGTAGCCTACTAGCCTACGTGAAATTTTCACGTTAGAGTAGTTATTCGACAATGGAGCATTGATACAGAAACGTCGTCGTGATGAAAGGGTGCCATCGGTGTCTGGGCTCAGCGGTTTCCGTCCGCCCAAAATGCCGTTTATTCCGCATCCAAAAACCTGAATCCCCCCCGTCCTGCAGAGGGACAAGATGGAAAGATGGTCATCGGCGGACGAGAAACAGCCGTCGGGCCAGCTATTTGACACCCCTGAGACATAATTATATGATGTTCCATAACGCTTAACAACATTATCCATAAATAATGCCACACATCTAGGGGAAAGGGTACGGTTTGTGACGGTCCCTTAGGCCTACTAGATATCATATAAATTTCGTGTTGACGCGTGACGAGGTGTAGGCCTGTAGGGGTTTCATAAAATTTGACCCCGGTTCAATACGCCGCGTAAGGACCTTAACCAAGTCCTTCAATTTCAAAATTGTTCGTGCGCTTCGGGCTGAAACTCCGATGCAGTGTCCGCGTTGGAGTCGGGAGCGCCTCTGAGTAGTGAGCTTGAGGGGGGCTATAGAAAATGGAGAAATAAATATGCATCTTTTGAGCCTAAGAAGTAGTCGTCCGCTGTTCACAAAAACCTAAAGGCAGGTACCAACATGATTGCACATAGCACAGCTAAGTATAGATTGTTCAATGACTCGAACTTGTTTGACAAGACGATTGATTGTTTGCACAGATTTCACCTTGTCCTGTCTGAAAACGTTGGTTCATTGATCGGACAGAGCTTGGCTACGCTTGTGGAACTGTTGGCGACAGGCTGACGGCTGAGCGGGCAGGGATTACCTTAGTCAATAATTATGTCACTTTCATTGGGGGTCTTCTCCACAGCTAGAAACCCGATTATGATGATTGTGATAAAAAGAATGCACTGCAAGGGTTGAGCGTAACTAAGTTTATTCAGAAAAGTTGCTCTTTGACAAACTATTTATAAATGAATTATTTTGATCCGTTTGGTAATTACGAAAGTTTGTTTCCCTGTCAAGATGTAGGCCTAAAGCCTACGATTATGCAATACAATGTAATTTTTAACTTGTACAGCGTCGCTCACTTAGGGGGCTTGACCCCGGACAAACGCCACCAGGGTAGGACATTGCATTTAGTGGTAATCTTTTGACTAGCAGTCCTAAGTTGAAAATACATCTGCTTGTCGTACACAGGTTGTATTGATTAAAAGAGTTCTCGCCGAATAGAAGTCAGGCTGATAGATACAAAATCATGTTTTTCTTAAATGGAAGCTGGCTTAATCACAATATTCTTGCTTTGACTGTAGCTATTTATGAAAATGTTGTTGCTTAAATTGGAGCTGGATTGATGAAAATGTCTTGCTTAAGTTTGAGGTGGATTTATAAAAAATGTTCTGGCTTAAATTAGAACTGGATTGATGAAGATGTTTTTGCCTAAGTATGAGCTGGGTTGATGAAAATGGCCTTGCTGAAATTCTTGAAGGATCGATGCAAATGTTCTTGTTAAAATTGAGGTCAATTTGATTAAAATGTTTTGCTTAAATTGGAGCTGGATTGATGAAAATATTCTTCCTTAAATTGGAGCTGGATTGGTGAAAATATTCTTGCTTAAATTGAAACTGGAGTGATGGAAATATTCTTGTTTAAATAGAATCTGAATTATTAAAAATATTTGTTTTATTTAAATAGAAGTTGGAGTTATTAAAACAACTGCTTCTATTGAAATAGAATCTGAATTTATTATATATAATAATTATGTGTGTTTTATCAATTAACTACAGAAATTGGCTATTTGTACATGGCAGGCGGGTTTGCCAGTTTTGGACTAGGCTAAATGGGGGGTTTCGCGTGTTTTGTTAGGGGTTGCTGTCGTCCGGGATTTGTTCTAGCTTAAATTGGAGCTCTCCTTGATGAAAATGTTCTTGTTTAAATTTGAGCTCGCCTTGATGAAAAATATTTTGCTTACTTTGGATTCAACAACAGTCACTTAGAAATGAATTCTGAACCAGTAAGAATATTGTTCTTCGTATTCTTCAATTCAATGAGGATCGTCCGTGTATCGCAACTTCGCAGGCAAGATGAAGGGCCAGCGGTGCGCCTCTGAAGCACGTCCCAACCCAGTTAGGCCTATCTTAGATACGGCCTAGCCTACATCTGCATATAGCATCCTTGTTAGATTAATGGGAGTGACAAAAGATTATGTTGGATGAAATCTAGATGCGATTGTGATTGCTTTGAGATTTCACTCTATGATTCAGAGGCTGGATGATAAGACGTAGCCTATAAGCTCTACTTATGTAAACAGATCACCTTTATTCGTTACACAGCAACCGATTATCAAAGTTACAACCAACGCTAAAAATAAAATATTAAACTTTAGGATAATTATTTTAGATCTATCTGAAATATGAATATGAAAGTCTGGCTAATAACTAGTCTAGTTGGAGACACACGCTCAATGTTCGAAAAAGATCATATAGGCTAATAAATAAGGTTGAATTAGGCCTATATCATGTTTTTTTCATTCGATAAATTGGTACATCATTAAACATCACTAAAATAGGTGCAACTGCAAAGAGGTTATTTCTGTTATATCTATTTTCACACATTATTTCTTTAATGTTCCACTCAACTAAAATTCGTCTGAATTGGATATAGCCTATTCTTCTTTGCATCCATCGACCACTTTTTGTTTGTCGACATCTTTCATCGTCTGGATGACTGCATAATGTTCTTAATTTACCAGCTTCATACTAATGGATGCGCGAGCAATTGTTGTCTTCGTGCATCTCCTTATGCGTTGTTGAACGCTCTGTTATCGTAAATGATGCCCGAAGTAGTCTTCTGGCGTTGAAGTAATTTCAGTGAATCATTCACCTCACTAAAACGGAAAAAAACAATCTGCTAGACTCATCGTGAAAATAATAAAGACAGACAATTGCATATTTGCACAAGCAGGTCACCACGTATGAGATAAGCATTATACAAGCGTCACTCTAGGTAGGCTACAATGTCATAAGTAAACTCAGCCATATAGGGCTTAGGCCTACATCATAATTATCATCATGCATATTCACTCTTCACCTGTCAATGGGCTAAACATTTAGTCAGCCATCTACCTATCCAATATCCATCCACCCATTCCTACAGCCATCTATCCAAACATCCATCGAGCCAACCATTTATCTGTGTGACATAACATATAATATGTCTGCATGCTTAATTCTTACATCCTGTAGCAAACATCATTGCAACTCACCGCATCTTCCAAAAGCCATACACTGTCAGCGCTGCTAGCCATATTATCATCAGCAGGAACAATACTACACCAACACCAATTCCAATAGTCAGATCTACAAACACAGCAAAAACATACTTCTTTATTAATTATATTTCCGACGGATTTTTTAAAAATACATTTCTCGACTAGTTTTAAAAAACAGTAGCCTAATTATAAGAACTAAACAATAATGCGACTCAACCAAGCAAAATCAGTTCCTTACCTTAGACCTTAGACCTTAGTCCTTCCACGCACTTGTAGTGCATCGGGCGACACAGCTCTTCCACGTCACTCTGTCCTCCACAGTTGCCCTGGCAAACTCCCACGTCATTCAGCCGTCCTCCAAGTCCTGCATCACCATGTCTGGCCAGGTCTTTCTAGGCCGCCCTCGTCTTCTTCTCCATCCAGTTGGAGTCCAATCCATTGCCTGCTTCATGATTCCTTCTTCAGTCGATCTGTGTAGATGTACCAACCACCATAGTCGCAAAAAAATCAGTTCAACTGATTAATCTCTTACAGCCGAGAAAATTGTCGTCAAACAGAAATCAATATTCAAATGTTCGCTATTAGACAGAAATAACGTTAGAGTAAACTTCGAAAAAGTTTTGCGTCACAAATTATTTTAAGTAATTCACCGTGGTTAGTGAGAGTTGACTTTCTGTCGCTGATTTGATGGATAGTAACATCTGCAGTCGGCTCACTTGATGTCACCGTTACACCACTTGTCGCAGGTGTCATAAACGGATTAGAGCTGGAAGTAGTAGTGGTGGAGGCAGATGAACTTGCAGTAGTTTTTGTAGTGCTAGTTGGAGTAGTAGCTGTAGTGGTAACAGAAGCTGGAGTGGTAGCTACTGAGGTGCTTGAAGTACGCTGGGTAGTGATAGTGGGAGTAGCAGGTGTTGTGGTAGTAGTGGAACTGATAGACGTCCTTGCAGTGGAAGAGGATGTTGTAGCTGCTGATGTTGCTGCTGCTGCTGATGATGATGATGATGCAGACGAACTTGACGTAGTAGTTGTGGAAGTAGAACTGTTCACAGCTGTTCGGTCATAACAAAGCCATGTATAACTTCAATGCGTGCACTGAGAATGAATAGACTTGGCATTTTATGCAGTCTCACAAATATATTATTATCTCTAAAACAGGGTTCGCATAACACAATAATTATCTACGTGTAGCCCAATGCATTGCTAATGCCTTGCTATCATCGCTTTCGATCATTTAAGACCTGTTACCTAATTAACTAAAGGTTGAAAACTCAACATATGACTTGTAATAAAGTTATGATGAGTTTTATTGCTGGACCCAGAAAAAAACAATCTGAATAATATTCGTAAGATAAGGTCAAGTTTCTTAACGAGCTCAGACAAAGTATAGTCCAATTACATTAGGCGATTTGCAGTAGAAGGCACACTTCCACTTTCTCCTTATTCATAAACTGTTTTACAGTGCCGGGGTTAGGCACAAGCAAGGCAGGTAAGCTAATTGCCTAGGTCGCTAACTTTTTAGGGGCACAATTTACTCGAAAAATTTAATTTCAAAATTTAAAAAATACTTTTTTTGCAAAATTGAATGATAATCAGACTTGAATCTAATAATAAAAATTGTAAGAAATTACTTCCTTGAGCGGAAAGGTTTCAGACTATAGGCTCAATAAATGAGTTGGAACCTGAGGGCGCCAACATGTATGCTTTGCGGGGGCGCTACTTGCCTACTTTTTTGCATGGGGCTTAGGCCGGCCCTGCTGTTTTAGAATACATATTAGCCACACTTATTTCGATAAACAGATCCTTCAGCCTGCTCTTCCGGAAAACACAAATCCCACGTTGGCTAAAGTAGGAAAGTTTCTTACACTTCTGGCAGACGAACGGCAAGTTCCTGGCGCAGTCAAGGTTCATCCACTCGATATTGGAGCGATCTTCTCTGAAAGACGCCAAACATTCTCCAGAGGATGTACCGTTGGGCAATTTGTAACTAAAGCGGTTACCAAAAACTTCACGTGATGTGCCGGCAACTGAAACGAAAATAGACCAAATAATGCTACAGTCAGAGGAATTTCAGTTTCGAAAGTTGGAGACTGAAAACAAATCGATTACTTGAACAGTTGGGACAGATAGCTTTTCATCATCGGCATCGTGACCATCAGTTCTCCTTGAGATGGCCATCTATCGCCGATTAAGTATGGGCCTACTTTTATATTGCTGCCCACAGTACCGTCCTATGCAGGGCCGTATTAAGGCATGTTCAACATGTTCGGTCAAACAGGAGCCCCCACTCTTTGGGGGGCCCCCACAAATGCGTGGAAAAAGTTTGTCAGAAGCAAATTTCGACCAAACGACTATTTTTCCGAAAATTTCGCCAGACGACTAAAAAAAAGGTCGTCAACTTTTTCGGCGGATGAAGTGGTATGATTTTTCCGAAACATTTCGCCAGATGACTAAACAAAAAATAGCCGCAAAAATTTTCCGAACAGGGCTCCCTCATTTCTTAATCCGGCCCTGGTCCTATGTTCAGTCTGGTATTGTTGATTTTCCCTTGAATTCTTCATTTAGACCTATTGCTAAATGTGGACAGAAAGTATCTTTGGAGACAGCACTATAAAAATCGCATTTTTGCCGTGCACTTAAATTGGCCGATACCAGCTTTCCTTTTCCTCCTTCTTTGCGGGCAACTCCTTTGACGCAACGCTCGTGAATAAGCTGGTGCCCTGCGTTTGGCTTTCGAGTAGGCCGACGGTAGCGCTTTTGAAGTCTAGAGACTAGAGATTACGATTATGATTTCTTCTAGTATAATACTATTGTCGTAGACTTTTTTCCTAGAAATAAGATGAAGATCAGACAGTGCTAAAAGAAAGTTGTGAGCAGAAGCACTTGACTGAGAATTACTCTAGGAAGACACTTGATCGTCGTACACATAGGCCCATAATTATGTTTGATTATTCGTAAACTCAAGGTTGGATGCCTGCTAAGAAATCGTTCAGTTAGGCCTATGAATGCAAATCGCTGCATAACACTGTATTATATAATTGTAGTGGTGCTGAAAATCTACTGTAGACCTACCGGAATCATACCAGGTCCACCAGGCACTGCGCAATCCTATCCAGAATATCGTCGAATTGTCCATCCATCTCGAGAATTCGTCTAAATTTTCGATCACTGCAAGACCATCCGACTGGCAGAATTGCCATGCATTGTATGATGAACCAGTATAATACACTGTATATTTTGATATGCACGAGCTACCAGTCCAGTAGCTGTCAGGGTAAGTGGCACATCTGCGTTCTGAAAGATAAAAAATGGTGATCTAATTATTTTAGTCACGTCTTTATAATTTCTTCGTTTGAACTTCGTAATAATTTCTCATGAGACATTACTAAGTGGTCAGAAAGGTTATGTGAGATTAGCAAGCCCATCAGTATTTTACAAGACAAGATAGTTTATCCTGTACCAATTCTCTGTATGTCTATTAATTAATTGAGCATAGATGAACCTGTGACTTTAAGTCGAAGAGTCTTTAATCCAGCAACGCTGACGTTGTATATAGGCCTAGTGTGATCTTCCTAAAAGCATTAGGCCCATAGAGATGTACGCTATATATATATATATATATATATATATATATATAAAATCTATAGGCTAGAGAGAGTATGGCCTATCTCCGCTGCATAAAAAAGTGAAGTCATCAACGACCTTAATATCGGTAATCACGCCAGTGACGTCACTCTGTTCAAACGACCAATCACAGGCGATTTCTTATGCCGACCAATCACAGGCAATCGCTTGTGATTGGTCGGCATAAGAAATCGCCTGTGATTGGTCGGCGCTATTATTAGACAGCGACACCAATATGGCGGCGTGATATTCCCTCTAGCCGTCTAGCGTTAGGCCCTATATTTATTATAAGCTTAATACATCTCTATGATTAGGCCCTACATTGAAAGGTTACAACAACGCGCCTAGGGTAGAAAACATTTGCCTTACGCTACTGTCGTCGTCGTCGTATATTTATTTTGTTCGAAACTTTAGCTGATTATTTTATTTGATAGTGACGCACACTTACCAGAAAACAAGTTATTGCAAATGAAACTGTGAGATTCAAACGGAGAAGCGGCCACAAATCTCACGACGGTTCCATATCGAACGATGTACGCCTGAGTTTTGCCTGCCACGTTTCCGTTTTCAATAGCTCCTGAAAAGAAAAAGAAATCAGATGTCGTTTGAATGGAGCCTTAATTGTTCGTTGATTTGTTCTGAATTCCTCAATACAGTCATTAAAGTGCACAGCTTGCAAGCATCTTTGAGACTTTGCACAATTATAATACAGAACATTTCCCCTTCAATGTTTTTTGCTCACCATTAGGCCTATATTTTATTATTAAATGCATTTGTAACGCGCGAAAAGTCACACCGAAATACGAAAGTGATGCTCTTATAGTCAGCCGCCAGAGGAAGATTATTAGAGATCCATGTGCTTGAAAGCCAAGGAGGAGTAGTGAGTTAGAGCCGCTTTTTAAGGAATTAAGTGAAATTGAGCTTCAAATAGGGGCCTACATAATAACGGAAGCAATATTTAAGTCTCACGCCCAGTGTCAATGGGACGATCAAATTGAACAAGCTGCCTTTCAAAATGGTTGTCCATGCAGTTACAATCAATATTGGAACCAGCGTAATAGTTCATGAGCAGCATATACGTGGATAGGATTAATCATGGCGTCACAATTCCAGTAGAGCAAGTAAAAGATAATCTCATACTTTAGTAGGCAGAAGTCGATCGGGCAAGACTGGAATCTAGAAAACAATTGTCAAAACCACTGGGGACTGGGCAGTTCATAAGTAATTATACGTAACTATAGCCATGGCTTCAATTGTCCTACTGTAGTTGCCCCGCTCTGTCTATATTATTATGCACGTAGCCTACATATTCATTTATTCATATCTAATCGTAATTATATAGGCCTATCTTATCTTATCTGACCATTTATACAGCGCTTCTCGCAGCAAGAGCCTTTCAGAAGCGCTCCCAGTGCGTTCAACCCCGAGAAAAAAGACAACTATTATGATATCCATTTTTTTTGCTTGGCAGCGGCGTCGAAGCTGCAATTGCAATCACGCATTTATAAAAACATTATAGAGTCTCTTCGTTCAGATTTTAAAAGTGGGTAACGGAAGTGGGGGAGGGTTGTCAAAGAAAGAACTAGTCATGATAAAACCGGTCATAAGTACTACTATTACGAGTAGCAAGAGAACTGCAACAATGCGGAAATACCTGTGAATCTTGTTCCGTTGGCCCAATGCCAGTTGTTTGGATCGTACGTGGAATTGGCTCCCAGCCACAGCGTCTCCGTGTGCAAGCCCAAGTAATCGAGCACATTTGCATAAATATTGTGTTGCGTGTAATCGTCTGGAGTCGGTAAGGTTGCTCCAATGTCTTTGCACCAATCCATCGCACTGGACCATGGCAGAGACACTAGAGGATCCGGTTGAATGAAGCATAACGATCCTCCCTCTCCCTCGGACGTAGGGAAACAGCGCGTCTGCGTTGCTGATGTCGCATGGACAATGAGCGACAGTAGCAACAACCCTACACGAATGCAAACCTGATAAATTTAACTTAAATAACGTCTGACATAATTAAACTCTGGTAATACATAATTATTGCAATCATGACTTTCTCTTAGCCTTCATCATATTTTCAATGTTCTTGCGTCTGGTCCTCCGAAAAGTCGGAATTTTTTACCCAGGAAAATTCTTTTTCACATTCTAAGAAATTCTGTCTTATTCTAAATTCTTTTTCGGTTCGTTCTGATTGAGTTAAACCATTGAAGTAAATTTGGTCTCAGACTCAAAAACTTTTTCGGCAGACGGCCCATTGGTATTTGTCAATTTGACATTCTGCATAGGCTACTTTGAGTCCTACGCAGGCCTGCAGAATTTGTAAGTTATATATATATATATATATATATATATATATATATATATTACTTTCGTACAAACCTGTCATCGTGATAACCAATTAGGCCTACCTGATTACCTGCAGTGTTGATACACGGATGGCTATAATTACTGAGTTAGAGTTGATTAACACTCTGCACACTCACCGCTAGCAGTAAGCATCGTTGGACTCGATGTCGTGACACTGCTTCTCCAGCGGTACAAGTTTCAAGTTATGTCAAGCAATGGTTTTCAAACTGAAAATATTCCCTACACTAAAATATCCGTAAACGCAAATTTAAGTAGAAATTTTTATAGCGCCCATTCCAGAATGAACATTCCAGCACAACGACGCGAAAATCATTAGGGAGCAGAAGTCTACCATGCGCTTGGGTAATAGACGAGGAGAAGGTGAAAGATGGTCATGCTGACACAGGCAACCTTTGACAAGACTTAGGGGCAAACCAAAACGAAAGGTATAATTATGCTGTTCATGAGTAGGCTACAGTTCAGGCAAGAGGAACAACCAGATAGCCCTAACGCCTGCCAAGCAAAACAGTATCGTCTGCGGCCAAAATGGAACCAAGGAGTATTAAATTACTCTGGAAATACATATAAGATGAATCGCAGTCTGCAATGGAGTGCAAGTACCGGTGGTGACGTTTTCAGTTAGCCAGCCTTTTAGTGTGAGCCTAATTGGAAACTAAAAGAGAGCCTCTTGCATGCCACAATTTATATGTAGGCCTAGGCCTATAGCCAAGCTACAATATTATGTCATGTCATTTGACGAATAATTTATGCATTACGATTCGCCATTTATATGAATGTAGGCAAATGCAGAAAGCATACCGATACCTGAATTGTTTTCCTGCAGCTCCTCGAAAGAAACGGTAGCACTTCACGGTTTGCACATGTTTTCCAACCGGTTTATAAAGACTGTCGTAGTCATAGCCTTGAGCAGACACCAATTACAAAGATGTGCATTTGTTTGTTACGTAATTTCCCAAACACAGAAACCTTGCGCAATGTGCATCATAAAGCACATGACAAGGTCATTAGTGTAAGAAGAATCTTCACTTGTGTCAAGCCATGGTTTCAATGCCAGGACAAATAAACCGAGGCTGCGCCATTCTCTCGAACACATCAACCACATCGTTTCACTACACTCGTGTCATTTCTATTCATAGTGTAGGTTTAGAGCGTGGGCAGATAGCGCATGAAAGGAGCTAGGTCTATTTTAGGTAGACGTCTAAGTGCAATGATCCGTGTTAATGGAATTTCTAGCTGAGTTGATGTTGGCAGACCTGTCAACGAAACAGAAGTAAACATGCTTGGTTGTTGTAGGCAACATTAACTTTGCTCTTTGAAGACTGTCTAGTGATAACAGCTACTCATGACAGAGTTGTCAACTTTTCTAATGGCTGGTCAGTCTGGTCAGTGACAATATTTTCTTAAATATCCCACTTTTAGGCCTATAATAATATAATAACTGTCAAATAATTTTATTTTACAATAATTTAGTCACGAACGCCACATGCTAGGCTACTCATTAACTATTTGCGATGATACATCTGAATGCTTTGATGTCCAAAATTGTGTAGAAGGTAGGCCCTAATTAGGCAGGGTTCCGAAGGACAGAAAATTATCACCGGCGAATAAGAAATAGACGTCGGACCAGAACTTTCAATACCTGGGAGTGGCTGGGACTATAATAGGGCCTAGCCTACTGCTATACTAGACCATGGGCGTTCGCAGGAATTTTTCTAGGGGGGCGCAAACTTTTAAATAATTGTCACATGGTCTAAATTTAATTGGTGACAGTTTCAATTTTCCATATTACCACGAGAGAATCCTATAGCCTACCTATACGTTATGCGCCGAAAGAAAGATATAAAGGTTCAACTTGTAGAACGAATCGATAATAACATAGAAAATAGCGTTGTAACAATCACAACCAAATAATCTAAGTTTATGTGCAACTATGCGAAAAATCCAGAGGGGCGCACTTGCGCCCCCTTGCGCCCCCCGCGGACGCCCATGTACTAGACTCCTTCTGGATTTATGAAGCGCCTCTCACAGTACAACCAAATCAGAGTCGCTCCCAGTGCGAAAATCTTATTGTAAAGAGAAAGCCTTAAGAAAACGCGCGGAATACAGCAGTGCTTCCAGATAAGAGACATAATGTACCGTAAGGCTAACAATCTTATCCTCACGGACCGTCCATAAATGACGTCACGCACCTAGGGCGGAAGGGGCCAAACATTTTTGTCGATTTGTAACGGTTCCCTACTCGAAAGGCCTATCATTATTATGAAGTTTTTTCACGCTAGACGAGGGTAAGCGGTCACAAATTGACCTGAAATTCGTGACGTCATTTACGGACGGCCACTTAGTGTTTTGATTCAATCCATAATTTTCGGATCTGCTGTAATTCAATTCAATAGCTAGAGACTGGCACAATTCTTTGCATATAGTTGAATGATCAATAATTTTTATTGATCCCGCACCAGACATCACGAACTGATCACTCAAGTAGTCACCGCGATCGACAGCACAGATAGTTTATTGAAAACACTTATTTGTGTAATTTGATTTTCGTGGCAACACCATAATATTTACTCGAAATGTCTACCCTACTAGCTTGCTATTTTTGTCTGTGATTACCTGTGTAGCTTGCGCAATGACTGAGGGAAACACCAAAGGCTCTATGCAGTTAGGCTATTAATAATTTTACAAGGCAAGGTCAATCGTTTCATTTCCTTAGAGTCTTATACATAAGCAAACAAGCTTCTAAGCACTCGTGTTTATAAACTA
Organism: Lumbricus rubellus; assembly: GCA_945859605.1. Lineage (NCBI taxonomy): Eukaryota > Metazoa > Annelida > Clitellata > Crassiclitellata > Lumbricidae > Lumbricus > Lumbricus rubellus. Next base: position 1,625,307 of record OX243828.1, read on the forward strand.
AGCTGAGTGCTATAAAATTTCTAAATCCTGTGGAATTAGTCAGACTTTTCTAGCGCATGCATCTTGTGTCATGGCAGCGGTAAGCCTTAGGCCGTATTTATCGCCAGAGCCTAAGTTGTCCGCTATTCATAAGAGCTTAAAAGGCAGGCACCAACATTGCACATAGTAGGGCTATGACATTGTATAGACTTGTCAATGGCTTGTAGGCCTACTTGTTTGACGAGACGATTGATTGTTTGCATATAATTTTTCTTGGCCTGTCTGAAATCGGTTCAATGACCAACAAAGCTGCATAGGCTTTCTGAACTGTGCGCGACAGGCAGACGGCAGTTGATCGGTGAAGGATTACTCCTCAGCGAGAGTGGGTAACTTATTCAATGTGTCATTATTAATGGGGATCTTCTCCACAGCTATAAAAAAGAATGATGATCATGATTGTACCTTGCTCACAAGTGCTGTAATATGCCGAGCAAATTTCTGTCCAGGTAACGACCTATGTTGTCATAGACTCTGGTCAAATCGGATCCATCCATCCATCATAATTATATCGTGGCAAATTAATATTTTTACGAGAGTCATACAAATAAACTGTAACTCATCGCTGGGCATCACTAAGCTTTTGAATATCTCTTGAGTTGTCACCTTTGTAGAAATTTGAATTAAACTTAGTCCATCTGTTGGCCAATTACGATTTATATAGAGTTGTAGACTATCACGTGAAGTTGTACGATTAAGTCTTAAGCAATGTAATGTAATGTAGGCTATTCGAAATTTATATAGGCCTATCACTATCAGTGACCATTCAGTTGCACATCCAGAACGAGTGCCAAAATATTAGATACGGTAGTAGCCTAACGTGCTTCTGTTCCTCAACGGTCTTTCAAGTAATATCATATTAATTAATGTTATCGTCAACATCAAGCTGAAATTTGTTATGCTGTTTACATTACATTTAGCAACGACTTGGACGCTCATTGCAACAGCGATAAGGGACAGGGTTTCCAAATTATTGCTAACTTATGCAAACTGCAGTCACAGATCTTCATTGAAGAGGGAACATCAGTGCAAGATATAAAAACATTTGCAGGTGCCATTTAGTTTAGTTCAAGACAGGAAACACCCCCACCCAGGATAGCCCCACTCAACTCTCGCCTTTCTGGAATAACTGGCGTTACCTGGAAACTGTGGTTCTTCACCCCACCAAGCAAAGTTTCACGTGAATAATGGTGGGCGTATAAATTACGGAAAACAAAATATAGACCTACATTTAATAATTGCACAAATTTATCACAATTATAGTTCTTCTAAACCAGAACGTGCACAAGATTATCACAATTATAATTATTCTAAGCAAGAAGTTGTACAAAACCTAGGCCTATCACAAGATACCCAAGCCACTCATTAAGTTCGTGACTCATGTTGGCCTAAGTTCCAAATAATAACCTAATATTGAACATTAATCATTAATCTACATCTATTTAAAATAAAAATTCCGGTTAACCAGTCTCATATGCTTATCTAATGTGCCTTGAGTGAGCAATCTTGCTATGGCATCCAATCACTTTGTATTCATAGTCTTTCGTCGGTCAAAAAATTTAAGTTAAAGGTTTTTCCACGCGAATCATCTGGTGCGTGGTTGAATGTGTAGTCGTCGTACTAGGAATCGATCGAGAAGGTTGTCGATCATCTCTGCGGCTTACTTCGGGGTATAATACCTTCGTACCACTACAACTGTAAGACAACCAGGTGAACTTCTCGTGTTATAATTTTGGACGAAAAGTTGCATAAGAAGATTATCACAGACAGGATAAATTCATCCGCACATAATTATTATGCACGTCATGCCAATTGCCTATTCATCAAACCACTTGGCAATAACTTCATACATCATCTTTATCATCCATACATGTGTACATATAATATGCGATCTATTTCTGTGTAATTATAGGCCTACATTTGTACGTGTATACATGTACATGCACAATCATCCATCAATTCATCATTCACAGGCTTTACAGCAATATCATCCATGAATATAATAATCTTACCTTTTCATCCATCTATCCTCCTTCCATCTCCTTTTTTATTAAACACATTTATCACTATTCCTTCCATTCCTTGGATCTTTCATCCATCTGTCTATGTAGGCTACCTGTCACGGTCCTTAACCTCATTATTGGTTCCTCTCTTTGAAATACGCTTCTCCATCTAATTCGATCCCAAATCATAGCTGGTAACTCTTCCTTCCCCTCTTCCCCCTCAAAACGTATTTCTTCACTTGTGGCCTTGCGCACAACTCACAAAGAACGTTTCTCAGCGGTTCACTCAATTAGAGACGCATGCGCATTATGAATGTTTTCAGTGCAATACAATAAAAATTACAATTAAGCTTATGTTTTATTGTCACTGTATGTGACCTATGTCCATTTCTTCTTTTAATCGCTGTTATAAACAAAACTCAACGCTAAACATTCTTCAAATCAAGTATCTGATCATGTGTATGAAGATAGCTTACCAACACTTTTTACAAGCGCACAGCGTAAGTATTGCAAGCCAAACTATGATCGTCAGAAGCAATGCTCCAACAAGTCCAACAAAAAACTCTATTTGAATACCTACAACAGAACAATTCATAGATTATTTTCTTATCTGTAATTCAACTTCTTTAGATGTACCGTATTCTAACGCAGCTCGTGACATATAAATCATTCAGGAGCTTAAAATAAATTTTGCCACTCGCTAGGATAAAATAAGAAAAATGTCGGAATGTAGAAACATCATAAGAGATGGAATTTTCAAACGCTAATGAAAACTTACTGGCCTCGTTAGCTACACCGGTAAGCGAGAACGGCATTCGTCTGTTGGATACAACGGACTGCGGTTCAAGCCCCGGGCTGGGAGTTGACATTTAGAGATTTAGATATCTCGGGCTAGCACGTGTGGGACGCGGTGGCGCAAGCTGCTGCGGAGCGACCTTGGGCAAGTTGCTTATCCATCATTGTCTGTGGGGAAGGCAACGGGAAACCACCTCACTCATCTCATCCCCAGGGGCGTAAAAGCCAATGAACATGCCTTCGGGCAGAGAACCATCATCATCAATGAAAACTTGTAGATGAATTGTCTAGATCTTAATTTTTGTCTCGTTTTCATCTAGAATAATTATCATTGCCATCGACTATAATAACTTTCTCCAAAGTGATTTACGAACACGGTTCATTGCATATGGACCATTTCTCCACCGTAGTCTTTTTCCATTCATGCTTGTCCGTCTTTGGCGATGTTCAGCCACTCGTATCCTTCTCCATCACTTGTCTCTATTTCCAGCTTCTTCTTTCTGCAGTTTGAGCAACACCATGTCTTTAAATATTTTCTTCTTTTGTCCCCCGTCTGTGTAGACCATAAGCATTACATCCGCTTCATGATTCTTTTTACACAACTATCCGCGTTTTTTCTTATTACATGTCCAAACCGCCTCAGCCAGATCCATCAGGCTTTGTCAGTTATACAATATACATGCCACTCCTACGAGCTTCTATCTGTCTTATGTCCAATTTCGTTTCGTGTCTTTAAGAGAGATCTCCAGCATCCATCGCAGCTTTCTCATAATTATCTTGTCTCTCTAGTAACCATTTCTCCGCCAAATAAGCCAGAAATAACATTTAGTTAAGATCTTTCTAGCGTTACCATTATTGTCGAAGTTGAACATGAAAACTGGATCATAGTGATTTAAACATGATGCATTAGAAGATAATGCAGCGCAACTTGTGTGTAGCTAGAAATATAGAACAACTGCACATGCGATGACGAAAGCTCTGGCCATTTCTGGTTTCATAATCATACTCCGAATATTCAGTAAGCTTACTAATTAACTCACCACAAATAGCCAGCTTCGGTTTTTTATTGCCGTGTCTCAGTGAAGTGGTTACTGTAGACCAGGTAGTTGATGAGACTGTATCACCTTCTGTTACAGCTTTTGGTGAATTAGTCGCATTAGCAGCCACGGAATCAGATGCATTTGTCACAGCTGGGGAAATGGAAGTGGTAGCAGGTCTAATTGCTGACGAGGTAGTTGAATAAATAGAAGTGCGAGTAGTTGATAAATTAATACGAGGGGTAGTCTCTGCTGAACGGGTAGTCGCATTAGTCGTGGTGTTATCCGCATCTGTTCAGTAATAGCAAAGAAGACTACGAAGTAAAAATTATATTTTAAAGCCACTCACAGTGAAAAGTTGCATTTACTCTGACTAATTATTTGTTTTTCATAAGGCGCAACCGTAGAAAGACACATTCACGCCAAGTTAACTGACTTCACACAGTAAACTGTTACTGTAGGCTATTACTCAGAATAATTATAGCCTACTAGTTAATAAGAACATGAGCTATTAATTTGATCCACATAATATGTGGCAAGCGACAGGAGACAGGAAAGATATTGTCTCTTCTGTCATGGCTGTCGCATCGACACTCTCAAACAGATTATAATTAATCATGACAGGTTTTCTAATGCATCGAAGTCGAATGTAATAAGTTCAGCAGACGATTTATTGTCGAATTAGATGAATAATTGACAAAACTGCTAATGCGATTGGTTAGATCTATAAGCTTAGACCTACGCTAAATGCGCCTAAGATTTCCGAATGATTAAACATAAACATGCGTCACTCACGTGATGCGATATTTAGGAGTGAAGAAAATTGTACTGACATGTAAGCGGTACTGTAACAGCATGTCTTAAATTGATGATCCATTTTAAATATAACAAATTTCTAACTCCGGGTCTTTCTCTTTCCACTTATGACCATTGCATTAGTACTCTGAGCAAATAAAATAAACTAAGCACTCACAATATCGGCAAATGAACGGCAGTTTTGTGTTGCAGTCCTGATTAGTCCAGTATACATAGCCATCACTATTTCTATGTGATGCTAAGCATTGTGAAGCTTGGGCTGTATACATATCGTCTGCATTTTCAAACCGATTTTCCATGACTTCGTACGATTTTCCATTCTCTGAAATGAGCCAAAACTTCAGTTTTCAAAGCTGTTATAGGTGCAAACAAATTTTTTTAATGGTAAAATAGCAAAGCAACGTATTGCATATAATTATGAGAATCAATATTGAAATTCAAACACCTTATACAGCCTACACTGTGTCCGGGTAAAAAGTAGATGCTGATCCCATCTGACCATAAGCAATCGGTATTAGTTCCAAAGAACTTGATTGTCAGGCTTTACCACAATTATTATTTATTTATTATTTATTATTTAATTATGTTTTCGGTATATGAAAATTCAAAGAAATAACCATAATTGACTCAGTTTTTAAAACAATCACTAAAATTTAATGTTTAGACTACAATGTTATTATTTATCGAATATAATAAGATGAGCTAAATTTTCGTGCCGTCCTAATTAGATGCATTGTACAAACCTCGCAGACGTACCAGTATCGTGCCAGGTCCACCACGAACACCGCAATCCAACCCAATACTTCTGCATGTCTTCAAGCAAGAAGTAGAAAAAGTTGTTTGAGTCGTCGAGTATTACAAGAGATGACTGTCCGCAATAAGACCGGTATGAATTCCATGTTGTATTATATAAAGGTCTAGTCACCGCGAAGCATTTGTTGTTTACCCAGAGAACGTTTTGAGACTTATTAGCACACGGAATATCTGAAAGATTAATCCAGTTAATTTGTAGTATAAACTAACTGGATGTATATAATATAATATAATATAATATAATATAATATAATATGATATGATATGATTGATATGATATGATATGATATGATATGATTGATATGATATGATATGATATGATATGATATGATATGATATGATATGATATGATATGATATGATATGATATGATATAATATAATATAATATAATATAATATAATATAATATGATATTAGTATAGTATAGTATAGCATAGTGTAGTATTATAGTATACAGTGTAATAGTATAGTACAGTATAGTATAGTACAGTACAATGCAGTACAAGGCAGGAGAGGACAGTGCAGTGCTGTGCAGCACAGCACAATACAATACAATATAATCTAAGATAAGATCAGATAGCATAATATAATATAATATAATATAATATAATATAATATAATATAATATAATATAATATAACATAACATAGTATAGTATAGTATAGTATAGTAGGCCTATAGTATAGTATAATATAATATAATATAATATAATATAATATAATATAATATAATATAATATAATATAATATAATTAATATAATATAAATATTAGTAAAGCATAGCATAGCATAGCATAGTATAGCATAGCATAACATAGCATAGCATAGTATAGTATTAGCATAGTAGCCTAGTATAGTATTACTCGCAAGAATGTTTTGGTTTAAACTTGACACTAACATAAATTGTTTCTAAACAGGATGAGGCATGATAAACAGAATAATTTCTGCACGAGGTAGACCAGCTGTTTTAAATAACCGGAATAGTCTTGACTAGTTAAGCCATGATTGTACACCGAGAAATTAATGAATTAATTAAAGCTAGCCTAAATTCTGATAGTCTACTGACTTGGAAGATTGGTGCAAGTTATTACCGTTAACAGAATAAAGCCAGGTGCAACTGTAGGCCTAGGTGTCGTTGGAAAATAAGCAATTTAAGCAGTCTATACTTAACAGATGCAAGGAACGGTACCGGAAGCAAGATCAAGAGGAAGACCTAGGAAGAGGTGGTGGGCAACATGTGTGAATGGACAGGATTATCAACAGAGGAATTGTTGAGAGCAACCGAAGACAGGAGAAAATGGAGAAGAATTGTCCAAAATGCGACCAACCCTCGTATCGAAGAAGGCTGAAGGCAAGGCAGGGCAAGGCAATACTTAACAGAATCTAAAAGCTGTCAGATATCTTTAGCAGATTCTAAAATTAATTGTTCAAATACAGTATGACACTGCTACATATAGCCTACATGAGGTGTAGAAATACTGGCAAATAACGTTGGCGTAGTCAACCGCAGTGGCTGCAACCAGCTTTACGGTAGATTCATTTCGTATGGCGTACGCGTAAGCGTTCGGAGAGATGTTACTGCCTTCAAAAGATCCTGCATAGAAATGCCAGATAAACAGAAATGTGGTGAGAATAGGCTAAATATGGATTGGCTTGAGTTATTGTATTACTATCATTCAATAAAAATATTTAACCTTTTTAGCAATGTTAGTACCATGCAAAACAAAATCGAAATTCTTACTGTTAACTGCTAGATACCAATGTCATTTTTGCGATACAGGGCATACTAGCAATGTGTAAATGTTTGTCGTAATCACCAACCACTACATCGTTCGAAAGATTGAATAAACAAAAGTTCATGGTGCGTGGAAAGTTTGAAACAAGTTCACACTTAGCCAAGGACATAATGCCTACACTGGGCCATTCTAATCAGAGCAAACATGACATGTCACCATGTAGCATTTGTTGTTTATCCAGAGTACGCCTATGTTTGGATACTTATTGGCACATGGAATATCTGAGGAATATAAATATAATAATTTACTAACGACGACTCTGATGAAAAGCTTAGTCATGATGCTGTTGACGCCGACGACGACGACGACGACGACGACGATGATGATGATGATGATGATGATGATGATGATGATGATGATGATGATGATGATGATGATGATGATGATGATGATGATGATGATGATGATGATGACGAGAAGAACAGAACAACGACAATGATTCATGAGATCATAACATGTTGGGCCTACCTGTGAACCTCGATCCGTTTGTCCAAAACCAGTTGTACGGATCGTAAGTGAGATTTGCTCCCAGCCACAGAGTCTCCCTATGCAATCCGAAATAACCGAGTATGTTTCCATAAACTGTGTTTTGTTGGCTATTGTCTGGAGTCGGTAAAGTGCCTCCAATGTTCTCGCACCACTCCGCGGCACTAGACCATGTCAAAGACACCAGAGGATCCGGTTGAATGTAGCACAACGTCCGTCCATCGTAATCGGCGACACAACGTGTATTCGACAATGACTTTGAACAACCAAAGAGCATAAGCAAAAACAACCCTATACAAACACAACACAGCGGTTACCGGTATGCAGTTAAGGTGACTCGTTGTCACGAATAATCGGCTGAACTTTGCAATCAAACCGTTTCAACTTCTCTTAACCCGTTGGAGATGAGGTGGGGTATGTCACTCACACCCCAGAGGTATTCTACTTTAATTTTTTTTGTAGAAAACGTCAAACCAGCTTGGATTATTTTTTTCTACCTATGTGAATATGAAATACGAACACCTTACCAAAATTTCAGGAATTTTGAACGAACAGTTTTTTTTCTTATAGCCTACAAACGGAACTTACACGGGTCTTCTGGCCATCTAATAAGGATTGAAAACAGATATTTGTTCGTGATAATCGCCTGTTTAGTTGATAATTGATCATAGAAGAATAGTTTAACTCAAATTAATGTTTTCCATTTGATATCGCGACTTGAAAATAAAAAATATGTGTTGGGGTATGTCAGACCCCACCTCACCTCTAACATTGCAATGCGTCACCTCACCTCCAACGGGTTAAGAATTAACAATGAAGTTCACTGAACTGAAAAGCATTCTTAAGGCTCGACCGTAGCCGTATATAAATTCTCTCTGATAGTGATCCATTAAGAAAGCAGACTATTCTGAGTAGCCTATTACGTAAAAATGCCTGCCTTTCTAGATCTATAAAATCAGCACCCACAAATCTTTCGTTCAGGTCATATACATCGTCAATGTTATTGTGAACGGCTATGGCTAAGTTCCGATCCTTTAAAGTTTAAATCAATTGACCCCTCTCTTTCAGACTCTTTGGAATACGCTGTCTCCATCTACTCGGTCTCCGCTTCTAACTGGTAATCCTTCCACTTCATTTTCTTTCCTCAAAACTTATTTCATTCTTTTTCTCGTGGCCTTGCGCACCGGGAGCGCCTTTGCACGGTTCATCCTAGTAGAGGCGCTTTATAAATGTTTTCATACAATACAATACGAACTTAAAACTCTTACCGATTGTATTGAGCATCGCTGAATTCGATGTTGTCATGATATTTCTGAATTGTAGAAATTTAAATTGTCTGAAAACGAAAGGCAACATCGGCATTAGAGATAGGGTCTATTACCGCATATTATATTCTTATAAGATAGTATTGTATCAGATTTATAAATCACGCCTAATAGAGATTCGAGAATCACCGGTGCCTTTCATTACCCATCATCATGAGACAGACAGGCTGGAATTTATGACTTTTACTAGCATCATTATATTTTGTATAAAAATAGGATCTGGAAAGACAATACCTTGAGTGTAGCCAACAGATTCTCCAACATGTACCGTCTTAAACTCCTTAGAAAGATGGTCCATGAAAACAAAAATCTTTGGGGCATCTTTATAAAGGGATTCATCAAGGAAGTCAGTCAATATAGACAAGGAAGATAGGAAGATAGAGCACGTTGGCTTATCATGCAGTTGCCTGGATACCAGCATCTCGTTCTGCTTTCTTTTACAAAGCACAGAAGTAGGAAGTGTAAATCTTTTCATTGCAGGAATAACGTGACACTGAACAGTGAACAGCTAATAGAGCGTGAAGAACTGAAGAATAGTTTGCTTAACATAAACCTTCAATCGTCAAACAACTTAGACGAAAATGGTGCCACTTCCTTATTAATCTTCACACAAAGGCGTACGCCAACCATGACATATTCTTTTATTATTGGAGGCTACTACATGTCTAGAAACCGACATTTCGTCCTCGTCCTGCTTTCCGTACAAAGCATAGAACGAGGAAGTGTGCGTCTTTTCATTGCGAAAATAACGTGACACTGAACAGTGAACAGCTAATAGAGCGTGAAGAACTGAAGAATAGTCCTTCAAACGTCAAAACAACTTAGACGAAATGGTGCCACTTCCTTATTAATCTTCACACAAAGGCGTACGCCAACCATGACAATTCTTTTATTATTGTAGGCTACTATTGGCGCCTTCAAGACTTGTCGCTGCAAATCAATTATTCGGGTCGTCCCAATAGGATCAGGCCTATGCTCGCTGCGAGGAAATTAAATTTTGATGCACAGCTGTTCAAATATTTACGCTGAAGAAGGTGAAGTTTGAACTCAATTCTCTCGTCTATTTTCACAATGTTGAAGACACAGCAACGCGTGACTCTATGAGGTTTATTTTCAGTCAATGTTTAGACCAGAAAACCATGAAGGTGAGGAAAGTTTAAGTTTGAAAGACCAGCAGATAACTTTGTAATAGGTATTGGGTTAGCGAGAGTAATCTCGAGATTTCTTATGCAGATCTACTACTGTGAAGCAGAGTATGAGCATTCACAAAGGTTAACGGGTTCGAATCTCTGGCATGGGCGGAGTTTATCGGGGCTAGGGGGGGCTAAGACCCCCAAAAGGCCCAGATTCAAATTTTTTACCATGAAAGTATCCTTTTTCAGGGTTAGCCCCTCTAATAAGGCCCAGACTCGGGTTAGCCCCCTTTAAGAACGGAAACCAAACTCCGCCCATGATCTCTGGAACCCCTGTGGGGCGACATGGTGTAGGGTTATGTTCGGTGCCTGGCAGCTGGAAGGATGCGGGTTCGAATACACCTCAAGCCGCCGCGTTGAGACACTGAGCAAGTCTTTCATTCACAATAATTTAATTGCTCATGCGCTTCAGTGTTCGCGCAGAGTAGCAATCTTGAAGAGGCGCTATAACAAGTGCTCTTGACATACACCATTCATATATACGAAATACGGATTTTTTAAAAACATTATGTGCATATCATGCATGTGTAAATGTGTATTGTACAAAATAGGTTATCTATTCCAAACTCCCAGAAATGGAAATCCTCGAAATTATCCCGACTGCGCTAATGACGCAAAACGTGATGTAAAAGGAGAGACTCAAAGACGGACGACTTAACACTTAGTCTGGTCATTAAGTACATTTAAGATCTGTTGTTCGTTGTTCATAGCACCTTAACAGCAGGCATCAATATTGCACATAGCAGAGCTAGATGGCTAGAGAGCTAATGGCTAGATGGCTATAGAGCTAATGGCTTGCACTGTTACACTGTACTTGCTTCAATGATCAACAGAGCTTTTCACAATGTTATTTGTCCATACAACTGGCAGCCTTTCCATAATTATCTCTTATAATGGATACAACCAGCAGTAACATCTCCGCTGGCTCCTAAGCTCTTTGATCTCGAGGCAGACAGTGTCGTAGCCTAACTGTATGCGGCATCTGTAGGCCTAAAATCCATCGGTTTACTATCAAAACCGCGCACACAAAACCACGATTCACAAAACCGCGCACGCTCATTACCGCGCACGATTATTACCGCGCACGATCATAACCGCATTCAAGTATTTCAACATGCATCCAGCTTCTATGTCAGAAGTAAAAATACCTTCATCCAACTTCTATTTAAGCGGGTCTATAGACAACTCGTCAAACGACAACTTGTCTACAGGCAACTGGTCTAACGACAATTGGTCTACAGACAACTGGTCCAGAGCTTGAGAAATGGAAGCTGGAATAAATTATTTTAGAGGTGAAATGGAGGCTGGATTGACGAAAATAACGCATAAGAAATGGAAGCTGGATGAAGGTATTTTTATAATTATATGAAACTAGCTGATGATAGCAGAATATAATTTCCAGCAAACAAATCAAACAAACAAAATGTCCACAACATGGCGAGAGGCACGCTTAACAGTCACATGACCAACATAGAGGGATCGTTCGATAACTAATAGCCTACTGTCGTTTTTCCAACACCCCCACTCGACAGTACCCCCATCTAACATTAGTTAACAATTATCAAGGCACAAGCCAATCTTATCTCTTAAATTACACAGCTTGTCCCTTGTTAGTGGCTTGGTCATAATGTCTGCTAGCATTAGGTCACTAGGGCAATACTCCAAGTTAATTATCCCACGAAACTGTAAGTCTCGAAGATGATGATGTCGAACATCTATGTGCTTGGTTCTTGCACTGATCTTTTAGTTGCTTGCAATCTTGATGCATCCTTGGTTGTCCTCATACAGAGTCGTTGATTCAATGCACGGTATATGTAGATCAGATAACAACTGTCTCAACCAAACCAATTCTTGACTTGCCAAAGAAGCAGCAATATATTCAGCTTCTGTAGATGACAGAGCCACGGATATTTGCTTCTTCGATATCCATGAAATTACTCCTTCTCCGAGCTTAAACAGGTATCCACTGGTTGATTTGCGATCGGATCTGTCGCCTGCCCAGTCTGCATCAACATACCCAACCAGTTTTAAGTCTCCAACAGCTTCAAGCTTTAACTTCCAGTTAATTGTTTCCTTCAGATATCTGATAACTCTTTTTACTGCAGTCCAATCACACTGACGTGGTGAATTGACTTTCCGACATAAAATAGAAACTGCGGCTGCAATATCTGGTCTTGTTGTAGTAGCTATGTACAACAAAGCCCCCCCACTGCTTGTCGATATTGTTCATTTGAGCTGAGCAAATTCTCTTCTCCTGTTATATTTAAATAGTCCACATGCATTGGTGTTGCACATCCATTTGCATTCGTTAAACCGTTTTCAGAAATAACTTCCTGAATTTTATTGATTTCAGAAATCAAGTAATTGCCTTGTTTGTCCTTTTCGATTTGAATTCCCAGGTATAAACTGACTTCACCTAAATCCTTGATTTCAAATTGCTGACTTAACATGTTTGCTGTTTTCTTGATCATCTCTGCATTTCCACAGATCAGCAGATCATCAACATATAACAATATGTAAACAATCACGTTGTTGCACTTCTTTGTATACAGACACAGATCAGCTTCACTCTGCTGGAAGCCATCTGATTTCAAAATAGTGTCTATTTTCTGATTCCAACTTCTGGATGATTGCTTAAGTCCATAAATGGCTTTCTTTATTTTGCAAACTTTTTGCTCTTGACCAATTTCTGTAAAACCTTTTGGTTGATTCATGTAGAGTTCTTCTTTGATTTCTCCATTCAGAAAAGCTGTCTTGACATCAAAATGATTCACTTTCAAATTCTTTGATGCAGCAACTGTCAACAATGTTCTTAAAGTTGTATGTCTGGCCACTGGTGCGAACGTATCTTCATAGTCCTCACCAAATTTCTGAGAGAAACCTTTAGCTACAAGACGTGCTTTATGTCTTACATTTTTTTCGGCATCGTGTTTCAACTTAAACACCCATTTGCAGTCTATTGCCTTCTTTTCTGCAGGTAGATCACACAATATCCAAGTTTCATTCTCCTTGTGTGAATTCATTTCTTCTTGTGCTGCTCTCATCCAGTTTTTCTGTTCATCTTCTGTTAACATTTTCATCTCATTCCATGATGAAGGTTCCTTTCTGATTTCATTTTGAACCATTAATGATAGTCTTTCTGCTGGTATGCCTTTGTTACTTCTGGTAGATCTTCTGGGTTGACTGATATTTTCATCTGTTATTTCAGCGTCAGCTGTTTCATTTTTGTCATATTCATTGACTTGATTAACATTTTCTGTAGGCATCTGTGTTTTGACTTCATTTTCATTTTTAACTGGCTCTGATTTTAATTCTGTGTTCCCAGGATTTATCATTACTTCTGTAATTGTCATTCCAACTGATTCGTGTTCATCAAATGTTACACTGCGACTGATTATGATTCTGTTTGAATCTTTCAACAGCAACCTGTATCCTTTTGATTGTTCACTGTATCCTACTAGGATTGCTTCGATTGCTCGATCATCGAATTTAGTTCTTTTCTCTTTTGGTATGTATGCAAATGCCTTGCATCCAAATATTCTGATATGTGAAAGATCTGGCTTTTCTCCGTTCCACAATTCAAAAGGTGTTTTATCTGTAGCCTTCGTTGGCAGTCTGTTTTGCAAGTACACTGCTGTCATAACTGCTTCTCCCCAGTACTTCAGCGGTAGTGCTGCATCAAGTAGCATACATTTTGCCATTTCGATTATTGATCGATTCTTTCTTTCAGCTACTCCATTCTGCGATGGTGAGTATGGTACACTCGTTTGAAGTTGAATTCCTTCTTGCTTCAGATAGTTTCTCAGCTTATTTCCAGTATATTCACCACCGTTGTCCGATCTTAGGATTTTCGGTTTTCTTTGAAACTTATTACTGACTTCTGCAATGAATTCTTGAAATTTCTCGAATACTTCGTCTTTCCTTTGAATAAGATAACATTTTGTACATGTATATCGTGAAAAATCATCGATAAATGTCACAAGATATTTGCTTCCTCCTGATGACATTGTTTTCATTGGACCACAAACATCACTGTGGATCAAGTCCAATGGATGTTTTGTGCGATGTGTACTGGCTTCTGGATATGGTTTCTGTGTGGCTTTACCTTTGATGCAATGTTCACATTTCACCTTTACATTACATTCTTTGATTTGAATTCCTGTGGCAATTCCTTGCTTGTTAATATCTTTAACAACGTTTGGATCTCTATGCCCTAAACGTCTGTGCCACACATGAATACAATTTTCATGTTTAGTTTCGAACTTGGCCATGTTTGCAACTTCAGGAATATTCTTACATGACAACTTGTATAAATTGTTTTCAGCTTTTCCCACAGCCAACAACTTTCCATTATATTTTATCGAACACTGGTTACCCGAAAATTGAATTTCCTTTCCTTTGCTTGCCAGTTGCTTTACTGATAACAAACTGCCTGTTAATCCTTGTGAATATAAAACATTTGTGACTTTAATTCTATTCACTGTACCATTGTCTAAAATGCATTCCAGAAAACCATTTCCAATTCCATCTGCAGTTAGACTTGTGCCATTAGCAATGTAAATTTTGTCAGACTTCGTTTGGTCCAGTTCTTCAAAGAAATTCAGATTGTTTGTCATATGGGTTGTGGCTCCGGAGTCTATAAACCAGTCACTTGTTCTCTGACCAATGCCAATTGTAAAACTGTTGTGATTAGTGTCATCGTTGCCTAGATCACTCAATCTTTCTGTTACAACACTTTTGGCTTTGTGTTTTAATTTTGGCTGTTTATTTTCTTGCTCCATTCTTGCCTTCCATACCCTACAGTCCACTTTTAAATGACCTTGCTTTTTACACACAAAACAAGTTCTTGTTTCTCTGTCTTTATGCTCTTTATCATGACGATAGTTAGTGCGATTGCTGGGTCTCGAATTGCTTGAGTACATTGCTGATTCATCTTTTGCTTCTGTTGAATCATTTTCTGAATCTTTCTTGCGCTTGTATGCATCAACAAGCTTGTTTTTAACATATTCTAGAGTAAGTTCATCTTCCTCTCTGGCTTCTAAAGCTGTTATCAATGTTTCGTACTCATCTGGTAGACCACAGAGCAATAGAGTCGCCACCTGTTGATCAGTTACTTCTTCACCAACACCACGCAATTGCTCAACGAGTTGCAAGGCTGCACTTATGTATTCCTGCATGTTCTGATTATTCTGTAGCTTTATCTTGTATAGCTTTTTACGCAGATACATTTTACTGCTTAGATTCGATCTTTCATGCACCTTTTGTAGCTCCCGCCACATTTCTCTTGCACTGTTACAATTGCAAATGTGTATTAACTGATTATCTTCAACTGATAATGATATTGTGCATTGCGCCTTCTCGTTCTTTCTTTGCCAACCGTCTGGAACTGGGTCAGGTGTGTCGTCATTCACAACTGTCCATAAATCGTCTTTAATAAACAACATCTTTACCTTGAATTTCCAGACTTGATAGTTGGCGTTATTTAATTTCGTTATCGTGAACTTTGTTTCGTTTGATTCCGCCATTTTATGCTTTTTCTTGACAAGCTGACTCACACGACTTGTTAGCGATTTTTACCAACGCTCGAACATAGGTTTACTATCGAAAAGTTCCGATTTCTATTAAACCTACAAAGTCGCATATTCCGAGTCACTGTCTTATTTCTAAACCTTTAAGCATTACTTGATAACTGGCCGCCGGTAGCTGGGCCCATAACCTGATAGCAGAATATAATTTCCAGCAAACAAATCAAACAAACAAAATGTCCACAACATGGCGAGAGGCACGCTTAACAGTCACATGACCAACATAGAGGGATCGTTCGATAACTAATAGCCTACTGTCGTTTTTCCAACAGCTGAATTACCCGGCGATGCCCGAGAAATTTAGGTTTTTCGTCCTCCGCCACGCCTGACGCCGCTCGCGTCCCGACCTTCCACCAGGCCCAACTCGGTCCCATCCTGGGGTACACAGCGATGCACGTGAAACTTAGATTTGTCTCCCTAACCCAGCTCCCAACCGCCCCTGCGGGGCTGGTTCGCCACCGTAGGTTTTCCGTCCTAACCCATCTCCCACCCGCCCCTCCGGGGCGGGTTTGCCACCCCTCCGGGGTGCAGGGGCGGATCCAGGGGGGGGGGGCCAATCCGGCCATGGCCCCCCCCATCGAAAACTGCCATGGGACGTGGCCCCCCCATTTGGTCTGAAATATGCATTACGGATATGGGTGTAATGGATATTGGCCCCCCTTATCTGAAAATTGCATGGAACGTGGCCCCCCCATTCGGTTTTCAAGTTGAGGACTAAAAAAAAAAAAAAAACAAGGTCATCAACTTTTTTGGCGGATGAAATGGTATGATTTTCCCGAAAAATTTGGCGGATGACTAAAAAAAAAAAAAAAAAAAGGTCATCAACTTTTTTGGCGGATGAAATGGTATGATTTTCCCGAAAAATTTGGCGGATGACTAAAAAAAAAAAAAAAGGTCATCAACTTTTTTGGCCGATGAAAAAGTAAAGTACTTTTTTCGTCAACGGCCGATCAGTTTTTTTCGAACTGTCGAAAAGTTCTTCCTTTTTCCCGTCCAAGATCTAAGAATTTGGCCCCCCTTGAAACATTTCTGGATCCGCCACTGCCAGGGTGGACGGCGTTTACCGGTGAATTTTGGTTCTTTTGCCTAAACCCGTCCAGCTCTATATAAATAATGTCCAGATAGCCAACTTACGACGACACGTTATGACCGGCACACTTTTTCATTATCGTGTGATTTTTGTCCAAAACTTGCGATCAACCGTTCATAATTATTATCGGTGTTTTAAAAATATTTTTGCCATTACGCGCGCTATAATAATTATTATCGGCCGTTGGCAAAAAGTGATGACGTCATAGATCTATGGGTTCTTTGAGAATTGATATGGCGTCGACCGGCGACCAATCTCAAACACTGCGTTAGCTTTCCGATAAACAATTATTAGGCCCTAAACGTTTCAAACTCGGTAAAAGGTAAGATTTTTGTATCGCAAACCCCCCTATATTTTTTTCGGTGCTAATAATTGTTTATTGTAAATTTTTGGGAACAATCGGTCGCGTGGATCAGACGATTTTTGAAAACAAATAATGTTACATAAAATCATACGTTTCTATTTTATAGGTTTAGATAGAATCTGGATTGACGAAAATAACGCATGAGAAATGGAAGCTGGATGAAATTATTTTTATATGAAATAGAAGCTGGATTGGCGAAAATAACGCATGAGAAATGGAAGCTGAGTGAAGGTATTTTCATATTTAAAAAAATCTAAAATAGAAGCTGGATTGACGAAAATAGCGATTCCGAAAAAGAATTTGGATGAAGGTATTTTTATATATGACATAGAAGCTGGATGCATGTTGAAATACTTGAATGCGGTTATGATCGTGCGCGGTAATGATCGTGCGCGGTAATGATCGTGCGCGGTTTTGTGTGCGCGGTTTTGACCGGATACCAAATCCATCTGACATGAAACATCTCTCGAGATCAGTGTTTAGATGCACGCATAACCAAGTGCTTAATAAGAGAAAATCGATTTCGGAATCATGAGTCATCACCAAACACCGACCAGCATCATACACCTGCAACTGCAGAATAATACTTCTACATGCATTCAACCGACGGTTTTATGGCTGCCAGAAGTTCAAGCCTTTTCACCTCGTAGGCTGTTATAGTTTCTCATGAATGCAACTTTTTATGGACCACCTTCTTCTTTACGTTCTCTGCCACGTGGCAGGTCCAAACGTCCAATGTTTCCACTTCACACGCTGTTGTGCCATGTCCTTCAGTTCTCTGTATCCCTCTTCCATCATCCCGTCCAGCAGTTTTTGTCTAGGCCTTCTTCTGCACCTCTTTCCCTCCAATCTTCCTTCAATCATTTATTTCTGCAGTGAGTCACCTCTTAGCAATTAATGTCCCACCCAATTCTTTTGTCTTATCTTTATTGTGTCCAGCAGAGATCTTTTCTCTTCTACCATCATTAGTACTTCTTCATTTGAAACGTGCTTTGTCCAACTGATTTTCTCCATCTTTCTCCATGCCCACATTTCAAAAGCTTCCAGCCTCTTCACATCTTCTTTTCTCATTGTTCATGTCTCTGCGCCACCTATGATTTGCTTTCCACAGGGAACATCATTCTATTCCTTTCTTCTTTTGACGACTTAAGTTTGTGAAGTATGAGGCTTTCAGTGGAGTTTGTCATTAGATCACAATCTATTTGATTAGATCACAATCTATTTGTTTAGACTTCTGATCTCAATCGACAGATAGTAGAGTACTTGTGAGATCCTTAGAACAGGTAATCGATATCCCTGGATATGTATGGTCGTCTTGAAACAGGTAATCGATATCTCACTCTATAAGCACTGGTCGTTTTAAAACAATGTTTTATAAATCGCCACGATTGACTGCACATCTCTTTGAAGCGGGCTGTGAAAAGATGCTGATGATGCACACCCTGGACATCTGCTCTCTACCCCACGCATCTCTCCTTTACCCCTCTCCACTCCCCATCCCAACCGACTCAGTGTTTTATAAATCGTCACGGCTGACTGCACAGCTCTTTGAAGTGCTCTCGTCGCGGTAGGCCGCACATCTCTTTGAAGTGTAAAAAGATGCTGACGATGCAGAGGCTGGGAGGCTGGTCGCACCCCCTCCCCTCTCCCCACTCCTCCCCCACCCCTGGGTGCAGCGCTTGTAGTACGCCATCTGCCAAGGCTTACTCAGCATATATATATCTTATACTATTATAGCATTATATATATATATATACTAGAAGGGGTACCCGGCGTTGCCCGAGAAATTTAGGATACGACCCGCTACGGCCACAACCCAACTACACCACACCCCCACCTCCACCCCCAACTCGTACAACCCCACCCCTCCACCCACCCTACCCCCACAACACCTCCACCCCAAACTCCCACCCCGTCCACCCGCCTCCACCCTACCCCTCCACCCCACCTCCACCCCACCTCAAGTCCCACCCCACGCCGTACACCCCACCCCTCAACCCGGCAACAGCCCAACCACACCACACACCCCACCTCCTCCCCCACCTCCACGCCCCAAAGCTCCACCCCACCTCATACACCTCAACCCGCCACATCCCACCCCTCCGCCACACCTCCACCCCGCCTTCACCACACCTTCAACCTTCACCCCAAACTCCCACCCTGTCCACCCACGCAGTTCACCCGCCCCACCCTACCCCTCCACACTCCACACCGCCACCCCACCTCCACCCCCAAAGCCACATCCCGTACACCCCACTCCCTCCACCCGCCCCCACCTCTCCATTCGCCTCCATCCCACCCCTCCACCCCACCTCTCACCACACCCCCACCTCCACCTCCACACCAAACCTCCACCCCACCCCGTTCAACCGCCCCTCCCTATCTCCTCCACCCACCACCCCACCACCCACCCTCACACTACTCTCCATCCCGCCCCACCCCAATCCCGCCCATCCCAACCCACCCCTCCACCAACCCCACCCCATCTTCGCCCCCACCCCACCCCCTTCAACCTCCAACGGTACACCCGGTGAAATTTATTTTTTTGGAGAGGAAAAAATCTCTCCCACACCCACCCCCAAACCCAAACCCACCCACCCGACCGACAACACCCCACCACACTCCGACCTAACCACCTGTACACCACCCGTGAAATTTGGGTTTTCGTGAACTCCTTTCGCCAATTATATAATGACCATGCAAGCGTTTTAAAAGGTGTTTAATAAACTGCCGTCTTCGCCTCCCCCATCGCGACCCCAGTGGTGGGGGAGATTCGCCAACCACCCAACTGGGTGGTTTCGATGGCCCTCTGTCTAGGTGCAAAGTTTGAAATCAATACCTGAATTTTATGGAAAATAATTTGGGGGTTTCGCCCCCCATTTTCGCCTTCATGGTGGGGGAGATTGGAAAACCCCCCAACTTTGCGTCTCATGCCCAGACGGACACATTAGTGAAAATTTGGAGTGAAAGCTCGAAAACTGTGGAAATGCATTCCGGTCAAACAGACAGACACACACACACACACACACACATAGTTTCTTCTTTATTATTATAGATATATAGTGGTCTATATTCTTATTTTTCAGTCTTTGTAGTGTCTTATATATCTTATACTATTATAGCATTGCATGTATATATATATAGCAGGCTCTGAATCATAAGACAAGCGAGTTTACAGTGTGCGTAGGCTATATTTAGAATATATGTTGCAGGCGAATGAAAGAACACAAGACTTTTAGTTTGAAACACTTTTATTAATCTTATGGAAAAAACTATGAACTAGGTAATCATTTAATCCGGTATCACTGCTGAACTTTTTGCAAACGGCGTTTATGTTATAACCTCTAGCTACATGAAGCGAATAAAAAAATACAGTAATGTCCACAGAATCGACTGGCCACACTTTGAATTTGTTTGTCAGTATATGTCCAACGCGCACAATATTTGTGTAGGAATGTCCTGAACGGCGCATCTGGCGGTCTGCCTAAAGAGTCGAAGAACTCGCCATAATTTGGGCTTTCGATGTAGAGGGCGACCCAGTGAATTCCTGGCCGACCGTACGTGTCTGTATTGCAGACGAGAAGAGAAGGTCTTTCTGTATTAATCCACTTAGGCAGGCGATTGCATGCAAAGACTCCAACGAACATGCTCGAACTCCTTACATCTCTTCGTAGTATATTTTCTATCGTAATGCCATCCATTTTTCTTAATTGTTGTAATCGAAAATGACGTTGCGAGATCTGTCAATCTCAAGGATATTTTCAAATTCGGCAAAGGCAATCACGTTTATAGTAGCCTCCAAGGCCTGCGAAAATTTCATGTCCACACGAACGTTCCCTGATTTGAGTAAGTTGAAATGGTCACCTTCGGCCAAGTCCGGAGTTAAATCGAACGCATACAGGCAATAACCGTTGGCGTAGTCTTCTCTGCTTATGTCGTTATCGTCGTTTCTCTGCCATTTACCAGTGCCCATGAACAGTGAAGCATAGGCATTCACAAACTGACCAGTTGCAAAATTAGTTTCCAAGGGTTTTATACTTTGCTGCTGACCGTCCAGATAAACTTTTAACTGAGACAAATTCATATGTTTAAAATTGAATGGACTTTTCGTGTACGTGCCGTTGAATGCGTCATTGTCAATGCATCCGAATACTATTCTCGTAGGCAGCTGACCAGAGAAAAGGCATTCCTGGGTCACGTCCAAATTTCCTCTAGGAACTGTAAAAGTCTTGCAAACAACCCTGCGAATGGGAAACTTCAGATTTCCAATCTCTAGGGCCTTGGCATGAGCAAGGAAGACTGACGGACTTAATCTGACTTTTCTTACGTATAATTTGCACTCTAGTATTTTTACTTTGTATGCAGCACCCACCGCCGAGGACATAAGACAGAATGCATCCTTATTACGAACGAAGCGAATTTTTATATTAATGTCGTTTGGTAAGAATCGCTCCTGGAAGAAGAGATCGCTGTGTATTCCGCCCAACATATCGACAACACGGCCTTCGTCGGTAAGAGCGCTGCGCTTCTTAAATCCAATATTCGCACCGGCATCGTCGTGTGGATTGGCTTCTTCGAAACGTCTGGCAGTGTCTTTGTAGAATAATGCAGAGGTGAGTTGAGAATTTTTGCTTGAAGAGCCGTAGCTGAGTAGTGTTTCCAAATAGCTGCGGTATGCATACGTGTTGTTTGATGCTGTGACCAGAGTGTCGTTTAAAGTGATGTCCACCTCTGAAAAAAGGCTATGTAGGAACAGATTGACGGGACCAACATGATCGCCAGCGTCTGCAGCCTCGTTGTTCGCTCTTACTATAGAAGCTCTGACGTACAGCTGTGTATTCGACAGGTCTAGGTAATCTTGACCTGCCCCTGTTATGCTAAATTCTATTGGTGTTCCTTGTGAAATGGTTGCTATTGGATTATATTCAACGTACGAACCAGCTTCTATGCTTGTCTGTGTAGCTGGTACGCTAAAAAGGTCAAGTTCGCTCTTTGCACATTCGCAAGACTGAGGGTGAACGAACGCCATTTTAAACTATGCCAAATATATCTTCCTTGATTCTTTTCTTATTTTTTCTCAGAGACCGCTTACGTCTTTTTCGTCCGCTGCCACTTTGAGTATTGAGATCGGACGAACTTGTAAATGCCTTTATACCTTCTGGCAGGCGCCGCTTGGCGGCATCCATGAACTGGTCGCCGTCGGCGACATCGTTGGCAATCTGAAGCCCTGTTCTCAAGACCTGCTTGCCAAGTGCTTTAGCGCCAGTCTGTATAAGAGGCCAGGCATTTCTAAACAACCCGCTAAGAAAACTGCCCAAACCATGGCCACGCTGAAGGCGCGCACCCTGAAAAACACACATGCCATTTCCACTTTGTTGCAAATAGTAATCTTCGTACGCCAATCGGCTTGCATCACAGCAGAATGGCTTTTTCATTGTAAAAGGTATGGTATCTTGCAATGTCTGAAATGCAACGTCACTATACACTTTCCGCTTTCGAATGGAACGGGTTCGCCCGTGTCCGTCCTTATATTGATCTCGATAGAGTCGAAAGTCTTCTGCTGCAATGGCACATAGATGGGCTTTTCGTAAGTCGTACGCACGCTCTCACCGCTTTTTCCACTAACGTTTACGATTCTGAGCAGCGGAGCCTTTGTGTCACCCACCGGCACTTGCTCGAGAACGTTACAATAAATATACAGAGACGAAAATCCACGATTTACATCGCATGCATTAGCGCCCATGAATTCAAAAACGTAATCGCTGTCTTCATCGTAATTGAGAATGGGATTCTGACGCGCAGCAACCCCCAACATTGAACAGATGGCTGGCGAAAACTGTATGCTCGCTCCCCTATTCACATCGCCGTTGAGTCGCTTCGTTACAGGGTCGTAGCTAAACTTTGGAAATTCAGACATGTCAAGCTCGTTCGCAACAAGACTTATAAATTTGTTTATAGAATCGATAAGATTTTGTGCAGTTTCGTAATATCCAGCAGGCAGACGGGTCGTTCTATGCATGGTCCCTGGCAGTATGTCGCCATTTTCCGAAATCTCTTCATGCGTATACGATATTCTACTGTCGTTTCTATCTAAATTGATCCACGTATGAGGATATTGAATCTCCACAAGTCCGACCTCCCAGTCACCGCTTAGAGAAATGGAATTCTCCAATCTTGTGATAAAATTTGTTACGGTATTTTGTGAATAGAATTGCATTGAACTGTTACTTGGAAGGGTGAGATAGAAATGTGCCATTTTTATATGTTGCCACACTGTCTGAAATGAAGTATAACGAACGACTTCCCATGCTCAAATGGTATAGGCTTGTCATTGTCACATCTCATATATATTTCTATAGCGTCAAAAGACTTTTGCTGAATCGGTATGTATATTGCATTTTTGTACATGACATGCACGCTATCACCGCTTTTGCCACCTATATTAACTACGCGTAGCAAAGGGGCTTTCGCATCGCCAAGTGCTACAGATTCCAAAATATTACAATACAGGTACATGTATGAGAATTCTGGATTTATATTGCAGCCCTTCTCGGAAATCCATTCCTTGTCAGGCATCTCGTCCCATGCTTTGATATAATCTTCGTATCGACCTTCGTACACATAACGACCGTAATCGAAATTTTCTATAACTTTCTTATTTTCTTCTATGCCAAAAATATTACACAGATGTGAAGAGAATCCTATGCTTGTAGCGAGATTTATTTTACCCGTGAGTCTTTTCGTTACTTTGTCGTATTCAAATTTTGGGTGTCGGACGAGCGAATGCAATTTGGCTACAGCCTCTATTTTCGCGTTCACTGTATGAACTATATCCTCCACGCTTTCGTAATATCCGGCAGGGACATTACACAATTCTTGTATAGAATACCACTCATCTTTGGGATTTGTTCTTTTAGGAATATGGTTATACATAAAGTCGCCCTGCCCGCTTTGCACATTGTACCACGTGTGTGGGTATTGTAGTTCTATCAAAGAAACTTCCCATCGGCCAGAAAGGGAAATGGCATTTTCCAATTTCGTTGTAAAGTGCGCAGTAGTATTGTCGGGAAAATGGGTCATTGAAGAATTGCTTGGTAAAGTGAGATAGAAGTGCGACATTGTCGTTACTACTTGCATGCGTGTGTGTGCTCTCTGTCAGACTGTAAGAAAACGCTGCTATACTTTGAATATATCCTGAGTCCAAGAGTTGAATTTGTTGTCGTACCCTTTCCACCTTACATAATATTCAGTCTTACCACGCCGTTTACGACTTTTCAAAATTTTGTCTATCTTGTAAACATCGTCTTCCTTTAAAATTCTTTGCAACTCAAATTCGTAGAATTTCCCCTTTATTTTTTCACCCTGCAAATCTTCCAATTCGTATGTTACTGGATCGGTAGGCACCCGTCTTATAATTTTAAAAATTTCAGTTGACCAGCTTGGTAAATACCCCTTTTGGAAAGCTAACCTCGCCTTTACTATTCTGACCTTGTCGTTGACTTCGTATTTCCAATTGGTTGGGCGCTTCTTTTCACCATACAAACGTTTTACAATAATACTTTCGTTTTCCTTTGTCACCTCAATGGGAGCCATACCTATACTTCTATGATACGTGCAGTTGTATGCATGTACGAGATCTTGTAAAATGTCTATGTACCTATGCGTATTCTTGTAAGTAAAGTATTTCCACATCTTCGTCTTAAGTGTACGATTAAACCTTTCTACTACAGAGGCCTTTATGTCGCTATTTTCAGACGTGTAAAAACGAATGGAATTTTTACGTAAGAGGGATTGAAATGGCTTATTAAGAAACTCTGTCCCCTTGTCAGTCTGCAGATTGGCCGGCTGTTTGTGTGCAAGAATGGTGGAAAAGGCAACGACCAGATCCGCACCGGCCTTTGACTTAAGCGGAAGGACCCAAGCATACTTAGAAAAAACATCGATACATGTTAAAATATATTTATTTTTATCATTATGTTTGGACAAGGCAGAAAGATCGGCCAAGTCGGCCTGCCACAAGTCATGAGCGCCTACAGAGAACGTCTTTCGCCGTCTAAAGTTCAGTCTAACAGGTTTATGTAACGTATATGTGTCTTGTTTGATTAACCAATTTTTAACATCTTTATTTTTAAATTGTCCATTAAGATGTCTTTGAAATGACGACACGCCTGCAAAGCTCCCAGGAACCTTTGGATCGAAGTACGTCTCCATCACCATTCGCCGATCAGTAAGTTACCCAACTCGCGAGACTTTGCTGTTTTCCGCGACTGCTCTTCGGTGTGACTGATGACGATTCTTCGATGGGGTTATTAATATACGTCCAGCGCTCCTGATTTCCTATGAGCTCGCGAGGTATGTTTGAGTCTTTCAGCGCTTCGGCCAAGAGGCGCCATCCGGTTGGTGGGGAGGACGTCGTGCGTTTTCTCATCAGATCATTCACCAAATCCACCATGTGCGTCTTGGGAATAGTTGCATCTTTCAAAATAAGTTCGCCTTTAGAAGTCCAAGACACTTCGGGATTGCTCTTCATGTGCGACAAGAGTCTAGCAGCTTGAGTTTTCCATTTCTTTGGTACCGTTTCCAATACTTGGGTCTCTATGCTGCTGCTGCTGCTGCTAGATTTGTCAGAGTCCGTAGGGTCGACCGTCGCCGCCGCCGCTGCCGCCGCATCTTCTTTTATTTCGAACTTGGTAACTTTGGCGGGTTTGTCAATGTGCAAGTAACGACTCAAACTGTTTGTATACAGTTTGGCTTTATCATCGTCTGCAATATTTCTATGCAGAATGTCGTACATCTGTGTATCCAATCTCGACAAGGTTTTATCCAGCATTGTTTCTTTCCACTTTTCCATTTGTCTAGGCTCAACAAGAACCATCTTCTTCGTGTGTTCCATACTATATTTTATTACTTAGCAATGTACCAAGAAAAGAAAGTACTGGGGTAAGTAATGCTCCTATGAATCCTCCAGTCTGTACTATACGCTTTTTGATTTTTCGTCGAGTTTTCTTAGATGCAAGTTTTCTCAACTTGTGTTTGAATCGAGCGAGACGTTTCTTCTGACCCTCTTTCAAAGGTACGGTGCCTTTTAAAATGTTGAGCGCACACTCGCAAAGACAGCAAAGCAGAGAAGAGTTGCAGTCTTTCAAAATCTGTTTCCTTACTTTAGGCGACGAGTCTTTAAGCAGTCTAAGTTTCTCAAACTTCTCCTCTATGGGAGCGGGCATTTTGAATGAATGAGAGATATTATGCTCGAGTAGGACTTTATATTCATTTCCTTACATAGACATAATGCGTCTCGCCCGGAAAAATATTTGTCCTCAGCCGGCAGCGTTCGTCCGTGTCTGGTTTCAGGTCGATTAAAAGATATCCGAAAGGCGCCATGGTTGCGTCGTGGAATGCTTCTATCATGAAATTGCTCTTGCCAGGAAACATTTGCCTAGCTAGTATAGCAACCTGCGTGCTGTCTCTAACGTTTTTGAAAAGAACAAAGTAATGAGCATTCAGACTGATTGTTCGTGTATGCTTGCCACTATAGAAAAGGTTCTGCGTCAGGTACAGTATAGAAACGTTCATGTGATGACTAATTTTTGTGAATAATTTCGAAACTCTCTCGTCCGTTTCGGTCATAAGGTCGTCTAAAATAAGCAGGGTCTTCTGCTTGCCGTCGAAAATGCTCAAGTCGGGCAGGCCTTCGTGAAACTGAACGTGTGAGTATTTATCAAATATTTCTTGGTAAATTCCATAACACCATATAATTTTTTCTATGGTAGGCTTGACCATATATTCTAAATGATCTATAAAACGTAAAGTGAAATTCGTCTTTCCACATCCGCTGGGGCCGCTGATTATGGCAGAGAACGGGTGCGACCAAGTCGGATCCATAATGAAAAGTAAATGTCTTTTTCGTCGTTCTCTACTTTTTATACCACATAAATTCTTACAGTTCCAAGGATGCGCTCTCCGCACGAGGGGCAGTGTGTGGCAATGTCCGCACAAGCCTCGCACATATTCACATGCGCACAGGGAAGAGATAATATTTGTACTTGTCTTTCTTTACAGACTTTGCAAATAACAGCCTTCTTTAGTTTTTCATTCTCCGCTTTAAGTTTCATAGTAGAATACTTTGGAGGTCCCTCATCCTCGCTTTGAACAATTTCCTCGTCTTCGCTTTGACACATTATACATTCACATTTGTAGTTTCCACACACATCCATTTCGCATCTATTACTATTAGGTCCCATGTCTGCCGCTCTTTAGAAGGTTGCAATATAAAATGCTTGTTAATGTGTAAGATGCGCTTTTATATATACGCACCCTGTAAACTCGCTTGTCTTATGATTCAGAGCCTGCTATATATATATACATGCAATGCTATAATAGTATAAGATATATAAGACACTACAAAGACTGAAAAATAAGAATATAGACCACTATATATATATATATATATATATAATGCTATAATAGTATAAGATATATATATGCTGAGTAAGCCTTGGCAGATGGCGTACTACAAGCGCTGCACCCAGGGGTGGGGGAGGAGTGGGGAGAGGGGAGGGGGTGCGACCAGCCTCCCAGCCTCTGCATCGTCAGCATCTTTTTACACTTCAAAGAGATGTGCGGCCTACCGCGACGAGAGCACTTCAAAGAGCTGTGCAGTCAGCCGTGACGATTTATAAAACACTGAGTCGGTTGGGATGGGGAGTGGAGAGGGGTAAAGGAGAGATGCGTGGGGTAGAGAGCAGATGTCCAGGGTGTGCATCATCAGCATCTTTTCACAGCCCGCTTCAAAGAGATGTGCAGTCAATCGTGGCGATTTATAAAACATTGTTTTAAAACGACCAGTGCTTATAGAGTGAGATATCGATTACCTGTTTCAAGACGACCATACATATCCAGGGATATCGATTACCTGTTCTAAGGATCTCATAAGTACTCTACTACAGATATTCCAATCCTTATTTGAAAGAATTCATAAAACGGTACTAAACTCAGGGCTTAGTTATAGGGCCTGCTAGTTTCAATTATTAGGGACATCATCTTGTTAAAGTTTACCGTTTAACAATTTTTTTCGCTATTCTGTCATCATCAGCATACAGCGCGTAATTTATTGCATAGGTCGCATAGCATTTCTTTTAATAACAGGCTAATAAAACCTTGTTTTGCAGCAAATTGCTTTTCTTTGGTCGGTCGTTTTACTCGTTTAGTAGCCTACTACCACCAGCTGTTCAAAATCACTCTCTGATCTCAAAATAAACAACGTGTTGATCATTAAATGCTTATTCATTGAGTCATTCAAGACTTTTTAGAGCGCGTCTTCAAGAGGACTATTCAGAGGCGCTCCCAACTCTAGCAGAGCAAAAGTGCACTGTTTTGAGTTGAATAGAAATTGCTTTGGTAGGAGCCATAGGAAGCAGACCTGGTTCCTGTGGGAAAGGATTCCAGACAACTGGTCGGCCACGGAAAAGGTTCAATTCTGCACAGTTAATGGAGCCAAGAGCACCACTCCGAGGCCGAACGGATGGGTGGTGACCTTGAACACCCGTGGAGCAACAGAGCTTTTAGTCAGGGCCCTCTGGGGCAATACCATTCTGACATTACCGATCCAGGGCAGCTATCCTATAATAAATGCACTGCTAGTAATTTTAAACTGCGACGCAATTCTTCATAAAATATGAATACTAGAAGATTAGAACGACTTATCCCGATAATTATATCAACAGCTTCTATTTTAAAGAAGAACGTACACAAAAATTGTCACAATTATAATCATTATAAACAAGAAGAGGTACAAACATTATCATAATTATAAGTGGGCCTATCTAAACAAGAAGTTGCACAAAAATTATCACAAGAAGCTGTAGCCTACATGTATATAAAATTATCACAAGTTACCGACGGAAATCATCAAGAAATCGAATAATTAAACTTCAGGCAAGTGAGATAGTCAACATTTGATTCAAACTAAGAAGTTGCAACTTTAGAAATCGGTTAGAATTGCTGCAACTGTAGTCTATTCCTAAACTTTAGCATGCAGTTTGTAGCCGTTCGTACATAAACTGCCCACTCAATGTAAAGTCACAATGGGTCATTTTAATCACTCACGAGACCCTAACCACTTCACCAATAATTGTTGCACATTAATCTAGACATTCTAACAAATTGCAGTCATTGCCATAAATGTCGTGTTACGCTGATATCGAAAGAAAATTAGTGATGTTACATAAAGAGATCTATGGAAATTAAATTCTCATTAGGCCTAATTTTGCCTGATTAATATGCCTTGAGCAAACAATGTCGTTATGTCATCCAGTAGCATTGTATTCATAGTCTTTCGTCGTTCAACAAACATAAGTTAAAGATCATCATAGGTTTCACGCGGGTTCCACGCGAATCATCTGATGCGTCGTTGAATGTGTCGTCATCCTAGGATTCGATCGAGGAGGTTGTCTTGGGGTGATTGGCCGACGATCATCCATGCGGATCACTTCGGGGTATACCTTCGTACCACCACAACTGTAAAACAATCAGGTAAACTTCTCGTATTAAATAAAGACGTTCTGTTGTATAGGAAAATAATCACGAATAAGATAATCCGTCAGTCCACGTAAATTCACCCGTTCTTATGCAACTCAAGCCAATTTATTGCCCATTCAAGTTCCAGTGCCGGCGCTAGGGTACCGGAAGCCCCCCCCCCCAAATAAAACTTGAGGCCCCCATACATTGAGCTGTCATCTCAGCAAAATTTCTCATAATACAAGTGCTGAAAGCCTGAAAGACATAGTGTAAGACTTCAATAAATGTCCCCTCGCAATTGTTAAATTTTTAAAAATTGTCATGCTGTAATTGTAGAATTTTAAGCTGTCATCTTTACAAAATTGCTCATTTTTTAATGCTGTTAGTCGTGGTTTAGGACTTCAGAGTGTCCCCTCTCCATTGTTTAAATTTGTCCGATTTGCCAACTTTAATGATAGCATTTATAGGCTGTCATCTTAAAAAATTTATTATTATTGATGGACAGTGGATGATACTTATGAAATATTTCTGATATATTGGGGATACAAGGACTCCGTCCCAACCACAATTTGTGGGGCCATGCCCCTGGCCACGCCCCCAAGTCTCTCCTTTGATTGCGTAATACTATTTTGTATACGCTTTGCGTTAAAACATAATTCGGTGCGTGGTTTCAGGAATGAACCGTCCTGAAAGGTATAATTACCAGCTACATTTGAGGCCCCTTGCATACTTGAGATCAGACACGTACCATGGACATCTGGAACCCTAGGCTACACAGGGTTTAATGTTTGGGCCTCACGCAGGTTTTATTTTGGAGCCTCATCCAATTAGCAATTATAATAAGTTACAATTTATACATGTTGTGTTTGAGAAAGTGAACGAAACTGCCTGAGTTACATTTAGTTTAACATGGCTATACGTACGCCCAAAATCAGTATGGCCGGTATGACGTTTGAATTAGGTCTGCTTTGGCAGTGCCATATGGTTAGTTGAGGCATGCACCACACCAGATCTGGAGCCTCAAATAAATGCACTGATTTAAGAAATAAACAGTCGCAAATAGGCATAATGACCAGCTAAATTTGGGGCCCCTTCAAACTCGGCCCCCCCCCAAATGGGGGGCGTGGGGGTGCTAGCGCCGGCACTGCATTCAACAACACATGTATCAGTCACTTCTTGGATTAGATAATCCATACAAATGTCATTTCTTCTATACATGCGTCACATGATGCGTGCCTAAAACATGTGGTCTTTTTCTGTTTATACGTGTACAGTAACTGTTGTACACCTACCCTATCATCCATCCATTCATCCATCCCAGCATCTGCATCCATGCATATAATATTAATACTTCCAACCATCATGTCATCTATCCATCCGCCCATCCATCCATCCATCCATCCATCCATCCATCCATCCATCCATCCATCCATCCATCCATCCATGGTCATTGGTCATCCATCCTTTCCTCTATTCTTTATTCAGTACACACATTCACCAGTCACCACTCCCTCCATTCTTTCGATATCTCCATCCATCTGTCTACGTAGGCCTATACCAGTTCATTTTCCATACCTTAATTAATTGGTCCTTCTCTTTGGAATTACATGTATACGCTGCCCCCATCTACTTTGATATCAAATTCTAACTGGTTACCACTTCGACTCCATTACTCTCTGAACATGTATTATTCTTTCGATGTCTTGTGCTCTGGAAGCCTATAAACGTCTCGCTCCATTAGATGCGCTTTTTAAATGATTAATTTTAAAACAATATTTAATGCAATGTGCAGATCTCTGTATGCGGCCTCTGTCCATTTTTCCCGTCAAACGTTGCTGCATAAATAAAACTCTAAATAAAACATTCTTCAAACCAATTCCAGTATCGCTTGATCTCGGCCGGGAGCGCCTCTGAGTAGATACCTTCAAGGGAGGTATTTAAATACTGATCGATTGATTGATTAATTGATAGATTTGGTCATAATGTGTGATGGTAACTTACCAACACCTTTTGCAGGCACACAGTGTAAGTATAGCAAGCCAAATTATGACTGTCAGAAGCAATGCTCCAACAAGTCCAACGAAAAACTCTATTGGAATACCTAAAATAGAACAAAATAATCATCGATTATTTTCTTATCTGTGATCCAACTTCTGTATAGGCATTTTAACACTGCTCGTTACATGTAGGCCTACACCATTATGAAAGTTTAAATTAATTCTACACCTCTG
The DNA here is from genome assembly GCA_945859605.1 of Lumbricus rubellus. NCBI lineage: Eukaryota > Metazoa > Annelida > Clitellata > Crassiclitellata > Lumbricidae > Lumbricus > Lumbricus rubellus. The sequence continues at coordinate 1,657,392 of OX243828.1, forward strand.
CACAAATAACTATAGCTAAGACAAAATAATAAGGAAGCTGTCAGTAAAGAAACATCATACAAGATGGAAGGCTGACGAAAACTTGTAAATGAATTGTTTTGGTCATATCGCGTTTTCGTTTGGAATTATTGCCATCAATTATTTCCACAATATAGATTTAAGTTGCAAATGAAACCGTTTGTGCAGAATACAAACCCGAAACAATATTTCTATATTAAGAACTTTCTAGCGTTACTGATAGACTACCGTTACGTTAGAAAATGGGCTTATTAATACAGCAGATCTTATGTGTAGCTAGAAATAGAAGTAGGCCTACAACACATAGAATAACTGAATAACCAGAGCTCCAGTTCATTGCATCGTTCTGCACAATATTTAGTGCTAATAATTTGTAACTCACCGAAAATAGTAAGCCTCCACTTATCCTTTCTGTCTCTCAGTGTAGTGGTCAATGTAGTCCAGGTAGTTGAGGGGACTGTAGCACCTTCTGTTACAGGTCTTGATGAATTAGTCGCATTTGTCACAGCAGGAGGAATGGAAGTAGTAACAGGTCTAAATGTTGTAGTCTGATAAGTAAAAGTGCGAGTAGTTGATCGAGTAGTGGTTGTTGCTGGACGGGTATTTATCCTAGTCGTAGAGTTATCCGGATCTGTTCGATTACAACAACAATACCATATGAATGTAGTAAAAGATCACCGTTTATTTTAAAGCCATTCATACCAGAAAGCTGGCTTGAATCTGAATGATTTGCTTGTCAATCGGCGCTATCGTAGAAAGACACATTCAGACCAAGTTAACTAATTCAACACGATATTAGGCCTACTCAGAATGGTGCCTCTGACTCTTTGGTATCCGGACTACGACCTCCTTCGGCCTACTCTTTTGGACAACCCTTCCGACTTGTGAATAAGCTGGTGCCCGGCGCTAGGCTATCGAGTGGCGCTCTAGAAATTTTGAGATTACGATTACGAATACTAATTAGAACATTTGCCTATTGTTTTCATCCAAATGACTCTCTCTCATGTTATGGCTGTTGCAATAGCACTCCGAACAGCTTATCAGAAATCAAGGCAGGTTATCTAATAAGCTACTGCGAAGGTAATAAGTTCAGAAGACGATTTATTGTCGAGATAGGGGTAAGCCTAAATAATTGCAAAATTGGCAAATACTAAGAGGGGAAAGCGATTAGAATATTAAGTTTTCTTAATGAGCCAACATCAACTTATATGCTTGCTTCACGTAGGTTTACAAACTTTACATGATACAACGACTATTTAAGAAATAATATACGTCGTTATTAAGCTACCAGCTCTACAGCCTCCCTTCTATTAGAAAAAACCAGTTTACCTATCAACTTCTATCTGCATTAGCGCTCTGAGCAAATAAAACAAGCACTCACTATATTGGCAAATGAACGTCAATCTCCTGTTGCAGTCCTCACTAGTCCAGTATACATTGCCATTACTATCTCTATATGATGCCATGCATTTGCCAGCTGTGGCACTGAACATGTCGTTTGCATTGCCAAACCGGTTTTCCATTACTTCGTACGATCTGCCAGTGTCTGAAAAAGAGCAGAACATCAGTTTCGTATGCTATCATCGATTAATGTAACAAACAGTAAACGTAATATGAAAGTCAATATTGAAACTAAAAATTAATAGCTTTTTAAAAATATAAAGAATTGGCTTGTCATCTGCCTGCACTGAAATTGCAAGAAGCATGCAGTAATTGCAGTATGTACGAACCCCTGAGTAGAGTTTTTAATGGATTGAGTTTCATCAATAATTATTGAAGAAAACTTGTGGTAAAGATGACGAGCCATTTTTATAATGGTTGCATAGAAACGGAATAGGCCTACAATTAGGCATACATAACGCAATTATGCAGACAGCCCAATGGACCGAGTTGTATGGTCAATCACATTTTGTAGGCCTTATCTATGCAACTCCCAAAAAACCTGAATTTTAGGGTATTGCCTCATTTGCATTAGCCTACATAGCCTAGATGCAATTTCAAGCATCGAATTGACTTTCCATTAACTGAATTTCAGATAAGCTAACATCACGAGTTGTTAAGACCGAAATGTGAATCATAATAATATTATGTTAATCGAATATTAGATGAATTAAAGTGTCACGCCGTCATTATTATATGACTTGTACAAACGGCTGTCCTAATTAGAGATGACTTACAAACGGCTCTCATAATAAGATGGCTTGTACAAACAGTTATCCTTATTAGATGACTTGTACAAACGGCTGTCCTAATTAGGTGACTTGTATAAACGGCTGTACTAATTAGATGATTTAAACAACAGGCTGTCCTAATCAGATGGCTTGTACAAACGACTGTCTTAATTAGATGACTTGTACAAATCATGTAGAGTTGTAGACTAACCAGTATTATGCCAGGTCCACCACGAATTCCGCAATCCAATCCAATATGTCTGCTGATCTTCAAGCCATCTCGAGAAGTCGTTTACATCGTCGATAAGAGGAAGAGATGACTGACCGCAATAGGACCGGCCTGAAGTCCATGATGAAAAATATCTAGTTTTTACGTAGCATTTGTTGCGTGTCCAGTAACTGTTTTGGTAACTAGAGGCACACGAGATATCTGAAAAAAGATTGATATAATACAGTTAGCTTACATAGGCTGTTCAGAGAAGATCAGTGTCAAACTGCCGATTATATAATTATATGTCGAGCAGATTAGGTCTATAATCAGAATGATGTGACTGTAGGCAGTGTAGGTGCTTTTTGAAAATGAGCATTTTATACTTAACTGAAAAGCTGCTAGTGTGAATTAAAGTTTTGAATGTTTCAATGCGCAAATAAAATAAATAACTCCTAACCCAGAGATGGGAGTGTTAACAGAATTATTCACGTAGGTCTACTGTAGAGTAGCACAGTTTTTAATATTTATTGAGGCGTTTAATTTATCCAGATCAGAATTAATTCATCGATCAAAATAGCTCACAGTTTGATACGTAGGCTACTGACCAAGAGAGGTTGGTAGGCCTATACATGTAGATTACAATTAGTCAAGTAAAATCAGGCGTAAGTAGGCCTACAGGTGCTGCGTGAAAATACACATTTTATACTCAACAGGATCTAAAAGCTGTTATTGTGAATAGTAGGCCTATAAAGTTTAAGGGCAGGAGAAAAACTGAGACGCAGTCATCATAATTTATAATATCTTAACAGACTTTATCGGAAGCAGTGGCTACCTGTGATAATGTTTTACCTGAGTAGTAGGGATACTGACAAATAACGTTGATATTGTCACTCGGAGAAGCAGCAACGATTCTCACATCAGATCCATTTCGTACGATGTACGCGTGTGTTTTGCCTGGGATGTTGCTATTGTCCACTGGTCCTGTGCATAGGAATACCAATAAAAAGAAATGTAGTACAAATGCATACAGTCTCAGAATTATTTATACTGTCCATGATTGGAAATAAAAACAAATCTCTCAGTTAAAGTGTATGTTAAAATCTACACACCAAAACAAACTTCGATGATATTTAGGCTAAGTCACTTCTCACATGCAGCGTGCAAGAAAACATTTCGCAGTCACCAAACTCAACACCTTAGAAGGCTTAGATGGTCAAGCTACATGTACCATGCTTAGCTTACTCGCATTAAATGGTCCAGTAGATGTCCATGCATTATCTGACCTTGTTCGTGTTGCATACCTTATCAAACATTCCAACCAAAACAAACTTGGTTTATCCAATCTTGCGCAAGGTGTAACGTTTTGTGACTACGAAAAATATTCCTACACCTCTGGAATATAATAATGCTGATTTCAAAGAGAACACTGACGATATTCTGACGGCGGCGATGATGACGACAACGACGACGACGACGGTGGTGGTGATGATGATGATGATGATGATGATGATGATGATGATGATGATGATGACGATGACGATGACGATGACCACAGAACAAGTAGGCCTGGAATTCAGACAAACCTGTGAACCTCGATCCGTTCGTCCAAAACCAGTTGTTTTGATCGTAAGTCAAATCTGCTCCCAGCCACAGAGTCTCCCTATGCAATCCGAAATAACCGAGTATGTTTCCATAAACTGTGTTTTGCTGGCTATTGTCTGGAGTCGGTAAAGTGCCACCATTGTCCTCGCACCACTGCGCGGCACTGGACCACGACAAAGACACCATTGGATCCGGTTGAGTGAAGCACAACGTCGGTGTACCGTAATAATCATTGACACAACGTGTATTCGGCAATGACTTTGAATAACCAAAGAGCATAAGCAGAAAAAAGCCTATACAAACACAACACAACGACTACAATTAAAATAACGCAGGAACTTTATTGTTAATTGTTTTAATATCAAACCATCTTAGAACACTTGCCACCTACAAATGTAGCCTACCTTTAACTGCTAAACATTTTTAAAGCTCAACAGTATCATAAATAGGGCCTACCTTGCGACTACGGTTCCCCACACCCTAAGAAGCCAGAATATTCTGGGTGTTTGATAAACGTGTTGGAGTCTTTAATCTATAAAATTCTCCCCCAAGAATCTTTCCTTCAGATCATAGAACGGTGTAATTTCAGTCTCAGCCTTAGCCATCATTAATTTTATTGTCTTTAAAATCTGCCTTATTCTACACACGTAATCCTTAATGATTTTATTACAATGACGGTAACACGATGTTTGGACTCATACCGGTTGTAGCGCGCATCTTTACGTTCGACGTTGCCGTGTTATTTTCTCACTGAATTTTCAATATTTGCAATTAGCTGAAAACAAAAAGCAATATTATCATAATCATTAATAGATTTCTTCGACTGCAAGTGCAATTTCAGACGTATAGATCTAATTGCCATCGGAGCTTTTAATGTAGTAACAACACCAAAGAGACGTAAGCTTATTCCATGGCGACCAAAGAATTGAAATAGACTTACAGAAAGTCCGCGAAGCGATATCGCAGGTATCCTGTGTTTGCAGAGTATCTCAAATATTGTTGTCCACACATGCAAAAATAAAGGAGAGTATCCTGATATGAGAGGCAGTACAGTTTGAACGGCAATAATATTATCTGCGTTCGCTCTGCACACGAGTATCTTTTAGCAAATTAGTTTTTGCAAAATGAATTGAAATAGGCTTACAATCCGCTGCCTGGAACATTGAGAAAAAAACTAGACTAGCAGATTCAGTGTTCCGGTTCGAGGATGCAGCTGCGTGCATGCAGATACTCCAAAGAATAATTATATAGTTGGAGTAGACACATCGCGTTAGAGTTAGACAGTGTATAAGTAATATTTTCAGTGATGCGGAATCAAGCGTATCGCGAGGCCGTGGCATTCTCCCGAGATAAACAATTGCAATCATGCCTGAGAGTCTGAGATCCTTGACTCAACACTTTGTCACATTATTATTATTATTATTATGATTATTATTATTATTATTATTATTATTATTAATATTATTATTATTATTATTATTATTATTATTATTATTATTATTATTATTATTATTATTCGTAGGCCTATAATTCGTGAGAAAATTAGATAGAGAAAGACAGTAGACCTACCTTGAATGCAGTCTCCAGCTTCTCAACCAAACGTCTTCAAACTTCTTCGAAATGGTTCATGACAGCAAGATCTTAGTGGCATCCTTATATAGAGCCAATCAAGGAAGCCAGCCATAATAGACAAGGAAGATAGGAAGATAGAGAAGTTGGCTTATCATGTAGTTGCCTAGAAACCAGCATCTCATCCTACTTTCCGTACAAAGCACAGAACTAGGAAGTGTGCGTCTTTTCATAATGAGAATTACGTGACAATGAACAGCTAATGGAGCGTGAAGAATACTTTGCCTCACACAAACCGTCAAAAGCCAAGCAACTTATAAACTAACGCAACTTCCTTATTAATCTTCACGCAAAGGCTTACGTCTTTCGTGATGATTCTCTTATTAAGGTACTATTACAATTGGAACCTTCAAGACGTCTCGCGGGGGATCGCTTTGCAAGCGCAATCAATTCGGGTCGTCCTATTCAATATAATAGCTGCCCTATACGTTGTCTTCGAGGAAATTTGATTCGCAGCTGTTCAAACATTTATGCCTTATAATAGAAGGCAAAGTTTGCACCTAATGCTCTCGCCTCTTTCACAAGGCGTCGTAGTTTGTACGACGCCTTAGCTCTGCAAAAGGATTGGAGCTTTGAATAGGCCTAGGTTGTAGCTACAGCAGCACGTGCCTTTAATAATTGATTTTCAGTCAAGAACAGAATTGTTCTATAGTTGTGGTAAATAAAAGTTTGAAAGACTAGCATATCAGGGTCATTGGTTAGCGACAGTGGTCATTGGTCGACTCGTAATCGTGATCTCGAAATTCTGAAGCTCTAATTAGGCGCAAAGCATGGGTTAATGTAAATAGTTTACGGGTCCCCAATAAGTAATTTCTTAATTACAAAACTATTTCTATGCATATTAAAAATCAAGCGGACATTAAAAGCCGCAGAAATGGAAAATCCTCGGAATGCGTTTGCGCTGCTTAATTAAACAGAGTCAAGTCGACTGCATCTCATTAGCTTATTCGTAGAAGATGGTTTCATTAATTCAGAAAACCTGCTCATTATCATCCGTTCCATAAAATCATAAACAAAGCAGTTATGCCATTAAATGCGCAAATCATTGTTGACGTATTTCAGGTATACAATGCACACGGTGCAAAACGACCATATTCTCACTCCTACCGGTACTGACTAATAACATAATCGATGAATTACATTGACGCTAAATGTAGCATGAGGTTGTTGAGTCTATCTGACAAATCTTAAGCGCACCCATGGAGGTCTATCAAGGAAGAATGTTAGTTTATTATGCCGTTGCTTAGGTGTAGCATCTCACCATTCTTTCCGTACAAAGTATATGACTAGGAAGTAGGTTATGTAAAGTTTGTTTTTATTGGCGAAACGTGCGTAACTTCTAGCAGGATGTGATATAAAAGAGAGTGTCAAAGGAAAACAAACTAGCTTGAATAAATTTTAACTCAAACTTTGTGGTGGTCTGTATACTATAAGGCAATCACAATAGTTTTCTTGACTGATTAGGCTACCTCTGAACGACCTGATATGGCAGACATAGACTACGTCCGGAAGACAAGGGTTGTTATTATTATTGTCGATGTAGTGCTGCAAAATTGTGTCTAACCCCTTCATTAAAAATTTGCCATTGAGTAATAAGTATCCTACGAATAAGATCCACCATTGTGATTGAAACAAACGCATGAATCCAAACGGTTACTGTGTACAATTATTATGCAGTTGAAACAATTCACAAAAACGCAGATCACAGAATACACAAATCTTAACTATTATATAGGCCTACAGTACTGACAGCCTTCAATACACGGCGCTAATAGCAGCGTATACAAAGCATGTCCGCCTGGTATCCTATCATTTGGTCGAAAGTCATTTGGTCGAAATCATTTGGTCGACGATCAAAAAATCGAACGATCAAAAAGTCGAATGATCGTTTGGTCGACAATCAAAAAGTCGAACGATCAACAGATCGACAATCAAAAGGTCGACAATCAAAAGGTCGACAATCAAAAGGTCGAAAATCAAAAGATAGACATTCAAAATGAAGCATGTTTAAGAGAATTCCAACGATTTTACTACAAGTGCACACACTCAAACATACATACACACTAAGGCGGTGAATTTTTTCCCCAAAATGCCCTGGTGCGGGAAAGTTGCATTATGATCTAAGAAGTTCATGTGAATTTTTAAAGAATTTTATTCGTTCTGAGGTGCCCCAAAAATATCATAAATTTGCCATAATTTGTAAAAAAAAAGAAATTTTTCGTTTTTCCTAATAATTTTGTCAACCTCTTAACCATATTGCAAAGCAAGTTTTAAACTAAGAATAACGCTTTTAAAGAGAACCCCTATCCAAACTCATTTTATTGCCATATTTAAGTGATTGCAGACGATAATAAAAATCTACATTTACATTATTTTTGCCGATATTTGTCTAATGCTTCAATAATTGACATATGTTGCCATTTTCGGGCACTCTAAAAATGCTTAGGCCCTAAGTGTGAATTTTTTATACTTTCTCGAGCGTTTTAATCTATAATTTCAATTAAAATGGTTGTGATTGAAATAAAAGTTAAATTTAAATTAAAACCTAAATTTCAATTATTAAGATTTCTGTTAAAATCTTTCAAAAAAATTAATTTCTCGATATTATCTTATAAATGTTTGGTAAAAGTTACTCCGACTTCAAAGGAACCAAAGTTTGCAGCAAGTAGCCTAGCAACCACGATCACACTGCGAATAGCAGGTTTGTGGTCGAAGTCTTCGAAACAAATAATATTATAGGTCTATCTCATCAAAATATAGTGGACAAGAGCTCTATCACAAGTATAGAAACTATCTTGCTGAAGCCATATAAATTGCGAAAATATGACCAGAAATACATATCTGAATTTGAAGAATTTGCGAAGCCATATGAAATTCAATTATTTGATATTATGGCATGTACCACCTTCCTCACACATTCCTTTTGACCTGTTCAATTGCGGTCTATAATTAACTTCGACCTTTTCATCGTTCCGATGCATTGACAAATTTCGCACCTTTCGTCTTACAGTCCGTTAGGCCTATACACTCTCCTTTCTTTATTGGCTAATTAATTTTGTTTTCATATCACTTTCTGTAGCTCACAACCTCCCTCTCTCACAGACTGATCCTGGTTCAAGTGTATTTATGGTCATATTTTCGCAATTTAGCCTATATGGCTATGTGAGTGTGTGTCGGAGTGTGTGTATGTATGTTTGAGTGTGCGCACTTATAGTAAAATCGTCGGAATTCTCTTAAACATGCTTCATTTTGAATGTCTATCTTTTGATTTTCGACCTTTTGATTGTCGACCTTTTGATTGTCGATCTGTTGATCGTTCGACTTTTTGATTGTCGACCAAACGATCATTCGACTTTTTGATCGTTCGATTTTTTGATCGTCGACCAAATGATTTCGACCAAATGATTTCGACCAAATGACTTTCGACCAAATGATAGTAAACCTGTCCGCCTTACGGGGTTCGATCTTGCTACATCACGCACTCTACGCCAGCGTGTTATCCATTGCGCTCCCGGGCTCCCGGTAATAAGCTTTATGTATATGTTATGTTACAACAAATCAGTGTTTAAATTGACAGAAACGTCACATGAATAGTTGTTATACAAGCAAATTCATGTAATAATTCTGTATGTGTCTTTTCAATCCATAAGAGTAGATTATTCAGTCGTTTCAGCCATTACAGCTAAAAAAATGTTCCAGGTGAGTGCGAACAATAAATCTGCAAAATAATATTTTATAGACTTCTACATGTAAATGGTCTTCAACATTGGTTATTCTGCTTCATTCCTCACTGTTCTTAGACTGTCTTATTAGACCGGGGCTGGACCTGGAGCGCTCCTGAGTAGATAACGTTGAAGGGACGCTAGACCTATATCAAATTGCTAGTAGGCCTAAATAAAATTTTAAAAATTAACCCTTTGAACCCTAAGCTCCCAACAGTGAACATTTTAAACGCGAGTGCACCATCCGCATAATTTATAATTAAGCTTAGGCTATACAAGCTATTTAACGGTACAACCATCATTAAAATTAAAAATTAAAAACATCAAGCTTAAGTCTTATAAGAGAAAATATAATCAACACGTGTATCCTGTCACGATAGTGTTACATGGACATGCGCAATGTTACAGCTTGACAAAAATAAAATATTATGCCTTTTTGTTAGTCTCCATGTCTCGTTTATTTAGTTGTTTGATCTGGACTGGAGCAAATCGCATCACAGAATCAGGCAGTTTCTTGGGTATCTTGGGTTGTTTAGAGCTCTTCTTGATCGGCTCATAAACCTGTTCGCTTTCCTGAAGTTCTAGAGCTTCATATTCGATATCGTCCTCTTGCGGGTCTTCTGCTTTTCCTGGAAAGTCGTTGAGAGTGTAGGTGTTGCAGGAATTGCTCGAAGTTGGCACCGGGTTTCTCGCCAATGGCGTTTGAAGATGTATGGACGAACGTTTCGCTTGCCTAGTAATTCCAACAACAGTGAGCAAGACGCGGCATAATATCCACTCTAATATCCATACTTGCGTTATCTTTGCTGTCTAACCTTTGACGTTGCATCGCGTCTTGTGCTTCGCTCTTCGGCTAGGGGTGAGCTTCTGGTCCCGCGGGCTCGCTTGGCTATTAAGCAGCGCCGTGCTTTCTCGGTCGTGGGGCCTACTGTCTGGAACGACCTCCCGGTTACGCATCGCTCTCTACTTGTGGTCCATCCGGCTGGGTTCTACAAGTCTCTCAAGTCTTTTCCTTGGCCGTCGTTGGGTTGGGAGCGCCTCTGAGTAGTTTCTTGAAGGGGCGCTATATAAATGCTCTGAATGAATGAATGAATGAATCTAACAATGATTTATATAGCGCGACTATAATATTGCATAGCGTTCGATTGTCACTTGAAGTGCAGTCGTTATCAATAATCATAATCTATTCGAAATGACATGTTGAAAATATAATAAATCAGTAAAATGAATGGCGACTGCTACATGTATGTGCGAAGGTATACATGCCTAATTGCATTTCCACCAATTATTGTATGTCTGCACATGCATCAATTCGACAGTTAGCCTATTGAGAAATAATACCGTTTAACACGTCGTGCATTCATGGTTCATTCAAAAAATTATTATGTCAATCCACTTTTTAGTCAGTCATCCTATTACCCATCGTTTCATCCGTTCATTTGTCTCTCTATCCATTCATAAAGGAATCCTTTCATCCACTTGTGTATCGACTTGTCTGTCCGTTAGCTTATAATTATATTCATTCCACTAACGTCAGTCAGGCCTACCGGTACTCGGCCATCTTTCTCTGCGTAGTCGCTACAGGCTAACACATAATGCTATTATCCATTCTAGACTTGATGCGGGGCATAAGTCTTAACTCATGTATTTTTTAAAGAATTCAGTAACTAACCGAATTCCTCTCCAGGCATATACGGTAATTATTGCTAGCCATAATATGACTACCAGAAGCAATCCTCCAACAATGCCGAAACCGAGTATGATTTGATGACCTACAATGAGAATACCAAACACCGGTAGTTTTTGGAAAACCGTTCCAGCAGAGTTTCGTAAATGCTGAAACCAAGTTCAAGCCAGCAATTATAGTAGGCCTATGTGAACTTCGACACACTTATCTTGAAGATCACATGTTGGAATAATATTATGGCTACTCCTCTAGAAGAGACCACGAAAAATGCGGAACATTGCATAGTGACACAATCGTATCTCATAAGAAACGTGCAGAAAGTTACATAAATTCTATAAGTCTTATTTATTATTGTTATTATTATTATATCTGCCCTATTAGATAACGGCTGCGATCATCCACGACCGCCGACGTATCCGTCCCTGCGACAAAAACTAAAACCGGTGATCGCGCTTTTGGGTCGGTGGCCCACGCGCCTGGAACACTGGAACAGTCTTCCAGCATCAATTCAAGAAACAAAAACTCAATATGCTTTTAGAAAACCGTTAAAGATGCGCCTGCCTTCGAGCTCATTGTCTTATGTTGACAGTTGAGAATAATTTTATGAGTGTAAATCATTCTAGAAGTAATTTAGTAGGCATGCCGACGATTCCGTAGAAATTGTCTAAATTATTAGCTTACAATTACAATTAGGTCCTACGATAATTGCAATTACTAATACTTAGCCTACAACTTTGGTAGAGCAGAGAGTTTTGCCAGTTTGAATCTCTTTGCTACAGGCCTAATATTAGGCTAAGTTTAGTTTACTTACAATAAATTATTTATTTTGCAGAGGTAGGCCTTACAGCTTACCGTCTGTGATCCCAAACCACAAGTCGGATGATTTCGTCATGGTATCTTTGTCGCCTTCTGCATTTAGCAAAGAATACTGACTATAGCTTTTATCGTTATTTTTGACGGACCAGTACGTTGCATACCCTCAAAGAATTACTTAGCGTAATTATCCGTAATATAATTTTATAGCCTAGATCTGGGCTGTTTTAAAGAAATTTGTAGAACTGCGCAACCCCTTCTTTCCTTTCCCATCCTCCATGGTGACCCCATCCGGCGGGAAATGGTTAAAGGCAGGCCAGTGTTTAACTTAGCCTACTGTAGGTCCATTCGGTGCGGTGCACCGAATGCCCCTGAGCCGATAGTTTTTGTTGCTATTGGCTAAATGTATTATGTCTCAGTATTACTTAAACCTTTTGTAAAATCATTAAGTGTAAGAAAACATTAATTTCGCTAAGTTCTCCGACGTTGCGTGCTTGCTTACTGACCCGCCATAGCCGACAAACCACGTATAGGCTAGCCTATAATTGAACAGCGGATAGTCTATGTGTAAAATGACTAATCTTGTAAGACTGCCGAACGGCGCTTTGCCCCTTCTGTAACACTTTGCACCGACACTCGAAGAAGCTTAAACACGGCCCTGCTTAAAGGCTGTCATGAGTTTTTCTGGAAGAAAAATTATATAGCACACCAATTCCGTGTATATTCAGGAAACCTAACCTCTGCATCAAATTTACAAATTTACAAGTAGTAGGCTAAGGCTATTATTAACACTTGTTAAAAATAAGCCGGTCTATGATAAAAAAAATTCATAGCGGCGTATGGACATGATATGACTTGTGACCTACCGTTAGACAATCCTTTTCTTCTATGGTAACATCCGAGACCTTTATTTTCGAACTGTTCTGTCGTATGTGCCTTTGTCGAAATAATGGCAGTTATTCGGACGAACGCGGCAATTTTTCTCTCCCTGATCTCTCAGCCTGGCTGACATTGATCTGCGCTTCCTGTCTCTGGCAAACCCCTCTACTGTTACAGTAAGCCTACATGTAAATCGAAACAACGCTGGGGGATATGCGGGTGCACTGCGCTCAACCTTCTGAGTTATCCTACGCTTAATTAGACATCTAGAGTTCACGATTCCTGAAAATTAATTATTGCATCCGATGTAAGAAATCTTGTCCAACGAATGCCACAAAATTTCTATCAAATTGATTGCAGTATGTAGGCCTAAGCTTATTTTGCCTGACTGCACTTTATTTAGGCTGTTATCTATGCCTACATGTGCAACTTTGAGCGCCGACACATAGCCTACTTTTATTAATTTTATTGTCTAATTGACCATAATAATTATTATGTAGGCCCAAGTTTAACGTTTACTTGGCATTATTTCACGCGATTCGTGCGGGTTAGGCATGTTTCGAGTTTTATTAATGCAAATACTTTATTTTTGCTTCCGGAAAGTTTCGGAGTTCAGTAAAAATTAAGCTACCTCTATCGTTAGGCTAACATTCGTTCACTGATAAAATAATCACTGGGCTGGTACACCGCCAATCCACTACCAACAGAATATAGGCTACACGTGGGCCCAATGCCAGCAACAAATTATTTTAGTTAATAGATTTTAATCACTGTTCAGTCAAGGGTCTACATTATAGTCTATTATGCAAATACTTGTAGGGTAGAGAACTAGAGATCTAAGCGTTCTCGAGAGTCTAAAATTTGAGACATTCCTCAGCTGTGTGGACGTCCTTCATTGCAAATCATCCTAAGTCAAGAATGGGAAACCGAATCGCCCACGCAAAAAAACAACTACTAGAAGTATGATAGGCCTATTGTTTGTAAATACAAACAAACACAAACAGGACATAAGGCAGTGATGTAGAATATGGAAATTTAATACGGATGAACTCTGGCCAGCTGTCGTATGGAGGAAGTGCGTTCGTTACATAATGCGATTTTCAACATCGGCAAGTTTTCAGTCAACTTCCAAGAAGAGATCACTCATATCGAATGATATACAAAGTGCTTAGCTACCCGATATAGTCTAGCCTACATTATTTGTACATAGCAGATCTACGATGCGTAGGTGATTATAATAACGAAATTATGGAACGAAATACATAATCAGAGAAATGATGACAGCAGCCAAGATACCCAGACGATGAATCATTAGGCTAATCCGGGAAACAAAGGAAGGATAGCAGGCCAAGGAGCAGCAGGAAAGAACTGGTATGGGTCTTTTTTATGCCTTTAAAAGGTATGTCGGCGCATGTGATGTTGAAAAGAAATGAGCAATGTATATAATTGCATAGCGATGGTTTTGTGAGATTAATGTTTGGAAAGCTATTGGAATCTTGCATCATTGTCACATAGGCCTATACTGCCGTGCTAAGCAAAAAGACAGTAACTCAGACTGTTATGGTAAGAAGATACTGTCTTTTTTGCTTAGCACGGCAGTATAGTTCCCCATAACAGTGAATATTTCTACTGGCTGAGAATGGTAATAATTAATCAATCACAAACCCTGTAGTTTTAATATAACCTACAGATATTAAACTACCATTCAATCAAGTCTGATTAAAATCATAAACATTCGCTTGTTTACAGTATACTACCACGTGACGGAAGGAAGGCCAAAAACCCCGATGACTGGTTTCCTATAAAATTAATGACTAGGCATTGCAATTCGATAGCTTAGTAACATGACATCAGGCTACATTTTAAACCCATCAATTAAGTTCCGATACTCTAAACGCCCTGCAACCCTATCAAAACAGTAATTAATCTTAATTAATTGGACCATTAAATCAACCAAGCGAACACGGACATTGACTGTGAAAATGCATTTAGGTCTACTCAAAACCATAGCTGAATCAGAGGTCATGTAGGCTAAGCTGCAACTATTGCTATAATATCATATAATTATTATAGGCCTATTTAGCCATTAGAATGCAACCATTGAGTTCAGTGACACTGCTCAATATTTTAATATTATTGTCCAGGTGAATATTAAACACTTCATGATCTACGAATTATTTAATGTGTCGCATCACGCAGAATTATGATGTGCTTTCTAAAATCTCTTGAGTTAGCGACCAAAATCTTTAATTCGAATATAAATTTGCAGGCCCTATCAGACCAACCAGACCAATTAGTAGGCAATCACCGATTTTGTCTCTGCTGAGCGCATGCAAATAAATTAAGCATGCTTTTTAGTTTTTGTCGGTGCTGTAAACATTAGTCTTTGCGTCTCAGTAGGCCTACTACCATTATTGATGCTGTTGAAGTCGTTGATAAACCTGGCATAATATATCGCTCAGTGCCCAGTGTCTCCGGCGAACAGATGATCAAAACTTAAGTATTGCTATCACAATGCTGTCACATCAGGGGCAGCAGCAGAAATTGCAGACAACAGAAAAATGAATGATAAAATCTCACAAATCGAGCTCAATATTAAACTGCTGCTTTATAGATTATTGCACAACAAATACCAATCAGATACTGTCTTTTAAAGACGCTGTACCCCGCATAGATTCTAACTAGACACTTTCGATACGCCATGACGCAAGAGGATCTAGTAGAGAACTTAACGATCAGAAGGCCGATCAGCAATAGGCTTATGGTTGGTGGTGACTCACATCTGGATACGTACATGTAGACTTCGCCTCTTCAGGGATGTTAATTCCACCACAGTACAAAAATACACAGTACATCGACTCTCAGCCTCTCATGCAGTCAGTATGTGCGACTGATTTTAGAGTAGTAGGTCTACGCCATCTTCAAGGTAAGTGGTTTACAACGTCACATAATTCACGTCGCCTCTAGCAACATTGCAAAGACTCATTTCACTGCTTTATCTTAATCGTGAATTCACTCTTTCAAACTGGCTCTGAACAGAAAAACATATTCAACAGGCAGCAATGCGAGTCGACGCACTGCTTATTTATACTGCAAGTCCACTTCGGATCACGTGGATCACTTGAAAGAAAATAATGTGGGTCTCAATAAACAGGTTCCTCAAGGTGTTCATCGAGAATGATTGGCAGAGCAAAATATATCGGTCCTCATGGAAAATGGATGAAGATCAAAGGCAGAACAGCGAGGCTCAGCTTAGTTCTCCACCAAAGAGAGACAGATAGACATAATTATATGACTAATATTAGAAATTATGATCTTTCTAGTCAGGTATAATTATAAATTATGATTAATATTAGAAATCATGACTCTTTATGGTCAGGAATGGTACATCTTTTTCTTAGGCAACAAGAAGTCGTCAAAAAATACGATGCAAATCAGTTATTACTTAGGCTAAATTTCTGATTGCACGTTAATCTTAATATACAGTGAGTTCAACTACTTGTTTAACTTGAACTTATAGCTATCCTACTGAAGAAATTTATCTGACATGTTACTTATCGTTTGTTAGAACCATTCTTATTGTGATTATAGGCCTAATGATACATTTATACCGCGCAACAAACACGGAACGATCGTCAGTTACAAAGCTTTCCATTGAGACGTTCTTCGTTATTTACTGAATCCCAGAGCACATCTTCCTCTGACTCAAAATTTCTTTCCCTACTCTGAGTCTTTCGCACTGGGAGCACCTCCGATTGCTGTGCACTGTAAGAGGAGATTAATAAACTGTTTGGATACAAATATATCCGCATAAGATACTTTATAGTTGCATACTTAATACTATATAATTTTATAAATTATATTCATGTGCATTCAAATACAGTAAGCCTAATTATGTGCATCAGATACATCATAGTTTAAGGGCCGACTTATATATCTACTATACGGTAACTGCTACAATGCATATATGAAACGTGCTAACATTATGGAACTTGCATCATTATAATCATCAACACCAATAGGCCTACTGTCCGTTTGATCGTGTTCGTACATTGGGTAATTTAGCTTTCTAGTCTTTCAACGCACGTATGATGGAAGAGAAAAAAGAATAAGAAGTTTTTTAGTCTGAATATTATGCGTAAATTACGCCGTCATCGCATTCTTCATCATCTTCTTACTATCGGTTGATAAAGATGCTCATTGGTGTGAAGTTCTACGGCTTCGTATGTGGACTCGTCTGCTTTCTGCATATCTGCTCTTCCTGATTCATCGCTCAGACTGTAGTTCTTGCAGGAGGTCTTTGGAACTCCAACCTTGTTTCCAGCGGAATGTCTACGTAATTAAAAAATCATAATCAATCCTGGAAGTTCGGTTTAAAATACAAATAACCCATAAACTGTTAAGAATGAAGATCTCCACAAGCACAATTTCAATTTACAGTTATTTTCTGTCCATGCAGAAATTCGTTTACAGATACGTAGGCTACATTATGCCAGTTATCCATGGACCAATTTTTTCTTCTATACAACGCCTACCTGAGCATAGGGTCTACATGATTTGTCCATTGCTGAAAGTGGCTTTAAAAAATAGCCGGATCTGTCTGGGGTCGGAGAGTGCTGGCTAACAATGTTTTAGTCAGATGCTCAAAAATGAATTCTGGGTCTCAGACTCCGACAGACCCGGCCCGCTGTCATTCTTCTATATTTCATTCAGTATCCAAGCGCTCATTCACTCATTCATACATCCAGCCACATCGCCATCCAGCCATGCATCCACTATGTTGATTAAACCCTCTACTCCTTCCAGCAATGAATCCAACCATCAAAATTAATGATGTATCGGTTTGAATGTATGAGAATATTCAGAATATTCGCAGTGGTGTAGTGGTCAGTTCGGTGCCTCGGAGCCGGATGGTTCCAGGTGCGAATCCACATCTAGCCGTCACATAGGGACCTTCTGCAAGTTTTTTACTTGCAATTGCTCTTGCGCTTCGGCGTGAAACTCCGATGCAGTGCGCGCGCTGTACTCAGGAGAGCCTCTGAGTAGAAGCCTGAAGATGCAGCAGATTTGATACATAAATAAATGTCATGATTATAATCTGTCTCTCTCAAACACGTTCGCTGCCGCTCATTGTTTGTCTGTGCACTTGTTATAGCGCTCCTTCAAGCTCTCTCTCACTACTCAGAGGCGCTCCCGAATGCAGAGCGGACACTGCATCGGAGTTTCACGCCGAAGCGCTGAGTAATTGTGAGTGAAGGACTTGCCCAAGGTTCTTACTCGGCGAGGTGGATTCGAACCCCGAACCTTCCGGCTTCAAGGCAACGACGCCACCACTACACCACTGCGCCCCCAGACTGTCTCAGGTTTGAAGCGAATCGTGATTCTTAAATCTAAGTAGGGCCTACTCAAAGTAAAGATTATTACAACTAACCGAATTTTTCTGTAGACATATACTGTGATCAATACCAGCATGATTATCAGCAGCAATCCTCCAACAAGCCCAAAACCGAGTCTAATGCCCACAATGTCATCTGAAAGAAGTCAGCCAGACACCTTTTTTCTCTTATAGTTTTCGACAATTTTACAAACTTGCCAGTTTAACCTTTATTATCCCAGACACAGAAATAGTCATTCTATCACTTCTAAACTTTGTTATTATACAGTTTACCACCTAGATAGAGGCAATTAGTAAAAAAAATAATTTATTTTCTGTTCATATAAAAATTATATATATGTTCCCAAAGTGGAACGTTGGGTCACTTTGACTAGTATAAGCATCAAGCATTAGTAAAAGTATAACTTTTTCCAAATGATGCATATATACAATTTTTTAAAAGGTGTGAATCACAAAGGTTAATACCCCACCTATACCCCAAATTTTACACACCCCATTCTCAAAATTCCACTTCGCCCCACCCTTCCACCCCACCAAACCCCATGAAATGCTCACATAGGAAATTTATGAAAAAAATGTTTCAATTTGTTTTCATACCGGTCCCACCGAACCACTACGCTGACCGTATTCCACAAAGTCCCACAACAATCCCCCACCCACCCACCCCACCCACAAAACCCAACCCAAATCCACCTTCCCCAATTTTGCCCCCACACAGTCTCACATGTCTGGAGTAATTTTTGGTTTCTCGGTCAAACCTCCTCTTCACTTCGAACGCACACGGCCCACTTCAACCACATACCCCAACCGTCCATCTATAACCCACCTCCACCCTACTCCGGCCCACTCCACCCCATTCCCACCCTCCACTTCGACCCACCTCTTAAAATGCGCAACATAGGAAATTCATGAAAAACAATTTTTTACTTTGTTTTTCACCTTGGCTCTTCCTTCCCACTTTGACCCCACCCAGCACACTACAACCACATACCACAACCGTCCGACCCCACCCAACTCCACTCTAATTCAGGCCTACCCACCCCATCTCTCACCCCTCCATGACTCCACTCCGCGAAAGGTCAACACATGAAATTCATAGCAAAAAATAATGTTTCACTTAGTTTTCACCTTTGGTCTCACCGCACCATACCATCCCACAATCCTCACCCCACCCCGCCATGATACCCTGTCCCCACACAACCCACCCTGCGGGAAAACGGAGTAATTATATAGGCTAATCAGAATTTAAATATAGCCTACGTTGAAAACATCATGCTGCAGAAGGCCTAACGCAACTTTTCAAGCTCCTCAAATCTCGAAACAAACCAGTACTATATAATAAAATAATAAAAAATGGGCCTAAAATAATAATAATGGATCAAATAATAATAATACTATTAATAATAATAATATTCACGTTCATATTAGAATGAAAACTACAATCAACGTAAATTTTGTAGCGAGCAGGGCAAATTTCAATAGAACGTAAAAGTATTGTTTCAACTAGTGAGAGTGACCCAACGTTCCCAAAGTGGAACATATCTAAAATCAGCTGCGTTGCTCACTCGTAGAGCATTACTATTAAAAAAATTGACCATAACCAGACAGAATAGACACAGTTCAATCCAAATGTACAATAAAAGCAATTAATTATCATGCATTTGCTCCAAAAAATAATTTTCAATATTTTTTAGCAAAAACGTCATTTTTGGCCAAATTTGCATCAAAATAACTATTTTATTAGCAGCAACATACTTGAAACAAAAGTAAATAAACACGCACCCATCAGTGGCCAAGTAAATGAATATCAATAAGATGACTTACAGTAGGTTTTACCGTCTCTGCAAATTTTTTAATAATATGTTCCACTTTGGGAACGTTGGGTCAATAAAGGTTAAAACTGTGCGTGGCAAAATATTGTAAAACTCGACTTCTGAAATAAATTTTGAAATTTACCAACCACGTAGATAAGAAGGATACTGCAAAAAATAATACACTTGGCTATAGAATAATGAAATGCCCTCGAACAAATCGTTGAAATATGAGTAGGGCCTATTAACACTAAAGTCTTATGATTGTAACACCGTCGCCGCAGAGTTTTTAAACGTTCTTTGCACATTTTAACGACGAGAGTAGGCCTACACTAATAGTGACTGAGAAACAATAGAAGAACGTCGTTAAAGAGTTAATAATCCATATTCTTTAATTTTTTAAAATCTATTTTCAAGCACGTCAGTGCAGTGACGGATTTAATACGGACCCGGGGGATCTGATCGTCACTGCCGTGCCCTTGTTGGGTTAAAAATGGCCCGTACTTATTACTTAAGCCTAAAATATCCTTCATGGAAACTAAATTTTCATACTTTACCAGTTAATTATATCATGACTTCACGAAATCACACCATGAATTTGACACTCATTGATGAATCCCTTTTTTCTATGGAGGCAATTAAATTTTTTATTTCTATAGCCATTGGCACATTGCGTAGACCTACATGTATATGCCGTTATACAAATTTATATTAAATAAATGATTTTTTTATACCAGATAATCGTAGACGACCCTGACCTGCTTGTTGTTCTTGGCAGTTCCTCTTCAAGTGTTGATTTTCTGCAGTGTTTTGGTGGAACATTTTAATTCTTTTAACAATCTATTTTTGACGTCTGATTTATATAGGCTACCGTAATTGAAAGGTGGCCTACCGGTAATCGCAATTCGGAGATTAAGTAGGCCTAATTTTGTGGGAATTTAGCATTGAAATTTGGGATTATGAATGAATAAATCTGAGTAGGCTAGATCAGAATAAAAATTAGTAATTACCACAAGCAAGAAGAGATATATCAAGACTGGCCGAGGATAAAATACAGATCGCCTACCAAGCTGCAATCGAAGAAGCAATGGAAAAATTTGAAGAAGAGAACGACTTAAATGCAAGGGCAATACGGCTGGCCGAGACAATAATGAAAGCGACAGAACAGACAATACCACTCCAAGAAAAAATAAACAAAAAGTGGATCACATCAGAAACACTGAGTTTAGTGCAGGAAAAAAGACGGCTAAGGGTCACAAGAGACAGATCAGAGGAAACGGAGAAGCTATATAAAACGAAGTGCAATGAGGTGCGAAAAGCAGCAAGAACGGACAAAGCGAAATGGTTAGAAGACCAGTGTAAAGAAATAGGAAGATTTCATGCAGAGTTCAAGACAAGAGAAGCATATAAAATGATTAGGAACATAAATAGAACGTGGCAACCAAAAACAAGAGCGATCAAAGATGTAAAGGGAAAAGTACTGATGAACTCAGAAGAGATTGTACACAGATGGACGGAATACTGTAGTGGTTTGTACCAAACTCAGTTGGACCAAGACACGGCAAGGCAGGTAATCGAAGAGCTGGCGGAGATAGCACCTCCAAAGGAAGACAAAGATGATGACGTATTAGAAGAGGAAATTAGGAGGGCCGTGAAGCGCATAAAGAACAACAGAAGTCCTGGAATAGATGGCGTAGTAGGAGAAATGATAAAATACGGTGGAGAAGAGGTAATAAAGGAACTACACCAGATCTGCAGGATAGCATACAGAGAAGGTCACACGCCGGAAGAATGGAAAAGTCAGTCATCATTGTGCTGCATAAAAAGGGAAGTACACAGGAATGTAGCAACTATAGAACCATTGCATTGATGAGCCATCTGGGGAAAGTGCTGATGTCGGTACTAACTGAAAGACTCAGAGCACAGACATAGGAATTCAGATCAGACGAACAGGCCGGATTCAGGAAGGGCAGAAGTACGACTCAACAAATCTTAACACTGAGGCTGATTGGCGAGAAGGCTAGAAGAAAAGACAAGAAAATTTACAACTGCTTCATCGACTTCCAAAAAGCTTTTGATAGCATCGACCAGAGTGTAACATGGGCGACCATGGACTCATATGGAGTAGACAACAAACTGGTGCGTTTACTAAGAGAAGTTAATAGCAATGCAAAGGCGGCGGTAAGGGTGTGCGGAGAGATTGGCCCATGGTTCAGCATCGACAGGGGCACAAGACAGGGTGACCCGATATCACCAGACATATTCATTACTCTCTTGGAAAGAATACTAGACAAGACCAGGGAGGAAGAAGGAGAAGCAAAGATCAGCGGAGAGAATATCAACAATCTATGTTTTGCGGATGACATCGACCTGATAGACGATGACATCCAGAGGTTGGAGAGCACAGCTCAGAAGTTAAGTGATGAAGGAAAAAGGTATGGCCTTGACATGAATTTTGAGAAGACCAAAACGATGGTGTTTGGAGCAAAAGAACTGTCTAAGAAGATGGAAATAGATGGAAACCAGATAGAAAACGTGGAAAAATTCACATACTTAGGATGCATCAAAACACACGACTTAGACAACAAGAAAGAAGTATGGGCGAGAATCGCAAAAGCAATGACAGCACTAAAGGCATTGGATAAAATCTGGAAGAGCAAATCCATACATCTACAAACAAAGTTAAAAGTACTGAGAACCTGTGTATTCAGCAGTATGATGTATGGATGCGAGGCCTGGACAGTAACTAAAGAAATGGAGTCAAAGATATTAGCCTTCGAGAGGAAATGCTACAGACGTTTGTTGAGAGTTGGATGGATGCAGAAGATGAAAAACTCAGAACTGTATGAGCAAATAGAAGCCACAGAAAATCTTATGCAGATATTAATAACCAGGAAGCTGGAGCTATTTGGTCACATATGTAGAATGAATGAGGACAGAAAAATAAAGAGGGTGGTGTTTGGAAGAATGGAGGGAACCAACAGAAGAGGTAGACCACACAAGGAATGGCTGGACAACATAACCGACTGGTGCGGAGCGCCAATACAAGACCTGACACATGCGGCGATGGAACGACAAAAATGGCGAGGAATAATGAGGATGGCAGCGGGCACCTACGGGCACTGGTCCCTCGGTTCTTGATGATGATGATGATGAATTACCAGTAGCCAAATTATTAATGATCAACTAATCATACTTAATTTATTGTTAGCCTAATTAAGAATAAGTAATGAGTAATGACAGCGGCGCCCTCAGGAATTTTTCCCTGTACGCACAGCTTGCACAATATGAAGCGAACGGCGATCGAAGGGAGCTTTATAGGTCTACTGGCGATTGTGAGGTATCGCCATTGCAACATAAGCTTTTGCTGCATTTTGGGTATAGCCTACTCATAGGTATACGTAGGCATAGAGCTAATTTCGGATGTTGTTTAAAACGACAGATTATTATATAGATTCAATAGAATAAGAATTACACAGCTTATAATATTTTACGCTTTAATTTGTAATTTATTTATTTATTTATTTATTAGCCTTCAGCGCTATACGCACTTGCGTAAGTGCGTAGCCTACGCCTGCGTGCGCCGCTGAGTAATGATGAATAGACTAGTATTATTGCTTAGCTTCGTTATTATCAAATAACAATATTCAACCAGTAGGCCCTATTCTCGATTTTATCCTACAAAATTAAAATAATATTTAAATTTTAATTTTACACCATGGATGAGATTGAGACTGAGTCAACCGGTGATGACATTCGCGGTAAACATAATTATAAACGGAAATCAGTTCTATGCGAAATTTACGAAAATGATATTATCATTGAACAAGTAGGCTAATCGTTGTAGCCTATAATAGGAAGCATTTAAAGACGTGCTTACGTCAATTATTATACGTCCATCACTGTCTTGTGAACTACAACTTAAAGATATGCTACCTTTCTATTGAAAAACTGATGGCACCAGGTCTCCCTAATTTGTCAATATTGCCTACTATATAAAATTTGCTTGACTCTTCCTGTTACATCTGCCACAGTGCCACTGCCACTGCTGAAAGAAGTTTCAGTAGCCTAATTTTAAGATCATCAAAAGCTATTTGCGATCGACAATGACAAACGAACGTCTATCTGGTTTGGCATTAATTTCAATTGAACGTGATCTTGCTGAGAACATCGACTTTGAATCAACTATAGGGCCTAAAATCGTTTTGCTTCAATGAAATCATGCAGAAAGCAATTTATATAAAGTAACAAGTTTATGCGTAAAGCTTGGATCAATATCCAAAAAACAACATTAATAAATATTTTTTATATAGCCTACATGTAAGCATCAATTTATGTAACTCAAGTAAGTAGTCAAGTTCACAAGTTTAAAAGAGTTTATGTTTATGAGTGAGAGAAACGACATTCCTCAACCAAACACACCATTCAGCGTTCTAATGCCGTGGCCTGCGCGGATTCTTTTTTGATGATGATAATAATAATAATAATAATAATAATAATAATAATAATAATAATAATAATAATAATAATAATAATAATAGTAGTAGTAGTAGTAGTAGTAGTAGTAGGAGTAGTAGTAGTAGTAGGAGTAGTAGTAGTAATAATAATGATAACAATAATAATAACAACAGGCCTAATAATGACAATGATTATATGAATGATAATAATAATAATAATAATAATAATAATAATAATAATAATAATAATAATAATAATAATAATAATAATAATAATAATAATAATAATAATAATAATAATAATAATAATAATAATAATAATAATAATAGCCTAATGATAATAATAACGATAATATGAATGATAATATGAACGATAGTGATAATGATAAATGATAACGATAATGCGTTCCCAACCTCGGAACATCTCTGGCACATTCTATAGATTGCTCAAGACTTTTCTTTTTGACCGGGCTTGGGTCGGGAGCGCCTCTGAGTAGATTCCTTGAAGAGGCGCTATATAAATTGCATAGATAAATAGATAGATAGATAGATAGATAGATAGATAGATAGATAGATAGATAGATAGATAGATAGATAGATAGATAGATAGATAGATAGATAGATAGATAGATAGATAGATAGATAGATAGATAGATAGATAGATAGATAGATAGATAGATAGATAGATAGATAGATAGATAGATAGATAGATAGATAGATAGATAGATAGATAGATAGATAGATAGATAGATAGATAGATAGATAGATAGATAGATAGATAGATAGATAGATAGATAGATAGATAGATAGATAGATAGATAGATAGATAGATAGATAGATAGATAGATAGATAGATAGATAGATAGATAGATAGATAGATAGATAGATAGATAGATAGATAGATAGATAGATAGATAGATAGATAGATAGATAGATAGATAGATAGATAGATAGATAGATAGATAGATAGATAGACAATATGAATATGAATACGAACAATAATAAAAAGCTTACTCCAGAACTAAGAAACTTTTCTTGCAATTTCTTGTAAAAAGTGTTGCGTCTAACCAAGCAACGTGGCAAACGGGGCAATAAAAAAATTAAAAATGAAACTACTGTGGCAAAATCGCCACATTATTATTGTTATAAACACAGTATTAAGCATAATAATAAAATAATAATAATAATCCTTCGTTTATTAAAATTTATATGAACGCAAAAAAGGGTCGCATGCAATTATAGGCCTAGTATCATTAGATGTTTATATTTTTTACAGGATTCGATTTGAGGCCGAATCTCATCTATGAAAGGCGCTCATCACGTCCTACCGCTCATGCTACCAACGCCAAAAATGCAAACAATGAGTTGACCTTTGTAAAGGCACCGTATCGGGAATCGAACCTCACGTCCATGCTCCTCTTCTTCTAGGCTACTCTTCGTGGTGCAGTATTAATGATTAAAATAAACCCTCACCGTAATTTAAATAGTGCACTGTTGCTTTGCGCCACTTCCAAAGTAAACCAATCAGATATGAATTAAAAGATAACAGACTGCAGTAGAATGCAACATATTGATTTGAATAATTTCACCTTTTGCGGAACACAGATTTGTGACAGATTCAGTTTTGCAAAAGGATTATTAGGCCAATAGCCTACAATTTATCAACTCACCATTATTAGCAGAACTGGATGCCTTGTCGCCTTCTGGGAAAGAAGTGATATTCGCTTTTTGTGTGCTCGTAGACCAACGATCGGATGATTTTTTACTAGATGTGGCAATGGTGGTCCTACTAGTAGGCCTAGTAGTTGTAGTTTGGTTAACATCTGTTTGGATTAAACAAAGCTGAGTGTCACTCTTTTCATAGCGGGCAACAGGGTTGACTTTTACTGAATTACCTATCATCCAGTACAAGCCGTACAAACATTGTCAATCCATAGGCCTAATAAATAGGCTACTCGTCAATAATCAACATAACTCTCTTAGGAATCTCATTTAAAAACTAAATCATAGATTAATAATATTGTAGTTGCCATCCCTAATTTACATGTATTTATAATGCGGCAGTCGAAATTCAAAAGACTTAGCCTACTTATTCAAGAGCGCAGCCTCGAGTCAGAGTCGTCGTCCAAAGGGTAATTAACCGGAAGAAGGCCCGAGTCCGGTTGAAGAAGGAAAATAATGTTGATGTCAAGAGGGTATCTTTTTCTTTGAGAATTCGAAGGCTGAGGATCGAGTGTGTTTGGATATCAGTTCTTAAAGGGTTGAGACTTCAGCTTCAAGCATGAGGAGTTATGATTAGAGGAGCCTGAGGAATACACATGATAGGTAATGATAGTGTTGGAACCAATAAAGTTCGGAATTTAAGTAAGAAGATTGTCACAGTGACGATGATGATGATGATTACGAATTGGTGCAGTGATGTGTATGACTCGTGTGAAGAATTTGAGATGATTTATGAAAAGCTAATCGAAAGAGAAACTCATAGACAAATCAAAATAAGTGGAAACAAGTTATAAGAAAATGAGCATTAGCTATAATAGATATGGTACCCTGTCGCCTCCCATCTTCACTTCAATAATAACAGCCTGTCTTCATCTGCTGCTCCGTCTTCTGTGGCTGTACCCATACTGACTTCCAGCTCTCATCCGGACCATGCTAGACTTGCTAGGTCTGAACAGATTCCCTCCGGTCGACCTGTCCCTGATCTGCCTACTCCGGACTGTGTGAAGCTTTCGGTGATTCGTAAGGAGACATGGAATGCCCGTTCGATTTCTGACAAATCTGCCTACGTTGCCTACACTCTACAGGAGAGGCAGCATGATGTTCTAACAATTACAGAAAGCTGGCATTATGGTTCTGCTGATGTGCCTCTTCTGCGTGCTGCGCCGCCTGACTTCTTCACCCATGAACGACCGAGATACCCTCGTCCTGATGTTCGGTCGGTGGCGGGGTATAGTTCATCTCCTGTTCAACTGGCCAAGGAGATTACTTCATTGGAAACGCTCTGTCTAACCTTCGCTACATCTCACGGCTCTTCAATTCCACTCTCTATCTACATACCTGGCTCTATTCCCTCACAGGAAAGTTTTTTGATGAATTATATTCGGTCCTGGAAAGCCTCATCACACGAATTACTCAGCTGGTCATTTTGGGTGATTTTAACATAGCCTACACCTAGAAAATTCGTCTGATCCAAGCACTCTACGGTTCCTTGATCTACTCTCTTATATGTTAATCCGCCAGCCTCATCGGATCACTCACTCGTGTAATTTACTCTTCCTCCCCTCTACTCCCAACCCATTCACAACATTCGTATGATGCGTGGCTGGAAATATTTTACCTATCAAGCTCTGCGTTGGCTTACTGCATTGTGTCGCTCAAAACCTTCTTCCGAACCCTCCTCTCTGGATGCTGTGACAATATCGGAACTTTTCGACCTCTATCCCCACTACCATGACTGGTAGTGGGGATAGAGGTCTTCTTCCTCTGCGGAGTGTCAAGACGCGTCTACGACCCCTTGCAGCTTGGTTCGATGGTGAATGTCGCCAGCATCGTCGACGGTCGCGGTGTTTCGAAAGAAAGACGCTACCGTCGTACAAGGGATACGAATGACGGCCAGGCATGGGCCACTCAACTTTGGCCCCTTCATCGCCTTTATCGCCAAAAGGAATCAGAGTTTTGAAAGAACCTCGTGGCCCGAAATGAAAAGAATCCGAAACGCCTCTGGACGTCAATTAAAAGCCTCCTGGGTCAAGGCTCCCGCTCACCTACTGCTCCTGCTTTCTCTGCCAATGACTTCCTTAAGATGATGATAATTATATCTATAGAAGATTGCAAGTCTTCACGTATCAACCGCTGATGCTCCTTTACCTCAATTTTAATTCAAGTTTGACGGCTTTCGCCCCATCGTTGAGTATGAACTCCGTCGAGTTCTCAACTCTTCAAACCAGAAACCATGTGAACTGGATTCACTTCCTCCGTTTGTGATTGTTAACATCTTATATGACAATGCTCCATTTTTAGTTTACATATTTAATAGGTCCCTTACCGAGGGTCATCTTCCAGCATGTTAAAAACGGGCTATAGTTTTCCCTATTCTTAACCAGTGCCGGCGCTAGAGTACCGGAGGCCCCCCCCAAAAATAAAACTTGAGGCCCCCATACCTTGAGCTGTCATCTGAGCAAAACTTCTCATAATATAAGTGCCGGAAGACATGGTGTAAGACTTGAATAAATGTCCACTCCCAATTGTTCAAAGGCCTTCGGTACGGTGAGACATTCTACGCTGGCGGAGAAGCTTTCTCAATCGAGCATGCCCGACGCCATATACAACTGGCTGATTAGTTTCCTAAACGAGAGACAACACGCCACTAAGTTTGCTGGAATTCAATCGACCGTGAAAAGAATTAACTCCAGTGTTGTGCAGAGCTCAGGCGTAGGCCCTGTTATATTCATCATCAATGGTTCTGACCTCCAACCTGCTAATCCAGACAACATGATAGTAAAGTATGCCGATGATACCTACTTATTGGTAGGAATCAAAAAGCGGCATACAGTTACATCCGAGCTGGCCCAGATTGCGTATTGGGCGCAACGAAACAACCTGCAGCTTAACCCAACAAAGTCGCGAGAGATGCTGGTCACCCGTCGTCGCATCCAGAACACTCTTGACCCGATCCCCGGTGTCCAAAGGGTCAATGCGATGAAGATCTTGGGTGTTACCATCCGGAATGATCTACGGGCTTCCGGGCACGTCGACGATGTGCTTGAGGCATGCTCTCGCTCACTCTACGCCCTGAGAATTTTGAAGACACATGGTCTGCCCACCGACGCCTTACATGTGGTAACGAAGGCTACTACAGTTGCCCGCCTCATGTACGCCGCCTCTGCTTGGTGGGGATCTACAACGGAGGGAGATCGGTCACGCTTGGATCGTCTCTTGCGCCGAATGCAGCGGATGGGATTTCTGCCCGAAGCCTCGCCCTCTGCTGCTGAGATGGTTGGGGAAGCTGACGAGCGTTTGCTCCGCGCCGTCATATGGAACAGTTGCCATGTCCTTCGCGACCTATTTCCCCCAATGATTAGTAACAACTTTCGACAACGATGTCATAATTTCCGGCTCCCGCAAAAGGACAATAAGGACTTTATTTCGAGTCCTGTACAAGAGCGTTAACAATCCTGAAATCACCAAATCTTATTAACAATCATCTATTTAAATAAGACGCTTTAATTTTCATTTTGTTTTTCTTAACATCACTATGTACCAGGCTGCGGTGTGTCAGCCTGCACTTTTCAAGAATTAAAATTATACATGCATACACACATACATAGCCTACATACATACATACATACATACATACATACATACATACATACATACATACATACATACATACATACATACATACATACATACATACATACATACATACATACATACATACATACATACATACATACATGCATACATACATACATACATACATACAGGGTGGGCCAAAAAAAGACCCCCATAATATTTTTGCCAATATCTTGGCCAAAACTAAGAATTTCTAAATGAAATTTTACAGTCTTAAAGACAATTCATATTTACACCAGATGGCCAGATTTCATTAAAATATTTGAAACAGAACAAAAGTTATACCACTTTTAGTGAAGCCACCCACCGTTTTCTGACGATTCAAAAACTCGACGCAACAAAAAGTAACAAAAAATCAACTCAATTATTCTGGCCAATATCTTGGCCAGAAGTAAGAATATCAAAATGAAATTTTACACGCTTAAAGACAATTCATATCCACACATGATGACCAGATTTCATCAAAATTTTTCAAACAGAACGAAAGTTATATTACTTTTAGTGAGGTCACCCCCATTTTGTGACGTTTTAAAGACGTAACGTAGCAAAAACACGATTTTGTTAAGTCTCATCCCAAATAATTGTTATCAAATAGCCTTTATATTACCAGATGATCATTATTATTACTATTTAAAAAAGAAACAGGGTACCAGCATAGCTGTACGTCACTGAAAAGTCACTTAGCAAGATGACAATCAAATTGGTAAAATAAGAAATCTGCCATATATTAATCAGGGGTCCATCAAGAACTTTGCAAAGAGACTCAATAAAAGTTTTGGCACTGGTGGTGGGCACATTGAACACAAGTTGTGAAGTACTACCAAGTTCATTTGATAACAGTTATTTGAGATGAGACTTAATAAAATAGTGTTTTTGTTACTTTTTGTAGCGTTTCGCCTTTGAATCGTTAAAAATGGTGAGTGGTCTCACTAAAAGTGGTATAACTTTTGTTGTGTTTGAAATATTTTGATGAAATATGGCCATCATGTTTAGATATGAATTGTCTCTAAACCTGCAGATATTAATTTTGAAATTCTTACTTCTGGCCATGATAGTGGCCCAAAAAAGTTTTTGGGTTGCGTTTCGTTTTTCAATCGTCATAAAACGGTGGTTGGCCTCACTAAAAGTGATATAACTTTTGTTCTGCTTAAAATATTTCGTTGAAATTTGACCATTGTACGTAAATATGAATTACCTTTAATACCGCTACGTTTCATTTAAACATTCTTAAGTTTGGCAAAGATATGGGCTAAAAACCGTGGAGGTTACTTTTTATGGTCCACCCTGTATGGTGATATACCAGCCATACAGGGTGGCTCAATAAAAAAAATGTCCCACCAGCAAAAATGCCATTTCTCCGCAACCAATTGAGATCATTCTATTCATATAGCAGGATTTATAGAAGAACGATCTTGCAATAATCTCTGAAAATCTCATAAATGAATTTGCATAACTTGAAAAGTTACAGCTGTGTAAAAAAAATTCAATTTCTTTTCCAAATTTCCGCTGAATCACGTTCCAATACATGTAATTTCTTCACGATATGCTTGCACATTGCAACACACAAAAGTATAATGATGTCATACAAACTCACTAAGAGCAGTAAAGAAGCTCTTTATGAAGCAAGCTGTTAGTGTTTGATAATATTTTAAACTAGCTGGGGTACCCGGCGTTGCCCAGGAAATTTAGGATTCGACCCGCTCCGGCCACAACCCAACCACACCGCACCTTCACCCCAAGCCCCACCCCACCCCGTACACCCCACCCCCTCCATCCGCCCCCACTTCACCCCTCCACCCCTCCACGCCACCTCCACCTTATCCTCACCACACTCCACCTCCACCCACTTCCACATCAAACCCCCCACCCCTACCCCCACCCTGTACACCCCACCCCCTTCACCCGCTCACGTTTCACACTTCCACCCCTCCACCCCACCTTCACCCCCACCCTCACCACACCCCCACCTCCACCCATACTCCACTCTCAAACCCCCACCCCATCCCGTCCACCCCACCCCGTTCACCCGCCCCATCCCACTCCTCCACCTACCACCTCCACCC
This sequence comes from Lumbricus rubellus, assembly GCA_945859605.1. Lineage (NCBI taxonomy): Eukaryota > Metazoa > Annelida > Clitellata > Crassiclitellata > Lumbricidae > Lumbricus > Lumbricus rubellus. Next base: position 1,689,208 of record OX243828.1, read on the forward strand.
CACCCTACCCTCACCCCTACCATCCACCCCAACACCCGAACCCCAGCCCAAGCCCGCTCACACCCCACCCACACTCTCCACCAACCCACCAACCCCACCCCATCCCCGTCCAAAAGCCCCACAACACTCCGACCTCCAATGGTACGCCATCGGTGAAATTTTGGTTTTCGAAAAAATGTTCCTTCCCACCCCACCCCTCACACCCCCACACCCACCCCAAACTCACACACCCGACAACACCCCACCACACTCCGACCTTTGCCATCAACTGAAGTAAATTTATTGGCAAAGGCGATTAACAACCTCGCCAGACCTTAACACTCTTGATTATCACGCCTGGGGAGCTCTGCTTGACCGCTGCAGGACATTTAATGATTTTTTTATTCCAAGTTGGAGAACATTGGTTATTGTATTGTATTGTATTGTATTGTATTGTATCTGACCATTTATAAAGCGCCTCTCGCAGCAAGAACCTTTCAGAAGCGCTCCCAGTGCGTTCAACCCCGAGAATAAAGGCAAGTTTTCAGACGAGAGAAAGACGAGGACACACTACCAGAGCGAACTGATGGGGGAAGCCCATTCCATACTCCATAGGGAGGGACCAATGCAGGCAAATGATCTGGATTGAGCCATGGCGGTCCTGACACGGGGGACAAAGAGGTCATGCCGATCAGAGGACCTAAGAGGACGCAACGAAGTGGCAGAAAGGGGTCGAAGTATATGATCACACAGATACTTCGGGGCAAGACCCAATTGAGACTTAAGGACTAAAATCAGGACTTTAAATTGTATACGGGCCGAGAGTGGAAGCCAGTGAAGTTGTTCAGTCATGAATTCAGAAATGTGGGAGAATCGAGGAAGACGGGCAATGAGCCTAGCAGCAGCATTGAGTACAGATTGCAGAGGAGCTAGCCGAACCTTAGGCAGGCCAATAAGGACAGAATTACAATAGTCAATCCTAGAACAGACAAAAGCATGCACAATTGAGGTAAAGATCGATGATGAGACAGATTTGCGAATAGCAATGAGACGTCTTAGCTGGAAGTAGGAAGAGCGAGTAAGATTGGCAATGAGCTCAGTGAAGGTAAGAGAACTATCAAGGGTGACCCCTAGGTCTCGAACACTGGAAGAAAAGTTGAAGTGGGGAAAAGTCTGAGAGAGTAGCGTGAAGTCGAGTTTTTGAAGCTGCTTAGGAGTGCCAAACCAAATCGACTGGGTTTTGGAAGAGTTCAGAGATAAGCGATTAGACGACATCCACAGGTGAAGATCTTGAGAAAGAGCGTCAATTCGACTTGCAAGAAGGAGTTGAGCAGAAGGTAGTCCATGGACATAAGCTTGGACATCATCAGCGAAAAGGTGACCAGTTGCGGAGTGGCCAGGGAAAAGAGAGGTAATGCCAGCCGTGTAAAGGATGAATAGGAGCGGACTTAGGACAGAACCCTGAGGAACACCCAACACAACAGGGACCCACTGAGTCCTAGAGTCGCCAGAGATGATCATTTGGGTGCGGTCAGACAGGTAGGACCGAAACCAAAGGAGAGGAGGACCCTTGAGTCCGCATGAGGTTTCAAGTCGTTGCAACAGAATCTCGTGATCAACCATATCAAAGGCTGCAGAGACATCGAAGAGAGCCAAAAGAGTTACTTGAGATTTGTCAACAGCAGAGTATATGTCAGAAAGCATGGAGAGGAGGGCTGTTTCCGTGGAGTGGTTAGCCCTATAACCAGACTGGTGGGATGGAAGGAGTCCCGATTTCTGAAGATAGGGAAGAAGTTGCATGTCTTAGACAGGAAAGAGATTCTTTTTTTTACAATGTGCAAATGACCAGATTGGTCCGATCTGTTACAATGTTCAATCAGATCTTGAATTGAACCTTTTCCCAGGTGCAAATGAAAGCCGTTCGTTGCTTAATAACGATGACATTGATCCCGACAGTAATTATTTTTGACGCAAAGCCATATAGTAGTCGCTACCAGACCCCTTCATCCGCTCAACTTAAATTCTCCTCATCTTCGCCTCAATTCTCAATCTTGCATATTAACTGTCGAAGCATTCTGCCTAAACTAACGGAAATACAGGACCTATTGCATAGATTACCGGTTTCTGTTCTCGCAGTGACCGAGACGTGGTTAGCAGATGAAAATGCCGACCAGATTAATTTACCGGGGTATAATTTTATTCACCAGCCCAGGGCTAGTGGTGGTGGTGGTGGAGGTGTGGGTGTGTTCATTAAGGAGGGAATTTCCTTCCTTAGATGTGAAGCCATTGAACGTAAACTGGCTCATAAATCCTACGAAGGATTGTTTATACAGGTCGTCTTGAGTAGAGAAACAGTCGTTATAGGCACTATCTATCGCCCTCCTGGCGAAAGCTTGGAGAATTTCTCAAATGAATTTGATCAGTTATTATCTGAGATTATAAACAAAACTGTCCTTCCTTACTTTTCTAAAATATTTGAGAAAACTATGTATAGCAGACTATATGAATTTGTTACGAAAACTGACGTACTTTTCCCGTCGCAGCACGGCTTTCAATCGGGTCACTCCCCATATATGACACTATTATCTATGCAAGATAGAATCTCTAATGCAATAGAAAATAATGAATTCTCCTTGGGTATTTTTTTTGACTTGGCAAAAGCCTTTGATACGGTAAATCATAAAATTCTATTAAATAAATTAGAAACATATGGCATACGTGGTCTGCAACTCAGTTGGTTTGCCAGTTATTTCGATGGAAGACGCCAATGTGTTGAAAATAACGGTAAACGTTCCACTTTAAAAAGGATCATATATGGTGTCCCACAGGGATCAAATCTAGGACCCTTATTGTTTCTCCTCTATATCAACGATCTCCCGAACGTCTCTAACCGCTTGTTCTTCATCCTTTTCGCAGATGATACGAACGTTTTTTATTCACATTCTTGCTTACATACGCTATTTCAAATCATGAATGTGGAGCTGGAACTCATTGCCGACTGGTTTAAAGCTAATAGATTGTCTTTGAACTTGGAAAAAACTAACTACATCCTGTTTAAATCGCATAGAAAAAACTTCCACTTGGTGAATTTCAATTAAAAATTAACGGCATCTCTCTCGCTTCTGTTGAATCTACTAAATTTCTGGGAGTTTACGTTGATAGCCATTTAACATGGAATGAACATATTGCTCATGTCGCTTCAAAAATATCAAAAAATATTGGAGTAATAGCTCGAACTGCTTACATTTTACCATCTAGCATTAAGATCAAACTATAGTTTTCTTTAGTACATCCATATCTTTCCTATTGTAACATGGTGTGGGCCTCTACTTATGTTTCAAGATTACATAGAGTTAATATTTTGCAAAAAACGGCTGTTCGTCTTGTTATGGGAGCTCCTTATGGCTCTCACACAGCCCGCTTATTCATCAACCTTAAAATTCTAAAACTAGACCAGATTAGGACTTCGCAAATAGGGAAATTTATGTACCGGTTTGATCGAGGCCTTCTGCCACCTATATACCAAAATTATTTTCAGCTTTCATCCCAGGTTCATTCTCATTTTACAAGATACTCTTCCTCATACCGCCGAACCTATGCTCGCACTAACACACGCCTGTTTTCTATTAGGTTTACTGGGATCACCACTTGGGAAAACATTCCAAGGGAAATACGTTTGAGCCCCAGTATTTGGGCTTTTAAGAAGAAATTTAGCGCCTTTCTAATAGAAGATACCAAATAAGAGTAAAGTAGTGCTAATTCAGTGTGTGCATTGCAGTTGGTCTCTGTTCAGTAGCCTATAGTTAAGCTTTTTGTTCTTTTTCATTATTGTTTGTGACTCACCAGTGTTGAGCTTTTCAGTTTCCGGTTTTTTGTGTTTGTTTGTTTTTTCGTCCGTTCTCTAGTATAAGTTGCTTTTGTCTTTTTTTGTCAGTCACTGTGTTGATTTTGCAAAGACTTTGTCATGGCCACCACACATCGTCAACTAAATAAATTAATTGGTGTCCCTAGGCAGCGGGATTGTTTTATCCCTTTAGGGCCTCCATTTTTTTACCAATGTGCAAGATGTGTGAACCTTTCATGTATAATTTGGTTGCAAAATAAAAATATTTGATTGATTGATTGATTGATTGATTGATTGAAAGATAGGTTTGAAATTGGTCGATAGTTTTGACTGAGACTAGGGCCAAGATTGGGCTTCTTGAGTGCAGGAAAGACTAAGGCTAGCTGAAGGAAGTCGTGCTGGTAAAGTGGGATCAGTCGCCGCAGGACTTGATTTACAAGCCCATACTGAGCTTCACAAAAAGATTTCGAATTCGTATTCAAGCAGGAAGTGGACACTCCCATCATAATTTACGATAAACTGCAAAACGAAAAACTGAAATCGAAGTGAAAAGTGATATCATTTGACATGGAAATTTGCAAATGACGTTACTTTTCCGCGGATATTTGAAACAACGGAATTGAAAGTTTAAACAGCTATCACTTTTGCAAACATGAAATTTCTTAAGTGAAACTTAAAGGAATTGTTGGAAATTCATTCCGCTGCAAATTTTCGCAGAAAAATCTCAATCGATTGCGAAGATATATTGCATTTTGTCCGGTGAGACATTTTTATTGAGCCACCATGTATATTACCAAAAGATTCTGGAGGGAAGTCATCTTATTTGAAGGGGCCCACCACCGAAGCCCTGCACAGGGCCCCCAAAGCCTTGCTACGCCACTGTCTCGTTCAGATAATTATTTCTATTTAAATCATAAATTGTGACGCTACAAAACTTACGCTGTTGGCAAATAAACGGTGAGTCATAATTGCAGTCCCGAGTAGTCCAGTAAAGTGATACTTGGCTGGGCGTATAAGACGTTAAGCATTGCGTGAAGCATGGTGGGACGATAAACGTGGAGCCTAAGCGGTTGTCCATTATTTCATACGACCAGTCTGGAACGTGAATAAATTTAACAAATAGTAAGTAGAAATTGACCTAAACATGTCGGTTAGTACAAACGCAATCGTTGAACCTGAAAGATAGCCTATAACATTCGGCATAGGCTATAATATTATGAACTGAGCAACCGACTTATTGCATCGGCAGGCCTGCGTAACGCGTTTTGAGGTCGGAAAACGAATCAATGTCCTTGTTATTTTTTAGGTTTGCCTCTCTTTCTAACTGGGTTGACTCGTCAATTTGACAAACTGGTTCATTTAAGGTGTGAAATTACTAAGCGATGCTGTAAAATTGATAAAGATTCAATATTATTCTATTACAATCAACCAAGCTTTGCAAATACTGATCAGTTTATATGAAAATATTACATCTGAATATATAATCTAACATGTTTTTTTCCTTGGAGCATATCAAACACAACCTTTACACAGTGCAACTTAACTAGACAACGAGTTCATACTGTCTGACAAACATGTTAATATAACACATTTGAAAGGAAAATTATCAGAAGCACATTTCATTGTATCAACCAAGAAAGGGGAAGACCCAGAAGTGGCAATAGCTCCGCTGGGGAAGGCCCACCATTATACCATATAGCTCAGCTTAATGTTGGTTGTATAGAAACAGAACATAGTAACTGACTTGACTTACTTGACTTAGGCCTAATATGGCTTTGACGATGCTTTCGCACGTGACAGCCGCCCAGCTATGGAAAATCTCCACATCTCTCTCTCTCTCTCTTGTGCTTTGTGTGTAGCCTCCTGTATGGACCAACCCATCTCCCGACAGTCCTCGCGTATCATGTCGACCCATCTCTTCTTTGGTCTTCCCTTTTTTTTCCATGCTCATATTATCCGTTGACAGCTACCTTCGGGTATCTCTCATCCCGCATTCTGGATACGTGGCCAAAGTAGCGTAGCCGTTTGCTCTGGATTTTGTGTATTAGGCCTATATCATGTTGAATATTCAGTCTGCTGTATTATTATCTCTGTATTCCTAATCCATCCCTTCTCGTGACACCTTCTATCTTTCGTAAGCACGCCATTTCAAACACCCTCAGCCGCTGCTTCTGTGCTTCCCTCAGTGTCCAAGTCTCCGAATTGTACAACAATGCACTCAGCACCAACGTCTCATACATCTGAACTTTAGTGGCCTTTCCTATTTCCTTCGAGCTCCAAACCTTACCCAGCACCTGCAGTATTCCTCTGGCCAGCCCGATTCTTCTGTCCACGTCTTTTTCAGATTCTCCATTTGCGCTAATGGTTCCCCCCAGATACACGAAGTTCTCCGTCTGTTCTAGTTGGTGTCCATCCGCTTCTAAGGGAAATTTAACTATGCTGGCAATACTGAAGATGATACTAACTCGACATTTAATAGAACAACATGCAAGCCTATGAGAGACTGACAAATAGAAAAAGAACAAACAAGCTAGATCTGCATTCAATCATTTTCCCTTAGATTAAGATGGTCTCTCCAGCGCTTCTTGAATTGTGAGTATGTAGGTAAAGACTGGATACGTATGGGTATCGCATTCCAAATTTTGGTCCACTGCAATATATTGAGAATCTACGATAATTTGTACGTGCATAGGACACACTCAGACCCTTGCTCACCCTTGTGTAATCAGGCCCGCCGACAGAAATTCCGGGCCCCTGGGCAGAGCAGTCACGGGCCCTAAACTATCTTTAGGCTTGCTAAGCAACTTTAAATAAAAACATATAGAAATAACAAAAGTGTGGGTACGAATTATGATAATGTATAATAATTATATAATTATATATTTATGAATTTAATCAGTCCTTGATATTAAGAATTAAAATTTATAGTTTTTATGGTAATCAAAAAGCATTTTTCCTTGATTTAACTGCAGTTCACAATATTCTCGTTGGTCAATTATATCCATTTTGGAAGATCATATTCAATTGCAACTTTGCAAGAGTTGCATTCAAGACCATTCAGTTTGTCTTGCTTCATGACAGATCGACGAATAGGCTACTTTTAATTTGATTGAATTTGCTGAAAGATCTTTCAACTTCCTCAACAGTGACATGTTCTGATGGCAGAATGCTAACATCAAAACCAAGCCTTGCTACAGGTTTCGATACTTTCAATTTTTTCGTGAGTTTTATTTATGATGCTATCGTATGGAATTACGATACTAACAGTAGTTTAACACCACAAACCTCTTTTCACCGATTTGGTTAATGTTTTACGCTTAACTTTCTAAACATAGAATCAACTGTTTTACCGCAGTTTAACCTACTGGCTATGATTTGTCTTATTTGATATTCCGAATTGAAATAGTGTGTGATTATGCTGATCCTTTCCTTTTCAAACGTTCGTAGCTCTTTTTATTTGCGGTTGTTGTGCTGAAGATAGATATTATGTTTATTCTATCGTTAGCCTACTTAAGAAATGTAGACTATCATTTGGATTTGTTTACTTGATGATTGAAATCGGACAGACGCAAAACAGTCGTAGGCCTTAGTTATAAGCTATGTGACAGTAATAAACTTTGTAGAAGTGATAGGTTGGGCCCGCCTCCGCCAGCAATCACCTTGTGAAAAATATTGTGCTAGCTGGCCCGAGGGAATCGAATAGACTTCAGGACTTTATGCGCAAATCATCTTCTTTACCACTATTTACCACATAGATATTATGACATGTTTGTTTAAGATTTAGCCTATTTTGAGCAGACGTTCCTGTAACGCGCTTTAGTGCAAGATTCTGTTTTGCTTAGGCGCGTTAAAAATGACAGTTTAATAATAAATTATTATTGGCCTAATAATAATATTAATATATAATAATGATAATAATAAAAATATATAAAAGAAATAATAATAAATAATAATAATAAATTATTATTATTATTATTATTATTATTATTATTATTATTATTATTATTATTATTATTATTATTATTAATATTTCACAACTTTCCGGAGACTATAGAGAAACTTGCTATCTCTTCCAGCGCTTGCCGATTTTGATCCAGCGCTTTAATGCCGTGGCCTTCCGAGGTTCTTTTGTCGAACCAGATTTTGTTGAATAACTGTATTAATCTATAATAATAATAATAATAATAATAATAATAATAAATAATTATTATTATTTTCAATGTGGCCCGGGCCCCCTAAAAGTCGCCGGACCCCTGGGCATTTGCCCCTCTGTCCCCCCCCCCCTCGGCAGGCCTGTGTGTAATGATTATGCATATCAATAATTCTGGTAAAAGAGTTTGAGAAAACTTCGGGTAGCATACCCTTTATAAACTCATACATGAAATTGCCCACCAGATAGTAATTCTTGTTTCCAAATTTCATAATATTATACTCTTCAAATTGTAATTGTAATTGTAATTGTAATTGAACATTTATATAGCGCCGCTCACAGATTCAGTAGCGCTCCCGACCCTAGTTAGCACTGCCGCTAACGAATAGCATAGTCTTCCCGCTGTGTGTGCACATCTATGATCACCAGCTATACATGTAGCTATCAATGTGCCGATGGTAGGACGCCACATGGTAGGATGCGATACTTCAATGATGTAATGTCATATAAAATTATTTTAAAAATAAATTACGAATTTGCTAAATACGAGGTATTCCAAGCGGCACCACCAACGCGTTATAGTACTCAACCTCCCACTTGTCCAAAAAAACACACATCGAGGCCCAAAACCTTTGGCTGTCATCTTCACAAAAGTTTCTCATAATTTAAGTGCTGAAAGGCATGGTTTAAGACTTCAATAAATGTCGTCTCTCAATTGTCAATTTCTTTTGTAATTTCCACATTGTAGAGGTAGAATTTTAAACGACAAAATTGCTAATTTTTTAATGCTGTTAGTCATGGTTTAGGACTTCAGAGTGTCGTCTCTTAATTGTTTACAATTTTGGAATTTGTACGCTGTAAATTTAGCATTTGAAGATGTAATCATAGCGAAATTACTCAAAATTTTAGTGCTCAGAGACATGGTTTAAGACAAATTAAATTTGGAGACAACCTGCAAACCTGAGGCCCCAACAAGAGGCGCTAGTGCCGGTGTTACGAAAAGAAGTATCCCCCTGAAAGCTATCCGGGGGATGAAATAATCTATCTGCCCGGATGGAATTAACCGGTCTAGACTATCCGGGGGGGGTAAACCATTCTATCTCATTTTTTAAATGCGTAGGCCTATAATTGAAAAATTTATACTCTAATCAACATTTAAAGTGACTCTTATTATTTTAAGTGTCCTAAGCAATGTTCAAAGAAAGATAACTCGAAATTATTTAGTGACTCTAAGTGTTCTTAAGTGTTTTGAATGTTCAATGTGCTATAAAACCTTAAAAAAATTATCCAATAGGAATAAACATACCTGTTAGTGTCATTGACCAAAACAAAGCAAATGAAAATTAATTTGCAAAAATAAATACCGGGTACACTCGGAAGTGGCTTTCCGTTTTTACCTCATTTGGGGGATACGATTAATACGAAGATACTCTATTTCGTGACATTGGCACTGCCACCAACTGTCCCGAAAATTTCTGTTACGCGAGTAACATTACGAGTAGGCCCAGTGGTGGATCCAGGGGCCCTCCTATTCGGAAAATTGCATGGTACGTGGCCCCCCAGTTCGGTTTTCAAGTTGATGACTAAAAAAAAGGTCATCAACTTTTTTGGCGGATGAAAAGTACTTTTTTCCTGAGCCAAAGACTGATGACTAAAAAAAGTCATCAACTTTTTGGGCGCATGAAAAGTACTTTTTTCGAAATTTTTGTCCCTTTCCCATCCAAGATCTAAGATTTTGGCCTCGCCCCCTTGAAACATTTTTGGATCCGCCACTAAGTAGGTTTACGTTATTTTAGTTTGAAGAAAGTTTAGCTATATCAAGGCATCTGCGTCGTAAACAAATATGGGTACTATAATTTTAATTCACGCGAATTAATCTTTTTCAGCGGTAATGTATTCGTATCGTGTACAATAAAATTTTCAAGTCGGATTGACACAAAAATCATTTTACTGAAATGGAAGCTGGATCGATGAAAATGTTGTTGCTTAGATTGAAGCTGGATTGATAAAAATAGTCGTTATTTAAATGGAAGTTGGATGGATACAAGCAATTGTTGCTACTTAAAAAGAATCTGGACTAAGCTTAATGAAACGATTTTTTGACTAAATGGCAGATGAAAAAATATTTGTTATCTAAATAGAAATCGGATTGAAAAAAGCGTGTATGCTTGTCACTGAAATAATTTCGAAATTAATTCGGGTGAATTAAAATTATAGTACCCAAATATGAAATGGATTGTAAACAAGTACATGTATTTGTTATATGAGAGTGACTTCCATGTTCTTCGACCGCTTTTCTCACCGGTTGCTGATCGTCCATACCAACTGAGGCCACGCCCAGGGCGCCCTCACAACTTTGTATTGCCAACCATTATAGATGACAGACATTACATCTCTCGAGTTTTTGTATAGAAAGGCACCCTATGTTAATTAATTATGATTAATTGTCTAATCTCATTATAGTTGCCTATAGATATAAACATAGAAACATTCTTTTTGTAATTTCTGTAATTTTTGTGCCCTCATCATAAGACAAATCCAACAGACAAATTAAGGTTAAAGATATTCTATAGGTATTATAATTAATTGTATTGATCAACTGCTTTTTGTACCTGATAGCGGTGTGTCTATCAGTCTTTGTTACCATTAAACGAATATAATAACAATAACCTTAAACTAGCGGAAAAAGAATAGTAAATCTTACTGTGGAGAACGGGATAGATAATAAATTAAGTATAGGAAATGAACAACGAAGGAGGAATGGTTGAAGGATGGTTGGAACCTTAACGAATTGCAATTTCCTTAATGAATTCTACAAACGTAGGCCTACCAGCATCGTGCCAGTTCCACCACAAAATGCGCAGTCCAACCCAGATGTGTGTCATATCCTTAATCCACATAGACAATTCCTTCACAACTTCGTATGACACAATATTTGTCGGACCGTAGTTACTCCAATACGAGTACCAGGTAGACCCATTTCCACATATATTGTAGCATTTCCCATTTAACCAGTAGGAATTCATTACACTGGCACACGATACTTCTGCAAGATTAAGAATTTAATCATCCTACATAGTGAAATTAGAAACTTTCACAAGTTGCAAATGGTAATCAAACAAAAGAGGAAATTTCTAGTTCACACATTTTTAAAGAACAATTCCAAGATTATCGCTGCACGCTATATTATATATACACCGTGTCTCAAAAAAAACTGTGCAGAATTGTTTTTGTCAGAACTTCGTCAAATTTCAACCAATCTTAATAACTTTTGATAGGTAGATGGGAAAATGGCTGAAATTTCATACCATATGTAAATTTTCCACCTCACCCGACTCATATCACCGCACTACCTTGTTAAACACAGATGTGCCAATTTTGCAAATAACGGCGTCACAGACGCTTGGCTGCACTGAAATCCATTGCATCAAGCCGGGTGTCAAAGTGAATGGGGCATAGGCCTACTATCGCGGCAGCCTTCTTGGCCAGAAGATGCTTTCAGACATACGCCGAATATCCCAGGGCAATTTTTTTTATATACAGGGTGGCCCAAAAAAAGCGATAACACCTCGTAGCAAAGGGTCATTTAATATAATTGAATCAATATAACGTTTTGTAATTTACTGTCGCATGCCAAGTAGTATTTACGCTAATCATAAAACATGTTTAATGTGTCTCCTTTGCTTCTGAACAACTTTTTGTCAGCGAGAAACACCAACTGATACGAAGATACCGCCGCTGAAATGTTCACGTTCTCGTACGTCTCCTTCTGGAACTTAATTGCCTTTTCTTTGATTCAACTGAATAAATAGGCCTACGATCACTTTGAGAATAATAGTTGTCGTGGCAAAAATGAATATCTTTTCGTCTGTAAACCAGATGGTTCGTACACTTCTGTCATTAGGAAACCGTTCAAGTAGCTGCTGACTGCGTTGCAAATGTTTCAACTTGCACTTTTCGTTGGACGTCTGCCTGATCACACGCTTGTACGTTTTCAGTTGTAAATCTTGCTTTGCACTAGGTTGCAACGACGGCCATGATATACCCGTTTCTCTTTGAATTTCCAAAGGACTTTTGTGACTGTGAGGATCATCTTCTTGCCTGCAGATCAGCTCCCTCGCCCGCTCAATGTTCTCTCGTGTTTTAGCAGACTTTGGCCGACCACTTCCGCGTTTACGTTCTGTTGTACCTTCATTATCAATTTATTTAATAACCCGACTGACACCAGCTATAGCCTACTATAATAGGCTTTGTTTGAAAACTCATTTTTCATTCGCCTTGCACCCCAATGTTTCTGAATTTTCAAATTTGCAATCAGAATGAGGTCTTCTGCTGCGATTTTTGTCATTCTAGTTAAAATATCTTCAAAACACGCAAAGTTGACGATTGGCAAATAAAAAATTTAAAATGTCGACCGGAAGTTGTCGTAATAATGACGTCATATGACTAAACAGCGAAGCAAGTAAATTAGTGAACTTTTTAAGCTATTATGGATATAGTCCAAACAGATTTGAACTAATTTTTTACATTATACGAGATGTTATCACTTTTTTGGGCCACCCTGTATATCCAGAAAGGTTTAGTTGCAGTCTGAGAGTGTTAAAAAATTATTGGTGAAAGGACCACTTTTTGTTAGTAGGAATCAACTGAATTGACAACCAATTGACTAATCCAGACTTTGGATCCATGTAAAAACCCATCCATAATTATTATAGTGACATGGATGTGACTCAGATCAAAAGCCGAGTGGAGGCTTCACCATAGTACGATGCCATTGACTAGGCCTACCAGAAATTGTAGTAGGCCTAACATGAAAATGTTACAGGGATGTTATATGCAGCACAATGCACAATGACAGTATTATTATTTAGTTTGTCTAACACCTTACAAAAGAATGATACATAGCGACTGATTTCTTTCTTATTTCTTTCAAATAAATTATAATAAATTAAATTATTAAATTAAATTTTCTATCAACTATATACAACAGAATGAGTGCATTTTGACTATTATTTTGCACTACATTGCATAGGGACAAAGCAGCCGAGGACGGCAGAAGAAGAGATGGACAGACACGATCCAACAGATATCTTAAGCTGAGGCCAGACGACGCTGGTCAAACCAAACAACAAAGCGAGGACAGAGAATCCGATTGGCTGAATCCTCCCAGCGAGAGACTAATACAAGACCTAAGGGAAAGAAGCATGTGCAGCCTGTTCTCTACGCGATTTTGAAGATATGTTGTACGCTACTGTAAACTACTATAATGCCTTATGCTACCTCTAAATATTCGTTCATCCGAAATTTAAAAAATGTTGCACATGATTTGCAAGTCAAAGGAAACACTTTGAGGGAGTGGGAAATTGACCTTGGCAACAAAATCTTTGCCATGCAGTTAAAATAATGTCTATAGCGCTTTTCTGGGGTAAGCTTACCTCACGCCACTATTATAGAGACGTTATAATATTAGCCTATACACGCACGCACCCAGAAACACATAGGCCTACTTTTACGCACAGTGACTGTGTGGTAGACTAACACCTCTGAGGGGTACTCGAATCTAGACGACCGTTTTTTGGTCAAGGGCATGAGTAGTAGAGAAAGTTTGTTTATTTACTTCGTTGTTATCAACTTTATTCATTCACGCCTGTCCAGTCTCTTCAAAAGTTCAGCGTAGCCTAGGCCTATCTCTAGTTAACTTTACTTCTTTAGCTAAATGCTAGGTAAACGTATCTACAGTTCTTTAACTTTTCTACCGAAAACAACGACAAGTTTCTCGTATATTTGTACTTCAAAATCCAGCAGAAACAAAACAACAGCAACGACGCGACAACGACTATAATATTTACGTTATCAAAACAACTCAACGTTAAGACTATCTTTCATCAGTCTTGTTCTACCATTCATGTCCACACAACTTGAGTCAACTCGCACACCTATCTCAGCCTATATCACCCTGAGCGTACATCCTTCCTTCAGTCACTCCGTCCCTCTCTCTGCCTCTCTCTGTCTTTCTATCTGTCTGTCTCTCTCTCTCGCTCTCCGGCGTTGGTCCGGCAGCAATAACTTTCCCGCCACTCAGCCACCTGGCCTACCTTACGCTCTTGCATAATAATTATCTGACCATAATACGTTATATAAAATTAGCGTAGCCTACATTATAAACCTCTTTCCTTTCTTTTAAAGAGAGCTAATTAACTTTAAAAATTAGCGAACGTACCTTAAATAAAACAATGCAAACAATTCTTAGGCTATGGCATAATAAAATATCTTACACTACAATCTAGATAAACAGTCAGCTACTACATTCAGCTTCCCTTTCTTGTAGTTCAACAGAATATCAAAATTGTGTAACGATCAATCAATCAATCACATAAATTTATATAGCGCCTCTTCAAGATCTCTACTCAGAGGCGCTCCCAACCCAGGCCTGGTCAAAAAGAAAGGTCTTGAGAAGACGGTAGAAAGAGCCAGCAGAGTCACGAGGAAGAGAACGGAGAGCCGTAGGGAGGCCATTCCAGATAGCTGGACCCACCACGGAATAAGCTCTTCGCTGCATAGTAGCGGTACGACAAAAAGGGACAAGATAGTCACCGCGGGCAGCTGACAGCAGCGAACGGCAGCCCAGAGAAACGGAGACAGGAGTAAAAAGTGCACATAGATATGAAGGAGCTCGAGCCAGGATGCAGCGCCAAGCAATAGACGAAACTCTAAAAGCAATGCGTTGCTGCAGTGGGAGCCCGTGGAGGTCGTCCCTCATGAAGGCAGAAACGTGATCGAACCGGGAGATGCCACCAACCAAGCGTGCTGCAGATCGAAGGACCCTAACCAAGGAGTTCAGGCGGACCTGTGGGAGGCCGACATAAAGAGAAGAGCAGTAATCTAAGCGGCTGCAAACAAAGGCATAGACAAGAGTAGAACGATAATGACCATCTGACTAACTTAGCAGATTTCGACATTGATTCAGTCAAGTAAACTAAAGGATTGTGGTCCGTAAACACATTGATCTTAGAACCAATAACAAGTTCTTTCAATTTGTTTAAAGCCCATATGATTTCATAGGCTTCCTTCTCAATCGTCGCCCATATCCTCTGGGTATCTCTCAGTTTCTGACTGATAAATGAAACGCGACGTTCTACCCTTCATTGTCCACCTGTAATAGGACCATTCCCACAACAAAATCACAGCTATCACAGTACAAATAAATGGTTTACCAACCTCAAACATATATAAAGAACCACATTTTGATAATACAGTCTCTTTAAGGGAATCAAAAGATTTCTGATGTGCATCAGTCCAAACAATGTTCTCAGGTACTTTCTTGCTGGTTAAGCCTGTCAATGGTTTAGCAATTTCAGCAGAAATACAAATAAACTGTCTGTAAAATCCAAAGAATCCTAGCACTTGTTTCACTTGCTTCTTCGTTTCACGGTTCTTTAAATTATTCAAACTGTCAATCCTATCTGGATTCATCATCTTCTTCCCTGATCCTATAAGGTGACCGATGAATTTCACCTCACCCTTACAGAACACACATTTCTTCAAGTTCAACGTTACATTATGCAGTCTTATTTGTTTCAAAAACATTTCCAAATGTCTTAAACGAATGTCCCACTCACTAGAATGTACTGCAATGTCATCAACATACGGTTCAGTGAATTCATTAATCGGTTGCAAAATCATATTTATCGCTTTTACAAAAGTCCGTCCAGATATAATCATTCCAAAAGGAACACGTGTAAATTCGTACAGTCCATTATGCGTAACAAACGCAGTTTTCCATTGATCACTCTTTTTCACAGGACAAGTCCAATAGGCACTGCGACAGTCCATAACGGAAATAAACTTTGATTTCCCAACATTGCTCAAGACATCATTGACGATCGGCATAGGATATCGACAATTTTCAGTAAAAGAGTTAATCTATCTGTAGTCGCAAGCCAGTCTCAAGGATCCATCCTTCTTTTTGACAATGACAAGTGGACTTGCCATTCTGTTTGATTACGGTTGAATTGTGTTTTCTTACTTCTAAAGATCATACTTGGCAGGATACAGACAAAAATAGAAGATGAAATAGCGGTAGAGCAGGCGGGTTTCAGACCTGGAAGAGGAACGCGGGATCAGATCACGAATTTGAGAATTATAATGCAGAAAGCAAGACAGCATCAGCAGCCATTATACATGTGTTTTGTTGACTTCCACAAGGCTTTTGACTGTATTAAACACGAACGACTATGGATTACTATGTTGGAGATGGGTTTTCCCCCACACCTGGTAAACATAATAAACAGGATGTACAAAGGGCAGAGAGCGGCAGTGAGGATTGCAGGTGTGTTATCAGAATGGTTTAGAATTGGTAAAGGAGCGAGGCAGGGATGTGTATTATCTCCATATTTGTTCAATATCGTCGCACAGATGGCAATGAAAGACGCTCTAGAAACATACAAAGGAGGCTATAAAATAGGAGGGAGGAAAGTCACGAACTTAAGGTATGCAGACGATATAGTGCTAATCGCGGAGACACCGGAGGAACTGCAGGACCTGGTGCAGAGGCTGATAGGAGCTGGTCGTAAATACGGATTAATAATAAATCAGGGGAAGACAAAGGTCATGGCAACCGACACGACGACACTGAACATCTACATAGAAGGAAACATGTTGCAGCAGATAGAACATATACAATACTTGGGGGCTACAATCACGGCAGATGGTGGAAGTGAGGAGGATATTAGAACACGCGTGGGAATGGCGAAAAAAGTACTATCCGGATTGGGCACTATCTGGAAAAACAAAGGAATCACCACACAGACAAAGCTTAGATTGTTGAGAACTCTGGTATGGCCAATAGCAACATACGGGGCAGAAGCTTGGACATATAGAAAGAGCGAACAGAAAAGATTGAAGTCCTTTGAAACAACATCATACAGAAGAATGCTGAGAATACCATGGACAGCGAAGAAGAGGAACGAGGAGGTACTGAGAGAAGTGGGTGGAGAAGTGGGTGGAGAACAACTCTGGAGTGCAATTGTCAAAAGGAAGTTGCAGTATTTCGGCCATATAGTGAGGAAAACATCAAACTGCCTCGAAAAAGACGTGATAACCGGTGAAACTGAGGGAGCAAGGGGAAGAGGAAGACCAAGAAGAATGTGGATGGACGATGTGAAGGAATGGACGGGATTGTCGATGGAGCAGGTGGTACGAGCAGCACAGCAGAAAGATCTCTGGAGAAGAATTGTCCATGATGCCGCCAATGTTCGGAGTATCGAATAAGACACCGACGACGACGACGTGTTTTCTTTCAGCATCTCTTGTATTTGTCTTTCCACTTCTGCACGGTATATTAATGGTATTCGATATGCGATTAACTCCTTTTCTCGAAAGTCTGGTTTCAGCACCACTTCATGTTCTACTAATGTACATAGTCCCGGTTTGTCCGAAAATCTGTCTGCATACCGAATTTAGTACATCAAGTAACTGTTTCCGTTGTTCGCTCGTAAGATGTCCAATTTGTTCATAATCCAATTTAAGTGATTTCTGTTTTGTCTCTGAATGGTCTTCTTTTAGCGGTATTTCTACCACTGATCCAAATTCGTCATCCTCTTGCACGATTAGACCACACGATAATGTTCTTGTGATGAATTTTCTCATTTTGTTGGCATGAACAATTCGTCGACCGTTTTCGTTCATGTCCACGAGATACGAATGTTTGGATCTTCTTTGTAAGACAGTACATGGACCAAGCCATCGTGAGATCAATTTATTGGTTGACGTTGGATACAGCACAATGACGTTTTCTCCTGGTTCGAATTCTTTATCTTTTGCCCACTTGTAATATTGACTGGCATATTGTTTTTGCTTTTCCTCTGCCCAACTCTCAGCGAATATCAAAGCCTTCTCCATGTCTGCTCTTAAATTATTCAAGTACTTTGCCGGTTACACCCCAATGTTCGGTAATAAATTGATTTCTTTTGACCAACTTTCTTTTAAAATAGTTAACAGCCCTCTTGGCAACTTTCCATACACCAACAGATATGGTGCCACTCCTGTCGTTGCATTAGGCACTTCTCTCAATGCCCATACGGTAAATGGAATGATTTTATGCCACTGCCTCGGATTCTCCACAATGACATGATGAACCATCTTCTTGAACGTTTGGTTCCATCTCTCCACTAGTCCGGCCGTCTCTGGATGTCCTGGCGAATCGAATCGAGGACAACATCCCATCAATTTCAAAAATTCTTTGTTAGGCTGGCTGTAAAATTCGTTCCTCTATCACTCGTGATCACTGACGGCACTCCTATATCCATGAACAACTTCATCAGAGCCTCGCATACAGCCTTAGCAGTCAATGACTTCAGCAAAAAGATTGTCGCCCATCTTGTACATGAGTCCACTATGCACAAGCAATACTTATGCCCTGCTGCTGACGTCGGTTCTATTGGACCTACCACGTCTATTGTCATTCTTCTGAACGGAACATCTTCTCTTGGTGTTGGTGTTATCGGCACTCGATCCATCACCAAACATCGCGCTTTCAACTGACACTTCTCACAGGACTTACAAAACCATCACATCTCTGTGCTTCCTTGGCCATACAAAGGACAGCTTGTTCCTTTCTCTTGTCTTCTCTTCTCCCAAGTGTCCGCCAAATACTGACTAATGTGCCAATTCCATCACCTGAATTCTTCTTTCCTTCGGCAACACCAACTGGTACACCAAGTTGTCCAACATTTGATGTTTCTTGTACATCAACCCATTCCCATGGGCGCCCGCACATAGGGGCAGGGAGGGCACTTGCCCCCCCCCTGGAAAATGGAAATTTATTTTTCTAACTACTACTTTTGGGTTTTTAACAAATTTCTTCGCATTAAAGCACTAATGATACGAATGATGCACACAGTGAAAGTCAGAAATCTATGTTTAGAAATCTCTGTAGATATCAACATGCTCTTAATTTTCTGCCTTGCATAATCAACATCTTGTTAAAAGCTGGAACAGTGACCATTGACTGTTAACCCTCCGGCAGGCGCCCTTGCAAATAGGCCTAGTATTTTTCTATCGATTATGGCCATCTTGATTGGAATCTCGCTGTCATGCAAACTTTCACAACTGCACAAAATTAAGTATCAATAGAAGTAGCTAGAGCAGTGGTTCCCAACCTTTTCTGACTCAGGGGCCACTTTTTCTAAGTTGGAGGTCATGAGGGCCACTTTTTCTTAGTTGAAGGACATTATAGGAGGCCACAAAGTTAAAATTTAAAACTAAAGGCATATAAAATAATTATAATTGAATCAAAATATAATGTTTGATGTCATTCATACATGTAGATGTCAAAAAGAAATAATTTGTAATAGAAAATAATTGTGTGCTCTATCCTGTCCAAATTGTCAATTTTTTCATGTAGGCATATTTTTAAATTTCTTTGAGAGACGAGAGCCATATTTTAAGGCTTGGTGGGCCACTTTTGGCCCGCGGGCCACGGGTTGGGAACCACTGAGCTAGAGGAACACTTGCACCTTGAAAACTGACACCTATTTTTGTTCACTTATTCATTCATTCAATGGACTTGTAATATTACAGCGTCGCTTCAGGAACCCACTTTTAACATCTACTTTTTTCAAAATTTTCTTCTTCGCACTAAAGAAACTATTCATATTAAGCTGATACACAAACAGAAACTGAAAAATTGTTGCATTAAGAAACCTCAAGGAAAAATACTCATGCTCTTAATTTCCAGCTTTGCATTTTTCAAGCTTTTGTTACTAAAACATTTACGGTAACTGTGACCATCCACAAAAATTTGCCCCCCCCTGCAACAATTTCTGCGGGCGCCCATGCCCATTCCCCACAATAAACTCTGATCCTTTGTCTTCGGCTATCTTCCACCACGACTTCAGTGACTCGTCATTTCTCTGCTGCTCCTAAAATTTCTTTGCATCTTCCAACTGTCTTTCATCATTCGTATTCTCAGCAAACAATTCTCTCATACTCATATCCATTTCACATTCGGTCCCGGAATCATCACATTCATCACGTTCACATGCAACCATCTCTTCTTCATTTTCATTGTTCCCGGATGTTATTCCTTCTTCTTCTTGAACACTCTGTTCATCTTCGCTATCTGTTCGTGGTTGGGCTGGGAGCGCCTCTGAGTAGTTTCTTGAAGGGGCGCTATATAAATGCTCTGAATGAATGAATGAATGAATGAATCTGTGTCATCTTCTAGCAAACTTTCATTTAGCTTTTCCTGTTCTTCGTTTTCCACTTCTGTTCTCCGACTCTGTGCTCTCGTAGTCACATTCGCTTGTAATTCCCCTTGTAAAACACTGACTGGTGGAATCTCTTTCAGTTCTGCAATTATCTCCGGATGTAGCAAGAACTTTTCTTTGTTTTCTTTACACAGATCTGCCGGAATGCTGGCACATACCAAAGTTAAATATGGCGAAATATTTACGCCTGTCCTTTAAATCTTCTCCTACGTTATGACAACTCAACCGCACTTCTATTTTTACCAACTTAGCTGGAAGAGGCTCTCCCGCCACACACTGCAAATGTACTCTGCCAATTTCTTCTACTATCGCTCCTTTCAGCAATTCCTCATTGATTACTGGAATCTCAGTACCAGAGTCAATCAATGCTTTGACTTGCAGGGGATGACAACTGCTATCATTTCCGCGGATCTCTACATTTACATGCTGTAATAACATTTTCTTTTTCATACATTGGCACTCATCTCTACTTTGTGTTTCTCGGCAAATTTCTGTAATGGTAGCAGATTTTACTACTTCTCCCTGTATGGTAAACCAAAGCGTATACTTCATTACTGACTTCACATCCGGTTTCACGGTCGTCATGTTTTTCCAGCTCTGATTAGGTGCATTCATCATTTGAATCTGATTTACTTTTCTGCACTTCCACTAAATCTATTTCTCAGATTTGTCGCTCGTACTTGGCAATTTTTCACCAAATGTCTGTCTGACTGTCAGTGACTGACAATTATGGCAACGTTTCTTTACGATAGCCTACCTATTTTCTCAGTGTTCTTTCGCCTATGGTACGGAGTGTATGCTGCATTGCCTTCTCTTGGGCGTCCCATCGGTGGAGTTCGAATATATATTTGTCTGTCTCCCGTTGCTTCTCTTCTATCTTGCCCAAACTGTCTTCCAGAAAACTATATTTCCTTACTTCATTACTTCTGGCTTGGCTTCCTGATTCTCGGTTTCTGCTATTCCGCCTGTTTTGCCTTCGACTATAATTGCCCCATGCTTCATATTTTGGTTTCCTTTGAAATATTACACCAATTCGATTGTTCACATGTATGTCTGCGAGATCTGCAACGTTACTAACTTCAAAGCATTCAGCACCCTCTCTTGCTAAGACAAACTGCAATGGACCCGGTGGTAAACATTCTTTCAATTTATCCGCCACTAACAGATCAAACAACTTCTCATAGTTTTTGTCCACTCGTCTACTTCTGACATAATAGCTCAACAAATTCTTCTATCTTGCTGTAAACATAGTGTATGTCTCTTCTGCCGTTGTCTTGGCATCTACAAATCGTGATCTATAGGCCTACTCTCTCGCTGTCAATTAAAATTCTGTCAGTAAATGTTCTTTCACCACATCGTACTTGTCTAGATCATCAAAAGACATTCGGTTTAACACTGTTCTCGCTCTTGTTGTCATTAGTGGTAATAGCAATTTGACCCAGAACTGCTTTTCCACAGTAAAACTATCGAATGCATTTTGAACTGTCTCAAAATATAATGGCACTTCCATTATATCATATGGCAACTTAGGTAACACATGTTTCATTGCATCACCTAACTTCTTAATCTTAGACACCATTGTCTCACTTTCTCTCATCCTATTTTGTTCTGACTCTTCTCGACTCTTTCTATCGTCTTCATCTCTCTTCTTTAGTCTATTTTGATCTTCTATCCTACGCGGTTCTTCTTGTTCTATCTTCTTCTGCAACAGTTCAAACTGCTTTCTGCGTTCTTCCTTTTTAATAGCCATTTCTTTGAGTTGAGCTTCCTTGATAGCGAATTTCATTTGTTCTATTTGTACTTGTTCTTCCCTTTCTCTTTCCGCTTTTTCCAAACTTTCTTTCTCGATTCTCAATTCTTCCTGTCGAATTTTTTCTGCTCTTTCTAATTCTTGCAAACGCATATTTACCTTTTCCTCATCCGAAAGCAACGACAAGTTTCTCGTATATTTGTACTTCAAAATCCAGCAGAAACAAAACAACAGCAACGACACGACAACGACTATATTTACGTTATCAAAACAACTCAAAGTTAAAACTATCTTTCATCAGTCTTGTTCTACCATTCATGTCTACACAACTGGTGTTAACTCGCACACCTATTACAGCCTATCTCACCCTGAGCGTACGTCCTTCCTTCAGTCACTCCGTCCCTCTCTCTGCCTCTCTCTGTCTTTCTATCTATCTCTCTCTCTCTCTCTCTCTCTCTCTCTCTCTCTCTCTCTCTCTCTCTCTCTCTCTCTCTCTCTCTCTCTCTCTCTCTCTCTCTCTCTCTCTCTCTCTCGCTCTCCGGCGTCGGTCCGGCAGCAAGAACTTTCCCGCCACTCAAACTACCCTACCTGCAGGCTCTTGCATAACATGTTAACATTTCTGCGTTATTGTCAGATTGTTTTTCTCTATTAAACGAATATATATATATATATATATATATATATATATATATATATATATATATATATATATATATACTAGCTGGGGTACCCGATGATGCCCGGGATTTTTATGTGAATAGCCGTGAAGCTATGGCGACGGAATGAAAATAGCAAAAGTTTGGGTTTTCGCGCCCCCACCATGGCCCCTCCACTGGCTGCACCTGACGGTTCTTTGTCTACATGCAAAGTTTCATATCATTACCTCCAAAACTGCCCCAAAAAAAATCGCCCCCCCCCAAAAAAAAAAATTTTTTGTCCACCCCATACAGCACCCTACCCCCACCAGGCCCCTGCGGGGCCAGGTGTGTGTTGGTTGGGGGCGAGGTGGTCTCGTGGCACCCTATCTAGCTACAACTTTTCAGGTGAATAGATGTGAACCTATGGCAATGGTAAAAAAATATGGACAATGGAGTTTTCGCCCCTTCCCCATTCTCACCCTGGTGGGAGAGATTCACCAACCCCTCCACTGGCTGGACCTGGCGGTCCTCTGTCTTAATTCAAAATTTGACATCAATAGCTGAAAAAAAATTCGCCCCCTAAAAAATTTCCCCCCTCCCTAAACAACGCCTTGTCCGACCAGGCGAGGTGTGTGTTGGTTGGGGGCGAGGTGGTCCCGCTGGCACTCTATCTAGCTGCAACTTTTCAGGTAAATGGCTGTGAAACTATAGCGATGGTGTAAAAATAGAGAAAATGGCATTTTTGCCCACCCCCCATTCTCCCTCTGGTGGTAGAGATTCGTCAACTCGTGTTCTGGGTGGACCTGGCTGTCCTCTGTCTAAGTGCAAAGTTTCACATCAATAGCTGAGAAAAAAATTCGACCCCCCCCCAAACTCCCCCCATCCTGGCCCCCATAGTGTTAGAAATTCGCCAACCTCTGCACTTGCTAAGTTTGATGGACCCCTGTCTAGGTGCAAAGTATCAGATCAATAGCTACGAAACTGTGGGCGTGTATTCTGGACAAATATACATACATACATACATACATATATACATACATATAAATAAATAAATATACATCCTCTCTTATAGATATTATAGATATAATATACATGTAATTATATACACAGGGTGGTCCAGCATAAATGTCCCGACTTTCAACGCGTATAACTTTCCCAATATTTGGAATTTATTTATACTTTATGCGTCAAATTAAAGCTATTTCACTCTAGTATTTGCACTGAAAAGGTCGAACTGGTGCTTGTTTAGGTTTAAATTATATGCTTGGAACAGCGCTAGCTACCATATTTTGTTGTTTTCTATGACATAATATGCTGCCGTTTTCCCGGGATATTCACAAATCGTTTTTTGCTAACGCGCGCATAGACACAATTATTTTAGGTGTTTGTAGGAGTCTCTTCCATGAATATAATCTTTTCGCAAAATCATTTTCTTTCATTTTTATCAACAGCCGTGCACGCGTAGGCTACTGCCATGCGCTGCTTTAGACGCAAAGAAACGGCTGTCTCGCTATAGCCGTATCTCTGCGTCAGTGTTTTAGTGCTGTTGGACATCACGTTGACAAATAACTTTAGTAGTCGGGTCAATCTACGAAATAACTTCGGTGTACCCCAAAAAAATTGCAAGAAAACGTTTTATGACGATTTTCGGGTGTCTTAGGTCTGGTGATGAACATACTAAAAGTTACAAGAAATCGGACCACGGCAAGTGGTCTAATTTTGGCGGGAAAAAAGATGGCCGCCAAATGGACTTGGCTTGGAGTCTGGAAATGAAACTGATAGAAGCAAATCATGTAACAATTTGCTAACGTGTAACTCTAGACTAATTTGACCCTCCTGAGAACGAAAATCGTGGTTAGCAAGCTTAATTTTTAGCGGTTGCATGAAAAAACAATATGGCGGCCAAAATGGCGGCCTATAATTGCTTCAAAAGGTTGCATTGTCGGGTCAACCTACAAAACGATCAAACAAATTGTAGGAAGGCGTTTTATGATGATTTCCTGGTCTCTTAGGTCTGGTGATCAACATACTAAAAGTTACAAGAAATCGAACCATGGCAAGTGGTCTAATTTTGGCGAGAAAAAAGTTCGCCGACAATAATATTGGACCAGGCATGGAATCTGGAGATGATACTGTTAGAAGCATATCATGTAACAATTTGCTTACATACTTTTCTAGACTAATTTGACCCTCATGAGAACGAAAATTGTGGCTAGCAAGCTTGAATTTTAGCGGTTGCGTGGAAAAACAAAGATGGCGGCCAAAATGGCGGCCTATTGCTTCAAATGGCAGTAAGACTGTAAGTCGGGTATTGCGTGTGATGTGAACATGATTTTGTCATTTTAATTAAAATGTTAGGGTTCTAGGCATGCAATGGAATCAAATACTCATCTGTAAAATTGGCGTGGTCCGATTTCTTGTATCTTTTAGTATGTTCATCACCAGACCTAAGACACCAAAAAATCGTCATAAAATGTTTTCTTGCAATTTTTTTGGGGTCATGTCGTAGATTGACCCGACTATAGATCATCTTTTAGGATACGGTGTTTCTAGGACTACCTGTATCGCGCGGAATGACCTGGAGAGATTTGTTTATAGGGCCTGCACCGGTCATTGTCTTGACGGCCAATTTACTCGCACACAAGAGCAATGTTAGCGGATAATTTTATGAACGCTGTAAATCCCATGGTTTAATATTAGAAAGTCCTGTTTTTATCCATTTTCCGCAGCAGATATTTCAAGGTATTGTTTATTCCATCCACTGTTAGAAAATTTGTTAATCATTTCAACCGAATTAAATCCCTTATCAGTTCTGAAAATTAAGATCAAAACGCAATCACCGTTTTTCAACGGCGCCAGATCGCGTCATAGAAAACAACAAAATATGGTAGCTAGCGCTGTTCCGAGCATATAATTAAAACCTAAACTTGTACGAGTTTCATTTTTTCAGTGCAATTACTAGAGTGAAATAAATTTTATTTGACGTATAAAGCATAGATGTAAAAAACGATGAAAATAAAATTTTAAAAAACGGTAAAAAACGAGTTTTTTTCAAAATTTTTTTAAAAAAACACACAAAAACGATAAAAAACGGAAACGGAAAATAATTTGCCTTTGTTACACGTGAAACTTCATTTTAAGCTCAAAAACCTTCGTTATGCAAGTTTATCTTAATCTGCAAATATGTATTTCTTAAATGATGACTTAAACAGTTACATAATGACACTATAGTTAGATGAATCTCTGAGAGTACGGTGAAAACTTATGGAATATCAGAAAAAAATTAAATTCAGGAAAATAATTATAGACAGCAAATAAATAAATATAGTTAGACCTACATAAAAAATAAAAAACGAAAAAAAATGGAAAAAATAAAAAACGAAAAAAACCACGTTTTTTGAGAGAGAATAAAAAACGGAAAAAAACCTTTCTTACAACTATGGTATAAAGTATAAATACATTCCAAAAATTGGCGAAGTTATAAGCGTGCAAAATCGGGACATTTATGCTGGACCACCCTGTATAATATAAGTTGTATATATAATTAGCTGACCATTTTACGTTATTTAAAATTAGCTTACAGTTGTGTTTTTGCCGTAGCCGAAAAAATTGATAACTCTCAAATCCAGATCCTAGACTTACCTGAGTATTTGTCGTGCTGACAAATAATACTCTTTCGGCCTAACGGACCACCAGCTACCAACTTAAATTGGGTTCCATTTCGCACGAAGTACGCGTGGGTGTCTCCTAATCTTTGCCAATTTTCGATTGTTCCTGTATCGATAAAAGAACAAAATTGGCGTAGGACACATTTTGTCGAGTCCCCTTACTCGTCGAACGCACCCGCGCAGGGCCTCCGACAGGGGGGGGGGGCACAGGGGCCATTTGGCCCCAGGCCTCACTTGATAAAGGGCCTCGGAATTTCGAAATTACGGAGTTATTTATTGAAACGAGGAATTACGGAATTAAGAAGTTATTAAGTGAAATATAGTGCTATACAAATTCTAATTATTTCCTGATGAAATCGTTGACGCTAAATTGCAAACTGTAAAAATTCGTATATCTAATATGAGTTAATTTAGTTGTAAAATTGAAAAGTTGTCAAGTTGTCAACACTCACCAAGACTTTGCAAGAGTCAACAGTCTAAACCAGTGGTTCCCAACCTTTTTTGACTGTAGGACCACTTTTCTAAGTTGGAAGACACGAAGGCCAATTTTTCTTAGTTAAAAGGACATTAAGGCATTGAGGGGGCCACAATGCTAAAATTTAATTTTTTAAAAGCATATAAAAATTGTTATAATTGATTCAAACTTTTCAAAGTAGAATGTTTGATGTTTATAGACTTGAAAAAAAAATAATTTGCATTAGAATATAATTTTATGTTCTATCCTGTCCAAATTGTAAATTTATTATAATATTTTTTTAAATTCTGTGAGAGATGAGGGTCATTTTTTGAGGCCTCGCGGGCCACTTTTGGCGGGTTGGGAAACGCTGGTCTAAACTCTATTATAGCTCATTACTCGTAAGTCAAACACTCAAACCTAAATAATCTTTTTATTTGAATATATTGTTCTTATCGTCCGATTCGCTTTGCAATGTGTAGTCTACACAGTAGGCTACGCTGTACCAGCAATTATAGTCAATCTGACAAAATTGACCACATTGTCAATTTTATTGAGAAAAAAGCAAATGGATTGGATATGTTAAGCATTAATTATGATATCGCTAGAACTTTAAATTATCAAAGCATTATCGATAAATTCGTGGCTTTGAAGATTCGAAGGATGTTTTGAACCTGTCTGTTGAGTTTTCAAAAGAAATTTGAAAAAAGGCCTCAAAAATTAGTTGTGGCCCTGGGCCTCCAAATCTTGTCGGAGGCCCTGCACCCGCGTACAAAATTAACTTAATCCGATCACTCCTCCTGCGTAATAATTATGTGAACATCCCCCTACGTTGAAAGACCTTGGTGATGTTTAGCGTGAGAGAGTCCTAGTGCAGAATGCGCAATATTCATGATAGGATGACCTACCTGACGAAGTAAACGTTATACATGTAAGCTTAGATGTTTTAAGTTATGAAATTATTCGCTTAGGCCTATACGACATTCAATTGGATGAACTGAGTGAGATACGCTGGACAAAGGTTTGGAGTAGGCTACATGTTATTTTACTCAACTCTTGCGTATACCACTGTTCAGTTTGGCCACTATTTTGTTTACAACTGCGGTACCGGTGATGATAGATACTACGTCGGTTGAGAATTATAAGGCTCTATGTCCATTGTCCAAAAAGTACGCCTACTATTCCGAGATATTGCAATTTGAAAGTTCAACAATCTAGCACACAAACAATAATGAAAATATTACAAATGTAAGTAAAGAATTTAGTTCATTTGTCAATTAAGTAACATTGTACATTGAAAAAATATGTGAATAAAACGTAAACATATTTTTAATGAATTTTTTAAAGAAAGCCCCACGCCCCAAAATTGGACATATAGCCTTATAATACTCAATGCGAGGGGTGAACATTTTTATTCCAGTTTGAAAGTTCAGCATTGAAGCACTCAAACAATACTGAAAATATTACAAATTTAACTAACGGATTTAGTTCATTTGTCAATTAAGTAACATTGTACATTGAAAAAAGTTGTGAATAAAAGTAAAAACATTTTTTATGAATTTTTTTAAAGAAAGCCCCATGCCCAAAAATTGGACATAGAGCCTCATGAAAGTTATGACACTCAATATACAGAATGCGTGGGTCCAATTATTATTAATAGATTGAGATCACGTGACTTCTGTGCAGCGGTCTTATTTGCTGCATACGTAATTTATTCAAATCACGTGACTTGAACGCAGCAGTCTTATTTGCTGTTGGACATAGAGCCTTATAATTCTCAAAAAGATGAAAACTTTGCAGCGTAGACGTCTGTTGAAATGCATGGGACATAGAGCCTTTTAATTTAGTAAATATCTTTTTTACTATTGAAGATCCAGCTTAGATTCTCACATGACATGATAGCCCTGAACAAGATCTATGTCATGGTACCAATAACTAAAAAAATTCAAAACATGTACATAGAGCCTTATAATTCTCAACCGACGACTAGGCCCTATTGACAATAACAAAAAAACAGCAGCAAAATGTGCAAACCGGTGAAGAGAGATCCGTTGGTCCAATACCAGCTGTTGTTTCGACCACATGTGGAAGTGCCGCCTAGCCAAGGAGTTTCTGAATAAGGACGAAAGTAATTATAGGCAGCACTATAAATTGTGTTATACCCTTCCAGAGTTATTGGTAAGGTTGCTCCAATGTTCTTACACCACTGCGATGCATTTGACCACGGCAGAGATAATGGAGGATCCGGTTGAGTGAAACATAACGCACTTCCGTCGTCTAAGGGGAAACAACGTCTATTCGACACCGAATTCGCAAAGTTTAAGAGCAGTAGCATCGAGTATCCTGCGGGAACAGAAAGATAATGATAATTATATTTTCATACTGTTTCATAACCCTGTGAACCTGATCTGAGTTGAAAACCGGTTTTAAATTCAAGCATGACTTACATGTAATACGTCCACTTATTTTGTTTACAACTTCGATAACGATGATAGAGTGGGTTAAGAAAAACGATGTCCTTTCCTTGACAGAATGTCAATGGTGATATACTTCACCTAACATAGTATTCGGTTGTGCATGCTTTCTGCTTATGTTGCACATCTGAATGCAAAATTGTATAGGCCTAAAATAGTTTAGCATTCAAACAAATAACGTTATTATTTTAGGTTTATCACAGATAAAGAATAAAGATAAAATAAGATATGATAAGACAAGATAATAATATTCTTTATTTGCCAAATTGCGTCCGCATTTTGGTGCAGGCCTACAGACAATGTCATGTTAGTTAACATGTATATTGTATAATTTGTTGAATCGATAAATGCAGTCAAATTATAAAATACAATCTGTTAAATCCAAAATTGTAGACCCTATAAATATTATGTCATCCTAAGAATTGGTTTCGCATCATACAATCTGCAGGAGGGATTTTGCGGTTATTGTCCGACCCGTTCTCTATCAGCTTTCTCTTTATACTACACTATAGGCTACTATACTATTTTGATACAATAGGCTACTGCTCCGGCCTGCCGATGTAACTATAGAGTGTGCAACTGTGCATGGCATAGAGAGACTGGCGAGCCCGACAACATTATGGGCTGAACATCACCGCGAAAGTCTAAGGTAAAAGAGACCAGGATTACAATATTACACGGTGATTCAGTAAAAAAAAGCGTTATCCTACATAAGTCAACATAACTCATGCCGACGACCATCAATTTTAATGAAATTTCAGAATAATGGCCCTTGATGCTTTTAGCCAAGTGCTACATAAATTATTTCACATTCAAAGCTATAATGACGTTGCCCGGATGACGACACTAATGACGTAACGACTATCTCGACAAACAAGCAAGCACCCAGTAACAATCAGAATGATCGCATTCACGTAGGCTATCTGCCGTAAACACGGAAGAGGTACGTTCCAGCAAATCGTAGGCCTATATTGCGGAATCGATCAACTTTCAGCAAATCACTTATGGTATCTGCAGTCTTGATCCTACGAACAAATCCATTTAATTGAACCAGGTATTGAGGTCAATGGACATCATTACAGAGATGATCCACTAATACAAGGCATTTTGTCAAATACCGGTATTCGTGACACTTCAGTATTTCATCTTTCAGCAGAATGGCTCAACTTCGCACAGAGCTCGAGAGTCTGTTGCATGCGTTACTAGAAACTGAAACTCCTGATTTCATCCCTCCTACTTTGTGACCACCCAACAGCACTTAATCCAGTAGAGTATAAGATATGTTACAAGAGTAATGCAAGAAACTATCTACAGATCTGAAATGTGTGATGTTAACGAGTTGTGTCGTCGAATCATGGAAGCATGGGACGAAGTGGATCAGCGCAATCATTGATGAATCGGCCAAGCAGTGGCGTATAATGCGTCTTCGTGCATGCGTGACACTCCAAGGAGGTCAATTCGAACATAAATGGGAACTTCCTTAAACTAAATGTTTAGAAATAACACCTCTATCTTCGCTTAAAATTTCTTTGACTTATCCGATATTTTAATATTATTGTTGAATAAGGAACTTACCAATAAAGGCAATCATCGCTATTGCTATTCGGGTTCGCTGCTTTTTACATCTGCCACTGGCTTGCAAATAATGACATTTTATTTAGGCCTGCAGTTATTCTCATCGGGGCATTCTGTTATCTCGTTTGCGCAGCCAAAATGAGCTAAGAATAAAATTATCAAGCATAGGCAAATTGCATCACATGATGCTCTCGAATGAGGAAGTCAAAATGAACGAAACTGGAAAAAATGTTTACTAAAATAGCCTAACAGCAGCATTCATTAAGTTCATTAACTATTACAATACTTTCCGTGTAGATGCAGCTGTGCATAATGACCGAACTGACCAAGTTAAAGATCTTTTAATCGATTTATAGTGCGATTTACTCAGCATGCTATCGTAGCCTATTAGGCCTGTTAGCCTACTCAACTCTGGCTATAGATATTCTGAATCTGACTTATGTTATCACTTTGTTTTGCTCCACGAAAAGTTTCAGAGTCCAGTAGTGAGTGGGAACCATCCATAACATAAATTAGATAGGCCCAAAGGAGGTCGAGCTCTACGTGTCTGCGTGCATGGGCCTGTAGGCCTAGTTGAGGCTTTACCAGCTAAACAAACCACACTGCGTGTAAATTTATTAGATAGGTACCAGGAAGACACCGGTTAGACCTATACAAAAACCTAAGAGAGTAATAGTTTTGATCAAGTGAAGTTTTTGATAAAGCAAACGCAATCAAGAAAGACAGACGAATTCAAAAATTAGCATTTCCAATAATTATGAATGAACGCTATGAGAAAGCTCGAGTAATAGACCCTCTGGGTGATTCCGTGATTTTGATCTTTGACAAGAAATCGGTTGGTTTACATGTACATGTATAAGGCCTGACTGAATGAAATACAAATGAGAAATTAAATTATATCGCCATTCCGATATTGCGAACTGCCTCCTGACTCCTCTCTTTCGGTTCCTCCACCATCATAGCCAAAAGCCTATCACCGTCTAAGTCCATCTGTATCAAGCTACTTTTTCCAGGCCCGGCCTTAGGATGTGCGGGTCCAAGGCAGCAAGCGATGAGAGTGCCCTCAAGCAAACATTGCGGTGTTGACTTTTTTGCTGTAGTGTATACGGCATTGCAATACCATTATGGGCCTACTTGGTCAGCCGCACATAGGGGCAAGAGGGGGCAGTTGCCCTCGATCTGGTAAATGTGTTTAACCATTAGGTCCGCTTTTTGCTTTCAACGGAGTCCTTTGCAATAAAGAACAGAGTTTCATAGACTATTTTGGTAAGCTGGGATATTTCAAATTAAAATATAGGGCCTACCTTTTAAGGTTTATCAGTTTTAAAGTCAAGTTACCAAAAAAATAGTCTATTTAGATTGCGGGTAACATCAAACCAGGAAGCTTTATCCAAAAATATGGGAAGAGACATTATTGAGAAAAACTAGTTACCCTATAACTCATTTCAGTTCGGCAATAGGCCTAATATTTACTGTAGGCCTATTACAGATAAAGTGAAGTGTGTACATAGGCTACAGGATACAGTAGCTGTAATTCACTTATCTGCAAGCATGCTTTCCCCAAATCACCCTATCACATTCACACGGGAAATTGACTGCCAGCATTATTGCTATGCGGCCAAAGCGTTCTAAATCTAATCACATTAAAAAATTATGGCTATCAGCGCGAGGCCCGTGAAATCGCGGGGCCAAGGCGGCTGCCTCGTTCGCCTTGCCCTAAGGCCGGGCCTGCTTCTCTCCATCACGCCTCCGGCTTTCCACTCGAAACTCAAGTCTCTTTTGTTTCAAAATGCGACCCAAATCTGCCGAGTTCGCACCATAAATAAAGAGGGACAACCAGATGTGAATAGAGTAACTTTTGACCTCCAGCTCCGGCTGCTAACCCGAAACGCTGCAATGGAGGTTTTAAACATGCCTATCGTGGAAATAACATTGAACTACAGTTCCATCTAATCGTTTGGGTTAGAATCCAATTATCTCTGCTGATGTTGGTAAAGGTGCTCCAACCCCACCTCGAAATCAGAAGTCCAGACGTTCATGGTATCTCAATTATTGGTCGCTTTAGCAATAACCAAAACCAAAGCCGGCGTACTAGCATAAGAGCATGCCTTAAATAAATTACTGACATAAGAAAATCCAGAGGCTTTGGGTTTGGGGTGGCCTGGAAAATGTGTTGTGACAAACGACGGTTGAGTTGTTGACCTAAGACGGTGATTTTTCCGGCTGAGTCGAGAGAATGTTAACATCCTTCAACACTCTCTGTGCTCTCTCTGAGCTGTAGGCTATTGATTTTTTATGAGCAATATCAGCTAATATCCTGTCTGCATCAGACTGGCAGGTTATGATAAAATCAGTCAACTGACTTGCCATTACATACTTCTTTTGATTAGCTGCTGACTGACATATCAGGGTTGCTGACTGAATATCTATCAATCCTGTTCACGAGGATGTTAAACTACAGCTCTATGTGGGCGATAGAATGGATAATTCAACGCTTCTACTTCCTGCTGATTTTTATGGCTCTTCATGTTGACTTACTGTCTGAATTGGACGCTGATACAATCATTTTAGAGATTATTTAAATAGTCAGTGAATCAAATAAATAATAGATTAGAAATCTGGAAATATTAAATAAATGCCAATCCTGATTATTTCAGCTTAGACCTGACTAAATGAAGCATCAGCAGTCTACAAAATTACACAAAATATCAATCAAACATTCAACTTCATTTATTCGAATTTCTTAAGATGACACATACGCAACTTAAACAGAGAATATTGTTCAGGGCATTTACGGAGACGGTCACAACACGAGGATAAGATATTATGGGAATAGATGTGCTTAGACAGAATACTTACATCCACTTTCAATTCATCCATATTTTTATCCATGTATCCACCCGATCGTCAACCCAATTAGACTATTGGTTCATACATAATATATCCAACCAGCCATATATCTATCTCTCCATCACCTGCATCAAGATAACTAACCGAATCTTTTTGCAAGCATACGCGGTAAGCAGTGACACCCATATTATCATTCCAAGAATCAATCCACCTCCAATCCCAACTGCAAGAGCAAAGGGCAAAACTGAAAACACAACGAAACCACACAAAAATAGTTTTGTATCAATTTATTTGAGAAGTTTACATCGTTTTAAAAGACTGCCATGGCATGCACAATAGGCTATGGAATCATCAACAGAACCGGTTGAAATTTAGCCACACTATAAATTCGACCGTTATAATAGAGTTTTCCTTGAATAAACGGAAAGATCGCCAGAATATAATAATTGTTTTGTAAAGCAATACTTTATGCGGGAAAGTGAGCTACAGATTATATCTGCAGCGGGATACTGTTATTTGTAGCCTAGAAGCTAAAACGTTAGTCTAGGCCGAATGCGAATTTAGCCCTTAGTTAACTTTTTTCATGGTCTGTTTACGGGAATTGGCTGTGTCCACAATAGCGTTTTGGGTACATACCCAGGTAGCATATGGGCCAATCCGGATGTCATTGTAGCTTATTTAATCTTTGTTTGCCTTAACATACTAATCCAAGGCACACAGAGATGTAAGGATGATGTAGATCGGATGGCCATCACTATTTAGGCCTTCTCTCTCTCTCTTTCTCTTTCTCTCTCTCTCTCTCTCTCTCTCTCTCTCTCTCTCTCTCTCTCTCTCTCTCTCTCTCTCTCTCTCTCTCTCTCTCTCTCTCTCTCTCTCTCTCTCTCTCTCTCTCTCTCTCTCTCTCTCTCTCTCTCTCTCTCTCTCTCTCTTCTCTCTCTCTCTCTCTCTCTCTCTCTCTCTCTCCTCTCTCTCTCTCCTCTCTCTCTCTCTCTCTCTCTCTCTCTCTCTCTCTCTCTCTCTATCTCTCTCTCTCTCCCCTCTATCCGTCTGTTTCTGTCTGTCTGTTTCTGTCTGTCTGTCTGTCTGTGTCTGACTATATCTCTGTGTCTGACTATATCTCTTTCTCTCTCGTTCTATTGTTTTGTATTTAAAACATTTATAAAGCGACTCTAGTATGGTGAACCGTTCAGAGGCGCTACTACTGAGAGTGTGTATGGTCAGAAGACTCATTGCATCTGGAGTGCTTGAGGTTCCATTATTATTAGAGGAGAGGTGAGATATGAAGAAATTCATGTTTTTTGCGGGCAATGGGCCACCGACGTTTACAATTGACAATCTAGCACACCACGAACCATTAGAGACTAACGCAACCCCAAATAATACAGCGCAAAATATTATTAAGTTTACAGTAGTTTTAACTCTCTTCACTGATGACAAACCACACTGTAAAACAGCAGTCAACTTTAAATGGAATGCCTACTCATAGGCGTACGAGGCGGGGGTCCAGGGGGGGGCAAATGCCTCCCCAACTTTCGGGCAAGTCTGATTTTTCGGGCAAAAATAGTCCCGGACGACTAAAAAAAAGGTCGTCAACTTTCGGGCAAGTTTGGATTTTCGGGCAAAAATAATCCCGGACGACTAAAAAAAAGGTCGTCAACTTTTTTGGCCGGATAAATTTTTTGGGCAGAAGTTCAAACTTTGCCCCCCCCCCACTTCTGAAACCTCCCGTACGCCTATGTGCCTACTACAGTATTATAGTCATAGTTCGAGGGTACGTATGGTACGTATTTTATTCTTTGAAAGGTACGTACGTATTTTAACGTACCTTATTGAAGGGTACGTAAATAGAACGGTACAACACGTAACCGTGGCACATGTTATAAGTCATGGATTATTGATTAGTCATGCCATGTCATGGTGTAACATACTCATTTACAAGTATTAAAGCCTTAAAATGTTATATAATCACAAAAATCACCTCAGGCCGTTCACAA
This sequence comes from Lumbricus rubellus, assembly GCA_945859605.1. Classification (NCBI taxonomy): domain Eukaryota; kingdom Metazoa; phylum Annelida; class Clitellata; order Crassiclitellata; family Lumbricidae; genus Lumbricus; species Lumbricus rubellus. Next base: position 1,724,853 of record OX243828.1, read on the forward strand.
GTCACAAACTTACAAAGTGAGTAATTTAATATCGGTGAAGCGTCAAAACACTGGCATATAATAATACTCAGAAATAAAATACGCGTATGGTACGCGTATTTTATTCTTTGAAAGGTACGCACGTATTATACGCGTACCTTATAATAAGGTACGCGTACGCATCGAACTATGATTATAGTAGCCTTGACAATTTAATTAGCAAGGATTTGAGCTTGGGCATGATTGGGGTTTCTGAATGTCTTGGTCTAAAGACTTCAAGTCTTGGTCTTGAAGTTTAAAGCCTTGTTTTTGAGACCGAAGTATTATCGGTTTCAAAGGTCAAAGTCTTGGTCCTTTCCATAATGAATCGGGTCTTTAAAATAAGACTGACCTCTTCGTTTTTCTCTTAACGGATTAGATTGCAACGGTGCCATGGGTCAATTTGTTTTGAATTGCAGTATTACATGTATAAGCCCGCTACTCTATAAGTGTAACTTATTATTTATTGCCTTTGCATGAGTCTGCACAAGAGCATGACATTATGTAGGCCTATGTGCAGGCGTAAGAGCCAAGCTACATGTGTAGCCTATGTGTAATTGTGTATGTGTTGCATGCTAATGCATTGTCTACGTACATGTAAATGTATGCAGTTGTCGATGCCTACTTGTTAGTTACTGGACTTTTTTAAAAACACCTGTCTATGTCATACCTACCTATCATAGGAACGTACATGTATATAATTACTAGCTGAACCCGGCCACGCGTTGCTGTGGCTGAAAAGAGCATCCAACTACCCGTCCCTACCTCCAATCGAACTCCCCTTCCCCTCACCATCTCCTTCCCCGCCCACTCCCCCTCCCCTTCCCCCCCCGTTCCCTCCCTCCCCTCCCGCCCCCCCCCACTTCCCCCTCCCCTCCCTTCCCGCTCCCCCTCCCCTCCCCTTCTCCTCCTCTTCCCACCCCTCCCCGTCCAATCCCCTCAACTCCCCCTCTACCTCCTCCCGTCCTTTTCCCCTTCCTTTCCCTTCCACCTCCCCTGCACCCTAACCTCCTCCCCTTCCCAGCCCCGATCCCTCCGTTCCTTCCTCTGCGTCCCTGCATCCCTCCCTCGTCCATCCCTCCCCTCCGCTCCCTCGCCTCCCTCTTCGTCCCGCTCCCTTCCCCTCCTTTCGTCCATCACGCCGTGTCTCCCCGACATCGACGCGGAAAGGCGAACGCAACAGTGCCGCTATTGAATGTGTTGAATATCTATATGGGCCTAATTAAAAATGTAACTGCGTACGCACGAATCTTTCGGACCAATGATCTGGGAAATTTAAAAATTGCCGTTCAAATAGGCGCGGGTTTGCATAATGCTTTTTTGGTAAAATCTTGAAAAAACACTTTCACTTCGATTCACCGATTCCGAGTTCAAATAAAATTCAACCCGTCAATAATTATGCATGCCTTCACCGAATTCGGGCGCGTTTCAAAACGGTGTTTCCGCAAGATTTGTATAGCGCATTTTCAACTCGGAATCGGTCGAATCAAAGTGAAAGTTTATTTTTTGTAAAAGATTTTAGCAAAAAAGCATTATGCAAACCCGCGCCTATTGGAACGGAACGTTTTGCTGCAATTTTGAAAAGAATCGGTCCAGACTTTCCAAGATCCTTGAGGAGAAAGATTCGTGCGAACGCAGTTACATTTTTAGCTTTATAGATTCTGGTTTTATCTATCTATCAAAACGCCAAACTGTGTCAGATACCTTATCTATCCGCTTCTAAACACGCAGACGATTCACTTACACTGATCGTAATCGAAATCGTAATCGTAAACTCTAAACTCTAAAGCTTTAGGCTACTTCACAGTTGAGTGCAGGGCATTAGCTTATTCACGTGCGCGGCATTGCATCGAAAGGACTGTTCAGAGATCGCGTCCAGGAGAAACCAGTTCTGCTTGCCAAATAGACCAGTAAACTTATGTCACCGATCCCTCCATTCCATTCCATCTCGTCATATTAAGCCCATGTTTAAACGGTGAACATATTTAAATTTTGAGACCTAGACATTTTCTAGTGCGTGCTTTTGATCTTATCAGCATGACTTGTGCACGATCGGTTTTAAATCATTAAATGATTTTATGGAGTGGAATGAGTAAATTTCACTCATTCGACTCCATCAAATCCAATTTAACCCATAAGTAAGTGCGGCAGAATCAGCATTAAATCTATTTCTATCTGCAATCTGCATGAACAAAAGAAATTTTTTAAAAGACACAAAAACATGTAAATGCATGACTATAATTACAAGCGAAGCACTATGACATTGCCATATAGATTGTATTGCACATTGTCATAAAATTATATTGCAGGTAATGATCCGTCCGTCTGTCCCGCTAACTTTCAAGATGTGCACACAAACCATAAGAACAAAACCAATAAAATCAGATGTCTCGATGTTTTAGTCTATTTACTAATTTGGTCTGAATTTACATATACATGAATAATATTGCAGTAGTGTTTCTATTTGCTTTAATATGTGATCTCTTATTTCTAAAATGGTTTCTTTGACGATAGTTCAAATGCCTTCGACGATATCCTTTCGCCTTGCTTTTCTGTTGCTCCTTTTATAGTGTGCTTATCGTAGGACCGTTTTCGTTGGAAAATCAGGATGTTGCCCTCGAGTATTTATTGTGGAAACACTTTTATAACTCTCGACAGGCTACAAACGAATACAAAAGATCATAAGAAGTACACATAAAATTCCGGCACGCGGCACAACAAGAAGCTAGCGACATGTTAAATTTCTATGTTAATCCGTTTGTCAGTCCATAGCCTACATCCATTTACATGCATGATCTTAAGATCGCCAATAATAAAATATTATTATTGTCCATCTATGAGTGCACTCGCTATCACTTCACCCATCACTATCACCCAATTATCTTTCATCCATATATCCGACAATTATTGTCAGTCAATAAATGCAAGCCACTTGTCTAGTCGCTCGTCCATTGCAATAAAATTCAAACCAAATTCCTTCATTCGTAAATCCATATCTCCATTTGCATAACTTCTTTCCTCCATCCAAATATTTTCTTTCCACCCATATATCCATTCACCCCTCAACCCACCCACCCATTTACCCACCGATCCATTTGCATCATCCATTCATCAATGCACACACATATCCATCCATATAATATTAATAATAAAATATAATAAATAAGACGATTTATATAGCGCCGTATCTCAGTAGAGGCCGAAGGAAAGGGCGCTGTACAGTGTACAGTGTAGACGGGTAACATGTCACTGTCAATTATACGATTGTTTGTTGTATACCGTAGCGCATCCTTCCTCCATCCATCCATCTGTCTGTCTGCATGTCTTTCTTTATGTCTTTCTGTCTGTTTATATAATTATGTCTATTTTCTATAGTTGTAGTAAAAGTAAAGTAAAGTCCTGTCCCGTTCCATGAGGAACATAGGAAGGCGCTCATTTCCTTTTCCATGGCCCTGAGCCAGCAATGGACGAATCCCAAGGTCCTGGACACGGGGCCAGTGTATCGCAGGACTTGCTGTTTACTTCCCAGCTTACGCCGGTACCAAAATACTGCTTGGTGACAGAGGCACGTGTGCGTAAACAACTTGCCCAAGGTCGTTACCCGGAGTTGAACCCGCAACCTCCCGCTCCGTTGGCGGACGCGTTACCGATCTGCCACCAGGTCACACATATCTATAGTTGCTCTTAAGAAAAATGTAATTAAACCTAAAATCTGAAACATCATCGAAACTTACCCCGTATTTTTATGGGCATGCACTGTAAGTATTGATACCCATACAATAACACCCATAAGCAATCCTCCTCCGATCCCAACAGCGAGCCCAAAGGGCAAAGCTACAAAGCCAAAACACCATTAATACTTTTAAGCAATTCTCTTAGTTTAGGCATTCGAGAAAGATTAGATGGATAAATTGTAAAATTAGAAGGAACCAAATTGCTGCTGAACAAACTTAGACATGCGCAGACAGTTCATGTAATACGAAGTCACTTTGCCTCGTAGTGCTTGTATCAATGTATCATCTAGCGTTCTAGCCTACGGTACTCATGATTAAGCCTCTGTCCGGGGAAAACGTTAATTTAAATCCTATTTACATGTAATTAATACATTTTATCATATTAACCCATTAGTGCCTGATTTTTCAAAATCATCTCAAACTATAAAAACTTTGTTGCAAATGATGAGTTTGGACAATACCTAGCACAAATTCTGCAAAAGTTTTGCTTTTCATGCTTTAAGAGCAAGTTTTTGAAGCGTCCCATTTTTGGGGACGCTAGGCACGAATGGGTACGTGAAGATTTACATGGTGCTATGTACAGGTTATATCACTCAAGACTGTTGATACAGTCTAGTTAAGAGAATAGATATATAAATTGTATTCAGAATAATTGGAAATCGAATTTATAAGCAAAATTTATGCAAAAATGGTATGCTTGAATACATTTTTATGCAAAATTGTTCATATTTTGAAATGAATTGCTTACACGCAGCATATCGTAATAATGCTATTCATGTCTCAGATCAACATCCTATAGCAATAGCAACCAATACTGTTGCAGAGAGATTATAAGACAGTGACATGAAGCTGTTTCAAGTGCTAAAGTGCTTTTGACTGGTTTTGTGTAGTAGATTGTTGGCCTAACCCTCTTTATGTGGACCGACCTATCATTTTTCTCAAACTTTTCGCACACTCTCGTTCGCACAATGCATCTGAGTTACAACAGATGGAATCTAGTGCTAAAGTACAAGTGAACTTCATACTTTCGGGTTCATACAGTCAGCTTTCATTTTCCTGATAGACACAGTATGTATTTAGATCCATGAACTGGCCCTCACTTTTCTATATTGAACAGCTCGACTAAAGGGAATGAAAATCTCCACATTTGTTGGCCTGTATCGTCTCAATAGTGGTATATTTTGCTCATCTGCTGTAGCAGTCTCAGAGTGGTAAAGAAGTAGTCATAGTAGCCTACACAACATACACGTAGTTGTTACAATGACCACCCACACCAAGTTGAGGACTCATGATCCCAACTCCATTATAGGTCTGACTGAGTAAAGTAACTATGTGGTGTATTCAGCGAACAGTCTGCAGTGTAGCAAACAAGATTTAGTTGCAGTCTGAGAGTGGTAAAGAAATGGTGAAAGAACCACTATTTGTTAGTAGGAAACAACTGAATTGACAACCAATATGCCTCCTGACTAATCCAGGCTTTGGATCCATGTACCAACTCATCCATAAGGTGGCATGGATGTGAATCAGAACAAAGCCGAGTGGTGTATTCAACATAGTACCATGCCATTGACTAGTCATTAGGCCTACCTGAAATTGTAGTAGGCCTAACTGGAAATGTTACAGGAATATTATATTGAGCAAAATGCACAATGGCATTTCTTGAGTTTGGCTGACACCTTACAAAAGAATGACAAATTACATCGCGAATGATTTTTTCTTATTTATTTGAAATAAATTTTAATAAATTAAATTATTAAATTTAATTTTCTAGCAATTGCATACAAGAGAATGAGTGCATTTTGACTATTATTTTGCACTACATTGCATAGGCCTAGTAGATTCTGGACGATTTCTATCCATGTGAAATATTCATGTAGGCTATACATAGGCCTGATGTAGCCTATAGTTGAAGTTGTCAATAAATTTTTGAGTCAAATAACATTATATAATGCTAACTCTCACTGAGAGTGATACTTCTGCCTACAAACCGCCGTTTATACTTCTTTTCAAACAATATCTGAGTAAAATGCCTTACAAGATGCAAAACTGCGTGTGCTGAACTTCACGTATCCATTCGTGCCTTGCGTCCTCAAAAATGGGACAGCGCTTCAGTGATAAAATGCATATGTTATATTTTATTAAAATTAATTTTATATATTTATTTATGTATTAGTAGTATACCAACGTTTGTGAAACCAAAGACAGATTTGTAGAAATGCACACGAACATTTTTAAATAAGAAGCGGAATGTTCGCAATGTTTACATTTGCTAACATAGGTCAATGGCCTGATTAAAAACACAATTTTCAGTGGATAAAAATATTTTTGGTGCGCATTTTGTGCCAGAATCACTTTATCAACATGTTGGCATGACGGCTATTACATTAAATTGCATCTTCAATGCATATTTAATTTTATGTGAATTTTTGAAGTGGTGTCCCATTTTTGGGGACGCTAGGCACTAATGGGTTAAAAAGACATTGTGTGGCATTGAATTTGAATGGCGCTATGTATCACTTATATAAACTCAAGTTCTCCTAATTTCATTGCATCCGCTATGCGTTTAATAATAATATAACTTGAATGATTAAATATAGACAATTGAGACCTATCAATGTAAGTATTTGTATGCTGTAAATCGAAGTCCAACCCTTGTTTGAGCTGTTGCTTCTGCAGAGTTCCGTTTGTAGCCTACTCAATGATTGCTTATTTGATATAATTATGTCATTTTGAAAGGAGTTCAATTGTAATAAACATCTATCCATCTGCCCAAGCCTAATGTTGGGTGTGGCCCCTGTCTATTTGCAGGAGCTCTGTTGCCCCACCCTAAGCGTCCAGCGCCGTGGCTCTCTCGGCTCTTCTAAGCAGGCTGAACTTCTTCCACCCAGCCACGCGCTATAATTGCGCAACGCCGTTCCATTTCTGTTGTTGGCCCTGCAACCTGGAATTGGCTCCCTGTGGAACTGCGTCTAATGCCTAGAACATTTGAGACTACGTTCTACTCTGCTCTAAAGACTGTTTTCTTTAGCCGTGGTTGAGTCGGGAGCGCTTCTGAGTAGATACTCTCGAAGAGGCGCTATGTAAATGTCTGAATTGAATGAATGAATGAATGAATGAAAGAATGAATAATGTTAAATAATGCTAATTCACCATAATTAATAGAGTCCGATTCGCTGTTGCTGTATCCAAAAGTGGACGTGTCTGCGTACCGACTACTTGCGGTCGCTGTTTTGCCTCCAGACAAAGTTGTTCTTGAATCAGTCGGTTTAGTAGCAGAGCTTGGTGCATTTGTTGTAATTCCGGAGGTGATTGTAATAGTCTCGGTAATAGAAGTGTCATCATCAGCAGTTGTAACGGATGTGTCTGGCATAGTTGTAACGGATGTGTCAGGCATAGTTGTGGCTGAAGTGTCAAAAATGGTTGTGGGTGGACTTGTAGGCGCAGTTGTGTCTGTAGTAGGATCAATCGTAGTAGGGCTCACATCTGTCAGGTTACAACACAGAAGATCGCATATTTAAAGACAGCATAATAATTATTAAAGAATTCCCTTGTAAAGGACAACCCATTAGAGTCATCGATAAAGGAGAGTTGAGTTTAATTATGCCGCACAATCATATACTTGTAAAAGAAGACTATCTAAGAGAATATACTGCCCTAGAGTTGCGGGCAGGGTACCTACATGTACCTATTTATGAGTGATGAGGCTGAGAATAATACTCCCAGTCTATAGGATTACCGGAAAAGTCCACATACCATGATAATTATGTTCGACAAACGTAATGGAATGCTCAGAGGTGAATTAATCCATTTGTGTTGACTCACGTCTACTGAAAATACACAGCTGTCGCAGCCTACATTTAGTCTGGGGGCCTTTTCTTCGGACCGCTGGCAACAGTAGGCTACCGTAAAACTACAGACGCTTCATAGACAGTAGGCCTATTATAGGCTACGTGAATTCATCTTACACTGTTGACAGACGAATTGCAGGCTGTTGCCACAATTCTGGTTCCTCCATTCTCGATAGTCGAGAAACGGCGGCCAATCTCTAAAAGATGCAAGGCATTCGGCAGAGTTGCCATCAGGATAAAGATAATGAAACAGGCTTTCGGTGACTTCAAATGAATTGCCAGTAACTGAAACGAAAAGCACATCCGCATTCTAAGATAAGTAGGAATAACTTTTAAAGTTAGACATCCGAATTATATTGGTCACTGGTCTGCCAGTCGTTATCCCAAGCTGGAAATCGGAAACGTAGTTAAAAGCAGCATAAGCAAAAGCCAAATGACCGTTGTGGGAACTGAGATTTGAAGACGCGAGTCCACTACGCAAAAATTGCAAGAGAATTGCAGATAAATAGGCCGGAAAAGAGAAAGACCAAGAACAAACTGATTTGACAACATAAAGGCAATGCACTGGATTGACATTTGGAAAAAATGATAAGACTGACGGAGGGAGGACAGGAAGCGTTGGAAGAACATTGTACATGATTCGGCCGACCCTTGGATCGAGGATGGCTGAGAACAGAACAGAACAGGTCATGTGTTGAAGATTCATAAATAAGCTTCAATGTCTGTTAACTCGTTTAACCCTAATCCGAACAAGGGGGATCTGGCCAGACCCCTCTTCATATATTTCGTGCATAACTTTTTTTAAAGTGATAGTTTCTCAAATTGCTTTTATGACTTTGTTCCTATATGGATGAGCTACAATTAGCATATCTAAACGATTAAATCGGTTGAGTGATAAGAAGATACTGAAGATAATACTGACGGATACTGTATAATAATGACAGTTTCGACAATAAACAACAACAAAGAATGTGAACATGTAGAGATGCCAATGCCTGAAGAACAACTTTTATGTGTTTCTTATGATGAAAACAATGTTGAAATTGAAGATGACGACGAACATGAAGATGATACTGGTCCTGATAGTGAAGATAACGATGATGAACTGTTGATACTGATAAAGCCTATAGACCGGAATACAAGTAAAGATCCGGATATGTTTGGCAGTCTAATGCACTGCCAGGAGGACCTCCTCTGTTGCACGATGTAGTAAAAGAAACATGTGGAATAACAAATACAGACACATTGAGAATATCAAAGATAGTTTTGATAGTTTCCTAACCACAGAGATGAGTGACATAATCATACAACTTACAAACCCGACAGCAATTATAGCAAATGGACTATGATACATGTTTACAATTTAGGTGAAGGCATATTCCATTAATTTTTTAAAGATTTTTATAGAAAACAGTCATACTGACTTTGAATATAACAACATTTAATACTAATTTTACTAGAATTAGGATTTCTTTATTTGATTTTCCAACTTTTATAGATAGACAGTTATTGAGTCGATCAAACATGTATGGCAATCCGTCGCAATTATTGTTACTAAACATTTAGTATAAAATTCATCATAAAAATAATTTATGTTGCATAGAGAGACTGATACATTGTTGTTTATAGTTACTCTGATATCATCCTACAAAATTGGCACATAATAAACACTATTACCTATGAAAAACCTACATTAAAACGGGGGGTCTGGCCAGACCCCCCCTTGTTCAAATTAAGTTGGATTTTCGCTTGTTCGGATGAGGGTTAAAAAATGGTAGGCCCAAAATGAGAGTCACAATTTTATTCATCGAGTATTATAATAAATGAGCGAAAGTTTCAGTCCATCATTTTGAACTGCAAATGTAGCCTATAGATTATTGTAGGCCTATAAATTGCATAAACATAGCCTACCAGCATCTTGCCAGGTCCACCAGGTACTACGCAAATCAATCCAGAACGGTACCCGATCGTCGAGCCATCTAGAGAAGTCGTTTACATTGTCAATTACTGCAAGACTACCGCCTGACAGTCCACATGAATACCAGGCGTCGTACCATGTAGCTGAAGCTAACTGTTTTTTGTAACATTTTCCGCTTGTCCAGTAGCTGTAAGCGTTACTGGCACACATTACCTCTGAAAGAAACGCTCCATTTTACTCAATCTATCCGTCAAATTCCTTAGCGTATAATTTTCATAGTCTAGAGACTCTAGACTAATTATAGGTGTGGGCCGCGCTGGTGTAGTCGGTGCCTTGGAACCGGAGGGTTCCAGGTTCGAATCCACCGCAAGCCGCCACGTAGAGACCTTTACCAAGTACTTTACTTGCAATTGCTCGGGCGCCTCGGCGCGAAACTCCGATGCAGTGTCCGCGCTGTAATCTGGAGCGCCTCTGAATAGAGAGAGCTTGAAGGGGCGCTATCGAAATTGAGAAATAAATAAATTATAGTTAAATAGTACGCCACTCATAAGAGACTCTCGGGTTTCGTATTAGCGGTGAATCATAGATAATCGCAACTGGAAGTAGAATATTAAATAGCATGTATTAAATAGGAATAGACACTCTTCCACGCCGTCCTAAATCAGGACAGGCAAAATTATATCTACCAATTATTGCTCCAATTTTATATAGGCTACATGTAGCCTAGTCTATGCGTAGTCAAAAATTATGTTATCAATAGAGCGAAAGCTTTCTTGTTAATCTTACTCACTAAAATTATTATGAGGGCAAAGTCTACGCGCACACACACACCCCCCCACCCTCCCACAACACACACACACACATGTACACACACACACACACACGCACACGCACACAATAGGCCTATGATATAATATAATATATGGATATATCAAATTGGTCACAGGAACTATTTTAAGCAAGCATTCGCATTATAATAATGTGAATTAATACGAACATCCCATTCATAGACTAGGTCTAAGTGAACACTCTATCGGCTATGTCTGTCAGAAGCGGTCAGGAACTTACAGTCCACAAGGGAAGTCACGTAACTTGGGGATGGATTAACACATTTGGGATGATAATATCGGCTATGTCTGTCATATTAGGCCTATATTATGCGTATGTGCATATTATGCGGTCATCTTATTTAAAATCTTTTGCTGACGCGGGAAGAGAGTGGACTGTAGGTGAGTAAAGGAATCGCCCTAATTTGCGTGACGTCATTTTATGGACGGTCCATTGAAATCCGTGATGCATGTATTTACCAGAGTGCGGAGTCTCACAAAGAACGTTGGCGTATTCCCAAGGGTCTTCGGCAACGAACTTAAAGGTGTTTCCATCTCGCGCCAAGTAAGCGTGACTTCTTCTGAAAACGTTGATCTGTTCAATTGGTCCTGTAGTGTGTAGAATAATAGCGGTAAATTGATAGGCAGCATAATTATATACAAAATGTGTATAATTATAATTATGCTGCCTGTCAATTTAATATTACTATATAATATTATATAATATATTAGAGTGGTCCAAAAACACAAAAGTCTGAAAATTGATTTGGGTCACATGTCTTCTTGTTCCACTCAGTTCAGTGAGTATCTGGACCAATGTTTGTGTCACTTGAGGGATATCTAGAGGCGGCTCAATTTTGAATGATAAAAAGTGTTTCTTCGAAATTTTGTCATAATGTAAGTATATTCGCATTTATGACCAAAAAGACTTTTGAAACAAAACCGACAGGAAATCACTATTTAGTGCTAACTTTTAGTAAGTTCCTATATACTGAGAACAACATTAACACAAGTCTTCATTGATATGTTCCTCTACAGAGACTTGTATGGCTCTGTAATATCTTGACAAAGGGTATTGTCTTGATTCTTGACTCTTGCTACAGAAAGATTGAATATCTGTATGGGTATCTTTCTCTGCATAGTAGGCCTAATTTATCACTTTAATCTGCATGGCTTTGTCTCTCAAATGAGATAAATTGAATGCAACTGCCAAAGTCTGGTGTCGTCGAAAAGAAAGCCTATAAGCCATCTCTGCCAGTCACCTGCTGCCAATGATCATAGGTCGATGAGTCAAGATCTTCGGCTTGTCACATAAATTATGATTCAAAAGTTCATCATTTTGCATTCAATCCTGTTTGATGTTATATTCTTTTCAGAACATTTGAAATTCTTATCCAAAGTGGTATTTGCATTAACTCACATCAATGCTGGGTCAAAAAGACCAGGCTAATCAAATGCTTGAAAAAACACCAGGGGCGTCTCTTGAAAGCCGCTGTGGCAGCTTTCTGCACAATGACGTTACAGATATTACGTTCTGACTAGTCCAACAGTGTTGAGTAATAGTTTGGAGCTCTTTCTCCTTTAAGCAAGCTTCTTCTCTCACTTCTTCTCTCAAACACCTATCAAGAAGGATAACACATGATAATTGCAGAAGCTCGCCGTAATCTTCGCGTTAGTGTTGGCTTTTCATAGAAATCGTTTTGGTCCATTCGTAATTCCGAGGGTTGTGGGAGTAAAAAAACACTGGATTTCACAAATGCGAGCATACGGCGGTGGCTCCTCACTGAGTACATGTCTGTTAGATAAGAGTACAACTGTACATGTGCAAGTCTTTAAGCCCGTGTGTGAGGCTGCAGTGTCAAATGCAAAGCCATATTATATTATATCCTCTGCTTCCGCCTCCGATCATTCAACATTTGGAGACCAGCATTAATTTGCTGTTCTAAATTCTCTAATAAACTTGGAAACTACAAGAAAACTTTTCTCTCAAGCTCCAGAAACACTTTCAGAATGGTCTGGATAAATTTTAGATAACATTTGCCATCGCAGTGCAAAAGGAGAGGTACCTCGGCTGAATACAATTCCCGCTCAGCTGCAGCCTTAGCCTGCGTGTGGCAGTTCTAATGACAGAAAAAAGTTCAAGTTTGAGTCACCTCTAAATATCATTAAATCCTTTTAATTTTTGGCATGTAAGCTGCCCTGGTGTATAGGAACAAGGACAACTGTGACCCAATTTGATATTTGCAATTTTATTTTTTACATGGTAAGTTGGACCAGTCTATTATATATAATACTATTTTAATAGCCTACATTCAGTGTTGAACCCGTTTGATTACATTACTAACATTAGCTTACATATTGCGTTTCTAAAAGAATGAAACCAGCAACGACACTGACAGAAGCGAGTGTGATGACAACGATAATGATTAGGACGAAACAACAACAATGTAGAATAGCATGTAGACCTACTATCTGAAACAACGACAACGTACAATGTAGGCCTACCTGTGAAACGTGTTCCCCCGGCCCAAAACCATTCGTTTAGATTGTAAGTGGAATTGGCTCCCAGCCACACAGTCAGCGCGTCCAAGCCAAAGTAATCGATCGCATTTCCGAAAATCATGTTATGATAGTGGTTGTCCACGATGGGTAAAGTGGCTCCAATATTCTTACACCATTGCAACGCATCAGACCATGGTAATGACCGTGGTGGAATCGGTTGCGTGAAGCATAGCGAACCTTCCTCGAGTAATGGAAAACAACGTTTCTCCTGAGCTGATGTCGAATAGACAAGGAGCACCACCAGAAAAGACCCTGTTCACAGTGAAAAACATCTTACCAGTGTTCTGTTCAAAGTTAGAAATCATCTTACCAATGTTCTACTCAAAGTTAAAAACATCTTACCAGTGTCCTGCTCAAAATTAAAAGCATATTACCAGTGTTAGGATCACACAATTTTACTTAAAAAATCATAATAGGCTAATAATTATAGGTCTATTACGGCTAAAATTGTGCCTTTCTAAGTTGCTGTCAATGTTCTCAATACCCGACCAAGTCTTGAGTCCTCCACTAGGCCTACTCTGGTCTTCCAATTATTGAAAACTTTTCATCAGACAAGCGAATTAATTGGTTGTTTCAAACTGCGTAAAATTTTGTACAAACCATAAACGTAGGCCAACAGATGCATCATGAAACATTCTCAAAGACAATTAAGACGCACTTGTTTAGAACTGTCTGGTAGCTACGTTAAGCGCCTTCGTGAGGTTATTGTAAGGCGCTATATAAATGTTCATATACATCTTAGATGAGATTTTTTTCTCAATTGATTATTTTAGCAGATTGGTCTTGAGAATTAAATTTTTCTGCATCGTGCTAAAAGTCGTTAAGTTAGAAATTATTGTACAATACACACTCACTGGTAGTAGTGAGCATCGTTGAGTTCGTCGGCCTTGTGTTGTGTCTTGCCTGTTATGATGCTCACATCACTAGTCTTGAAACTAAAAGTAATTCCAACAGTTAAATAATTCCTGAACGTAATTGAAGCTAGGCTACGATTTCCAGAAACGCTTAATTTAGAAGCACATTTCGACTTAGCCTATAAGCTTACTTGAAAGGTTTCAAGCGCCAACGGGATAGAGGTAGGCCTAAACAAACTATAGAAGAAAAAGCTTTGTGTTACTAGGAACTTTACCCTTTAACAGAGGCAGAGTCCTTAGTGGCGGCATAGATCCTGGTGGTGTTTGATTAGAGTCTCCCTGTTGCGGCAGAGTGGACATCGTTTAAATAATTAGGCTGCCTTTACAAAAACGTTGACCGACGATACTATGATCAATAATAATTAATTAGTAGTGTTAGCATAATTTCACGTTCATTAAACGTTGCTATAGAATAGCCAAGAAAGTGAAGAAACAATCGATTACGCCGCGAGTGAAGAAGGTTTATATACCTTTCATAGATGAAGATTCGAACCTAGACTCTTCGGCTACTGGAAATCTTGTATGCCCGCATATGGAAGTCGGAGCCGGATGCACAAGCAGATTATAGCCTACCTGACGCAGGATAATATAAATGTCTGCCGCCACAAATGGCCGCTAACTATTAGATTATAGTCTAACTCCCTCTGATCAGAGGAAACACAACCATCAGAGTAAATAAGTATAGGCTATTATTATGCTTAACAGAAAGGAACTATTCTACGTATACACTGCATTTGCACCCGCAAGAGACTGACCCAAGACATAATATAAGTCTCCGAAATTTGTCGAACAGTATGAGCAAGTAAGTTCATTCTCTCTCTACGAATGATGCACTCACAGAAATACTGACACAGAAAGAGACAGATAAGCACAGAGATAGAGAGTGTGTCAGATTGAAACACAAAGAGATCGAGAGCACACACAAACAGTAGCCAAACAACTTTGCCAGTGAATTATAACACCTAGAAATCTTCAGATTCTTTAAGATATTTATGGAGACAAGGTCTCACGCGTGTCCTTAAAATGTTTTGCGACTTACATTTGCATGCTCGCCAGCAGCACTACGTGTATAATAATTTATATCAACGCAGAAAATTTATACTCACGCGTTGATTTGCAATACAGGCCTACCGCATTACCACAATTGCTAAAACAACTAGCAATGCCCGAAGAAAACTCTGTCTAACATAAATTTAAAGCTTCAACGGCAACACCAATGAATCAACGCGAGACCGCCACCACGCACCACCACTGTATACCTTGGCCTAAAGAGTACAGCACAGCGGCTCTAAGTTATTATTGACATATTTAATTTGCAATTTGACAGTGTGAATAGCACGTTGTTTGCATAGAAGAACACGGAACATAAATCCAAGAGACTAGTGTGCTAATTTATTGCGCGTCTCCGTCAATACTCGTCCTTAGCACTTAAGGCTGCGCAGATAAAACTTCTGAGAGTCGCGTAATTAAATTGTAAATAAATCCGGTCAGCATCTAAATCAAATCTTTCTTGCTAACATCTGGCGCGTGCGTTTCGTGTAGCAAGGTTGTCACCATGGAGATGAAGAGCCAACAGTCGATTCTCATTGAAACAGATTCTCGGAAAGACATCAATGTCCTTCGTCATAGTTTAAGCCAAAGCCAGCTAAGCCACACCCATGGTGAAGGATCCGTGACTTCAACTGACTTGCCCTCGTTTGACCATGACCCGACCCAGATCGACTTCAAGCAAGCCCGGAATAATTTACTGAAGCTAAAATATGGCTTAACGATGAGACATTGGGTGGCCATTACTGTGAACAAACTCGAAGATTTTCTGAAGCGCTATAATAGCCTATTTGTATCTTTTTGTTACGAATGATCTGTTATCGAGACATATAATTATTGCATAATTTTTTCTTAATATCCTAGATAGCTTAGATGTTACTGTCACACGAATTTTGCTTTGGTGGATAAGTCAAACAGACTTCGCCACCTCCTATCTTTTGGTAACCCGATCACGACATCTTTCGGACTAATCTTCTTGACAACCCCGCTGACTTGACACAGCGCTCGTGAGTAAGCTAGTGCCCTGCGCTTGGCTTTCGAGTGTCGCTTAGAAATCTGAAGATTGCGATTACGATTACGTTTATATTTTTGATCAAGGATGAGCAGCAACGTCTCTTCATGACTGACCAAAGATGCTTTTATTTCCTTGCATGCAAATCGACAAACACAATAAATATGACCGAGAATCTGTTTATTTATCAAAACACAGTGTGCAGCTCATTATCATTAATGCCATAATACTTTGAAAGATGGTCAACACAAACAAACAATTATTATGAAAAAGAGCTGTGTGTTGGTTTGATATCCGACACGCCTAATCCGTAAGCTTAAAGCAACAGTTTAACAAATTGCTGGACATTAGACCTAATTCCACAGATAATTAGGCCTACGTTCGAAGTACAAAGAAGCCATTTCGTGATCTAAATAGGGTGGAAATAATTCTTTCCAGAGACTCAATATTCAAAAGAAGCACAATGTAGGCCTAATATTACGATTACATAATAGGCCTAGATAAAATTCAGACGTGTTGCTAAACAACCTTGCCGAGATAATTCGAATAATAATTAGGTCTATTGAGAGTTACTAGAACACAAAGGTACATAAAAAGTTACGGGTAGTTTATAAATTAACATCCGTGCTAAGAATTCCGTCTGATAAAAGTTGCTCAACGAGATTCTGCATTCAACGGAAACTTGTCTAATCGATTCACATTTTCTTCAACTAAGCGATACAGCATCGCACATAGCATAAATGCAAGTAGGCCTATTCGTGCATGCACGCTGTAGCCTATAACTTGTGTTCATGTCAGTAAGTAAATAAGAATGAATATACATAAGCATCTAATATTTGTATAGCGCCATTTCATGTACGCGGATAATCGTCGTGATAACACTGGTCCAAAGATTAAATAGGTTAATGTGCAGCCTTGGATATAATGAAGACTTTGCCACATAACGGTGACCACGTGGTGGTCTGTCCTGGTCTACATCCGCAGTTCGACGCAGGACTTTCAGCTGCGTCGACCGCGAACGATTCTTACAAGTTCCTGGTGTTGTCAAACGGCGGAATTTCGTACGGATTGGAGTAACTCAGCTGCAGAAGTTCACTGCGTTGCTTCTGAAGAGCTTTCGGAGAATTTCTTTAAAGCATAATTATAATGCATTTAAGTTTCAGCATGCATGACAATTTCCAGTGATCACTCTAGGTCAATTATCATCAACAGTCAAATAAAATAGGCCTATATAAAATATGCAGTGAAATAACGATGTTAAATGGTGAGCTTACATTATAATAAAAATTTAATGGCAAATTTGCGTTTAATGTTTTAGATCATGCAGTCTCGTTTTAAAGATGTCGCTGAAAATAAAATTCGCAAAATCACGAAATATATCAAGACAGGTAAAGTTTAAGGTAGTAATGTTACACGCTATCATGGACAACTTGAAGGTTCTTCCTCAGAACTACATTTCTGTGTTCAAAGGCTCGTTCAGCCCAGAAACTGAAGTGGTATCCAGGTCTTAACAACAACATATCACGCTGGGAACAAGCCATATTAGTTTTCCAGTCACTTACAGTAGACCTTGTACCAAGGCCTTTTAGGACCATTATTTTTGTCTGTGTGACTACTGTACAAACAATCTCAAGGCAGGTAAAGTTTAAGGTAGCAAGGCTACACGCTATGGACAACTTGAAAGTTCTTCCTCAGAACTGCATTTCTGTGTTCAAAGGCTCATTCAGTCCAGAAACTGAAGTGGTGACCAGGTCTTAAACTCTTAACAACAACATATCACTCTGGCAACAAGCCATATTAGTTTGACAGTCACTTGCAGTAGACCTTGTACCAAAACCTTTTAGGACCATTTTGTCTGTATGACTACATCATATTATATTATACTAGCTGGGGTACCCGGCGATGCCCGGGAATTTTATGTAAATAGCCGTGAAGCTATGGCGACGGAATGGAAATAGCAAATGTTTGGGTTTTCTCGCCCCCACCATGGACCCCTCCAGTGGCTGGACCTGACGGTCCTCTGTCTACATGAAAAGTTTCATATCAATAGCTGAAAAACTGCAAAACATTTCGCCCATAAAATTGTGTCCACCCTATACAGCACCCTGCCCCCACCAGGCCCATGCGGGGTGAGGTGTGTGTTGGTTTGGGACGAGGTGGTCCCGGTGGCACCCTATCTAGCTGCAACTTTTAAGGTGAATAGCTGTGAAACTATGGCGATGGTATAAAAATATGAAAAATGGAGTTCCCCCCCCCATTCTCCCACTGTAGGAAGAGATTCGCCAACTCGTTTACTGGGTGGACCACATTTTTTTCGGTACTTAACATTTGAATTCTCTGATGCAAATGACGTAATTGTGATATTCAATATTCATGCCAGAAACTTCATATTTGAATCAGTGTAAAAAAATTATCTCAGGATAAAAACAGTTTTAAAATTTTGAGAATCGATTAAGATTTACCTATTTTATTCACATTATAAAAAGGGTGCCCGATTTATTGGGACACAGTGTACATACATACATAAAAACATACTCAATTATAGATAAAGATTAGGACATCATTAGCTGTCTGTCGCAATAACCGAAATATGTCTGAATAAAGCGCGTATGGTTGTGTTATTCTCGTCGCATAAGTAGGCTATTGTGGCACTGTTTTTTATCTGCACAATTTCACATTCATAATAATACCTGAACCAAAGTAGCCTAAAATTATATATAGAAAAAGAAGTGAAATAACCGATTGATTTTGTAGACTCTGGCTGTAAGTGCCGCAAGCCAAATTATCCCTGCCAGAGACAAAACCGCGCAAAGTCCAAAGCCAAGTGAAACGACCAGACCTACAAAGATGAACCAAGTAACTGTCTTATCTCATTCTCCCACGTGCTTCGTGCCATTGACCAATAGTTATTCGTCCGATAGACCATAGTACCAATTATGTAATTATTCAGAAGTTAATAACAATAGTCTCAATGGTTCAACAGAATGGACGGTCTAAAAGAATGCGCTGAAACCATTGGTAGAAATCAGCATTAAAGAAATGTAATAATATTCATTATTGCATTCATATACGTAGGCTATATTCATAATAAAAGATAGTAGGAGAGTAATCCAGATTATGGCTAGACATCATCTATTCCTCACAGATCAGAATGTGTAGGCCCATAGACAGTAGGAACAACCCAATACCAGTAAACAAGAGACTGCCATAATTATATGACGCATTGTAACACAACAGTAATGTTAATCACTTGTGAAAGTAGGCTACATCAATTATTATTATGCGAACTAGAGAATTCAACGTAATAGCCTATCTGTATTATCGAATGCCTGAATTAAGATGGATACACGAGAGTCTTTTGTGCAATAATGGTCGGGTGTTGCAATCCCCGTCATGACATAATTCGTTCTGGGTTTCAGCTGCACTTACACCACCAAGCTAACTCAACTAAAACAAGTGCGGTGATCTTACAATGAAGAGCCGACAATGCGAAGGTATTGCACTGTATAATAATAATTGTAGGCCAACATAACCATTTGTGCTTCTCATTTGCGCTTCAGCAAAGCCTTTACAAATGCGTAATAATTTTATTGTATTGTATGCCTACCGGTACTTAATTTCAGCTTAAAATAGGCCTAAATGGCAAGTGTCCTGAGTGTTGGGAAGAGTTGGAAGTGCGATTCGACCCAAGAGAAAAGCCATAAATTTGAGGCAAGAGAACGATGAAGAAAGACTGCCAGAGAGGATGACAGAGCGAATTGATGGAACCATTTCATGCAGAGGTAACTAAGCAGACAAAGCATCTGGTTGAGTCCTGATTCATTGAACAAAGATCAGCGTGTCAAATATAACGCAGCGAAATAGCAGAAAGGGACGAATTATAACATCCCAAAGATACTTAGCAAGGTCAAATTGAGATTAAGTTACCTATCAAAACTAAGAACTTTTGATTATAATGCTCTAACTTACCATATCTATCATCAATATCTTCATCGGAGTCTTTTGCGTCAGGAGTGATCGTACTCGGTGGTCGGGGTGTAGCGGAAAAGGTCTTACTCGGGGTAGAGTTCATAGTGGTCGCAGTTATCCTGGTGGTGGTGGCGGCTGATGAAGGTCTTCTTGTTGTCGTAGAAGTGGACATCGTTGTTCTTGTAGTGGTGGTAGGGTCGGCATCTGTTCGGGCACAAACGACTAGACCTAATTGCTGATGAATTTCAACAATGTTTATCATGATTTTTACGTGCCTCCTCCAAATTAAATGCACAATGCAAAATGTCTTCATGCAGCGTAATAATTTTATTGTATTGTAACGGTACTTAATTTCAGCTTAACCCTTATAGGGTCACCGGGGGGTAAAAAATAACCCCCAGTCTACTTTTTTGGTGCACCTCTTTTGAATAAAACAAACCAGACTTTTGCTTTTGTGACTTTTCCTATATATGTTTTTTCTTCACAATGTCGTTTTCAGCTGTGCCAAATTGCGCTGCCACCTAGCGGCAGACTACTATGAAAAGTTAGGTTTCATATTCCGGTGTAAAGGTTTCAAATTACCCCCTCCTAAACATTACCCCCGGTAACTTGAAACCGGTTTCAGATTACCCCCGCAAACTAGATTTGCATCAATCTTCGCATTTATTGCACTAAAAAATTTGAAAAATCATCCCGCTTCTTGTTTTGGTCTGAAGCTTTTCATCTGTCATCCCACTTCGTGGTTTGTTATCAATATTTTAATCGGGAAAAAATAATAGCCTCGAAGACATTTCTCCATGTAACTTCAGGGGCCATTTAGTATTTTAGTAACAGAAGAAAATATTGATAACAAACCACGAAGTGGGAAGACGGATGAAAATCTTCGGACCAAAACAAGAAGCGGGATGATTTTTCTGATATTTTTAGTGCAATAAATGCAATGATTGATGCAAATTACAGTTTTCAGGGGGGTAATGTTTAGGAGGGGGTAATCTGAAACCTTTACACCGGTACTGGAGAAATCATTTCTGAACTATTGTAGTTGTAAACATAGTAGTTGATAGAACTTAATTGTTGGAGATATGTGGTTGTTGTATTTTTGCCTATATGAATTAGTCATTTTTTGCTGTGTGATATCTATTTCCGGTTGCGTTATATTATTGTAGTTTACGTACGTTTGCATAAAACTATCGAAAGAAATAGGTGAGAATTTCTAAAGGTTTTTCATGTCACAGTTTTCTTCAGTGTAGTTTGTTGTATTACGTTCTCCAGCATGGCGAGATCACTCACATTCAGTACGTTTGGACAAGCGCCGTGTGTTCCAGCTGGAAGTTGGTCATGAGCTAATCATACCGCTTATCGGCGGACATAATATTATGTCATCAGCCATCAGTCTCTCCAGCACTCTTAGCATTAGCCTATTGGAGTGGAGCCAGCGGTTGATCCAGTTCAAATCGCTACTAAGAAAGAGGTCGCTACCAGAGCTGCCTTAGACAGATTGATCACAAAGTCGAACACCGCTGTTCCAAAATGTAAAATTTTGTATGCGGAAAGCATGGACAAAAACGTATATCATACGAATGTATAAGATGCTCACTGAAACTGTAGAAAATCTATTACGAGTGTATTTGTCAATGAATGTTTTTATTTTGTCAGTTTTGACAAAACTGACAAAAAAGAAACATTGAATAATGGGGTCTATGGTCTTTGTCCATCAGATAAATTAAACATGACCAACATTGGTTAAACATTTCCATAGATCTGACGAAAATAAATTTGGGTATTTTTTAACCCCCAGTTACCAACAACTGTAACCAAAAAAAGTTACCCTATAAGGGTTAAAATAGGGCCTAAATGGCACGTGTCCCGAGTGTTGGGAAGACTTGAATGTTTGCCCCGGTTGGTAGAAATGAGAACTTTTATAGTGAAACAGGTAATGTGGCTTTTGTTAACGAAAATTTTAAATTACATTGCATAATAATTTTCTCCGAAATCAATCACAGTAGACTATCTAATTACTGCCTATGTCCATTGTCCATAGCACATAGGTTGTTGACTTCAGTTTTGAGTGAAGGCCCGAGATACTCTGTTGAAACCAGAAAATACAGAATAATTATGATAAATTGTTCAGTTTCATTATTTCGACAAAACGCTTCTGTACTTGCATTGCTGGCAAATGAACTGAAGTTCTGTTGAGCACTTCTGATTCATCCAGTGCATGCTACCATATCTATAATTGTCGTAAGAAGCCAAACATTCTGGTGAAGTATTGTTCGGGAAATTTCCACCAAACCGGAATTCGGTCAGCTCAAACGATTTGCCCGAAACTGAAACGAAATAAACGATTTGATTTCTGCTTCTTGACTAAGCATTTATTTTTCTCGCAGGTGCAAGAGAGTTGCGAGTGGAAACGCTGAAAAACTCCTATCCACTAATAATATCAATTGTTGTCATTCTATAATAATGATTCGATCGCGTGGTAGTCTCTATAGGTTAGCGCGCTGGACTATCAACAGAGAGGTCTGGGCTTCAAAGTTTTGAAAGCGCAGAAATTATGCTCCGAGATTTCTGCATCACTTCCACCCTTCACTAACTCAGTTGTGATCAGTAGCCTATACAAACCGAACGGTGTCGGTGAGACAAACAGATGGCAAGGAGAAGGAGGACCAACCAATGAACGAAACTTCCCGCTTAGCCTAATATTATTTTTATTTAAATCACCGACCAATAATATTATTATACGAGCCATCTACTGTACTAAACGACAAAGGAACGACGGGTGGAACGGGTATCATCTGCAGGCCCGCATTAAGGTTAGTACGGGCTCGGGTGCTGCGACAACCTTGCGGGCCCCTTCTGTCAGCCAGCGGCCCACAGGGATGCCACTCTCAATTTCAAAAAGGTCAGATCCGGTCAAAAAAGGCTAGATTGAGAATTTATGAGAAAATACATGAATTTCTCGATTTTTCGCGTTTCAATTTTAAATTTCTGAGGACCCCTTTTTTTATTCATCCGACCAAAATTTGGTCCTTTTCCCGAAAAATGTCTGATGACTCTTTTTTAATCTTTCGCTACAAAATCTACAATTTCTGTGGTTCCCCTAAAAAAGTCTATTTTAATGTGTAAAAAGTCGGAAAAACCGCCGTGAGAAAAAGGCTAGATCCTGAAAAAACCATGGAAAGGTAGACGACCGAAAAAACCTAGATCTAGGTGGAAAAATCTATGAGTGGCATCACTGACAAATTCTTCGCGCTCATAGATTTTGCACAGGCACAGGCACAGGCGGTAATAATCCTATTCGTAAAAATGGACGCGTGCATATAGGGTCAAGATGGGCACTTTCCCTGCAAAATTGAAACCTATGTTTAACTAATAGCTTTAATGGCTTACTTTAAGGCACTTAGTAAATTTCTTAGCCCTAAGGCACTAATTGCACCCTAGTCTATTAGCCTAGTGATGTACAATCTGAAGCTGAGAAATTGCGATGTAGAAACCTACACTAAAAATGCAGATGTTATTAATTTCCTGCATGAATTGCATTTTCACGCTCTTTCTAAATACTTTAACCATTACTAGGTCATTATTCCAAAAGATAAAATATTACAATAATGGTAAATTTATGCGATTTCAACACATTTATAAATAGTTCGAGTTAATAAATCTGATCTCTAGCAGAACTTTGGAATGGCATCGTATTTCTTAATGTTACAGCATTCTTGCTAAGAAATTTCATCATTTCCGAAAATGTGGGGCCCTCAAAATTGCGGGCCCCTAAAGCTGCGGGCCCGGGTGCTGCAGCACCCTTAGCACCTACCTTAATGCGGGCCTGATCATCTGCCATAATTAATTTAGACTCTTATAGGTTTGGAATAATTATGGCCATACCTGCGTCTTGCCACGTCCACCAGGTGCAACGCAGTCCGATCCAGAATTTTGTCTGATCGTCAATCCATTGCGACATCTGATTTAAATCGTCAAGACTCAGTGTTGGCAGATTCTGCAGTCCTCCACAGTTGGACACGAAAGAGTTCCATTCATAATGCTGGTTTCTATTCTTCGTGTAACATGTGCCATTCGACCAGAAGCTGTTCAACTCATAGGCACAGCGTCGTTCTGATGAACATCGAAACAAACCTTCAGTGTTTTTCATTCCTTCATTCATATTAGATTATGCATATTAGGCCTGTATAGACGCGTTAGCCTATAATTATTGTACAGTGTAGAACGATAATGATGGAAACATTCATGAAACAATTAATACTAATAATAGTCAGATTAAAAGTTCAGATGTCAATGCATATTATCGCATGGTATTTTAAAAGGATAGTTCTTGAGCCGCATCAAGGCCCGCATGACTTCTTGAAGCGCACGGCAGATGGAAAATTCTTGTCGTGGAGGCCGTTTCCCTGCTCCGAGAAGGGACAGTCACCAAGCCACTCATAAACGGCTCGACTTGTAATTCTTATGCATTATTATTTTGTCGACACATCTGTATAGGGGAGAGCGCTACAAGATGCCCAGGGCGAGTAAGATTCCCACCCCCTTTAAAACGGATAAACAGACATAAATTCGTGTTTTAGTTGTCTATTGCATGCAGCGACATCTTGTGAACCTTTCATAGCAGTAATGTTTCAGTATTCGAGATATTGACGTGATAAATCAATTTTCTAAATTTTTACCCCTTTTGCGTAAGTACACATTTAGGAATCTTCCTAATATTCTCTTTAGCCTTATGCAGTAAAAATCCGTGCACTTCAACGTTTATTTTGGATTCATTTATAGTTGTTTTAATGGTTTTATCTAACTCGTCAACATTGACCTTGTTAAATAAAATGACGTCAGTAGAGAAGGATTCGAAAATACAAGAAGCCCATGGACGTCCTGAATGCATAGGAAGCATAGAGATTACAAGAAGCCCATGGGCGTCTTGAATGTATACTAAGCATATAGATTATAAGATGCCCATGAGCGCCTTGGATACCATTAGCAAGTGGCCAAAAATCGGTGCCTACCATGACACCACCTTCTGCTTATCGAGATTTTGAGCCTACAAATTTACCAGTGTTTATTGAAGAAGAAATGGATATAGCCCAATGGAAGTGTAAGGGTTGGTGTCATGAAGAATGTAGGCCTGCAGATCGATAAATATCCAAGAGATTCGTATGTGACTTTTCGTTAGCCTGTGTTTAAGGTGAAAATGTCAAAAATGACTTACAACATGAGGTTGAAGCTTTTGCTTCTCGTGTTTTGATTTTCTTTGTAGCTTTACGATCTTTTAGTCTTGGTTAAATTTGTTTAGCTGCCGTGCAGTTTATTGGTTTAGTCTAACAATTTATGATTACAATACCACTTGTTTTAGTCAATTTCCATTGCTCCAAGATGCCCATCCTATGGGCGTCTTGTAGTATAGGGTTCCTAAGACGCCCAGTTTGGAGGGGCCTACTTTTTAAAAATTTACACAAATGATCTTATTGAATTATGTTCTATAGTTGCTGTCACTGCTTCGTTAATGATTACTCTTTGCATTAGGGTCAGACATGTTCTTCTCTTAGAATCCACACAGCAGAAACTAGCAATTTTCGTTAGCGTGGGCAAATGGGCATCTTGGAGCACTCTCCCCTATACCTCAAAGCCGACAGAGCATTAAGAAAAGACTGCTAATCCTTGGCCTAATTTTGATCTCACTCACCATTATTTTGATAGTACGAAGGCTGACATATGAAACCCGCCTCTGCAATTCTAGGGTCTGCAGCAACAAACTTTATGTCCGTTCCATTTCGAACGATGTACGCATGAGTTTTCAGTGTATTGTTGCCGTGATCAATTTTGCCTACAAAAACCATTAAATGGCAATAACGAGATAATATTATTATTATTATTATTATTACTATTATTATTATTATTATTATTATTATTATTATTATTTTTTTTTTTTTTTTTTTTTTTTTTAAATGCCCCGAGGTATTTATGATCCCTCAGGGACTTATTGCTAACTAAAGTATAAAAACCAGTCCAGAATGACCCTACTCTTCGTTTATTATTATTATTATTATTATTATTATTATTATTATTATTATCATTATTATTATTCTTTTAATATCTTCAAGAAACATATCAATAACAGGAAATACAAAAACTAGAAAAGTTATAGCTATAGTTACATGTCCTCTGGCTTCCGCTCAGCTAAAGTGCCTCGAAAGGCCATCGAGTTGAAGCGCTGAACAGCAATAGAGAGGCGTTGCAGCAAAAAGCAGGTCTCTCTCAGATCACCGGAAGACAATGATAGAATGCGGCCTAAATCTGATAAAAAGTCGAGACCAATAGTACAAATGGGACCAAGAGTCTCAAGGGCAAGAGGGACAAAAAAGTGAGTGTTTGCAAGAGCTGAGTATTTGGTATTTTTCCTTTCTGTAGCAATCTCGGCTGCCGCGCCCGCCGTCGAAGCCGTGGACTGGATATACGATGGTGCCAGAGTGTCCACCACTGTCGCATCCCATACAAGATGACGACCCGCACGCCATGGAATCATGGTAAGGCCATCTGGTCGTCTACCATCCGTGCGAAGTAGACCTGGTGGTTACTATTACTATTATGGTTAATAATTTATTATTATTATTATTATTATTATTATTATTATTATTTTATCGCCTGTGGTAAGAGTAATCCCGTGGGATCCAAGAAACTGTCTGACGGGCTTCATTGCTCTGGCGTTATTATTATTATTGTTGTTGAAATTATTACTTCACTAGTATACTATAGGCAAGTTACTGTAGTCTACTACTGTTGTCATTATTACCACTGCTACTGCTTTTGTTGTTGCTACAGGTGCTGATATTACCACTAGGTCTCCTACTACAATTGCTACTTCCACTAATACATGTATGTGTGTATGTGCGTCTTCTATAACGCGCCTTCAAGCTAATTACTCAGAGGCGCTCCCGACCACAGCGCGGACACTGAATCGGTGTTTCACGCCGAAGCGATGAGTAATTTCGAGTGAAGGACTTGCCCAAGGTCTATACACGGCGGCTTAATGTAGATTCGAACCCGCAGCCCTTCGGCTGCAAGGCAGCGAACATACCCGCTATACCACCGCACCCCGCACCTACACATGTAATACTATCAAATTGGTTTTGAGAAAAGAAAACGAGGAGGAGGAATAACCAGCTAAAAATTTATATCGAGTAGATGGGGACAGTGTATTCCAAAGACTTGGCAAAGAGAGGAACCAAAAATAGTGAGGTTGCGGACCGAGAATGAGCCATAGCTGTTCTAGTCTGCGGAAATAGAATATCAAATCTGTTTGAAGAGCGAAGTAGACGATGCGATGAAGTTGAAAGAGGCCGAATATTAGGGCTGTATCTGCTAGAATAGATGTTTCGAAGCAAGGTCCAGTCGTGCGTTTGGAGATGGGTGAAGAATTTGATTTTAATACACGCAGTTAGAGGAGACCAACGAAGCTGTTTAAACATGAAAGTAGAAATAATTATGAGAGTATAGCGTGGAAGGCGTGCAATTAATCTGACCGCAGCAATTAGGGCCGACGACCGACGGTAGAGGCAAAAAACAATCCAACAGCATACCAATGAGAAGCAAAATACACTGCATGATCAATTCGGAGTGTATGAAAACACGAACCAAAGTTGTTCCAGAGTGGACCGCTCCTTAAACAATAGACATACCTGTGAAACGTGTTCCGTTCGTCCAGTACCATTCGTTCAGATTGAAAGTGGAATTGGCTCCCACCCACATAGTTCTATTATGCAGACCGAAGTAGCCGAGGGCATTTCCATAAACTGCATAATGATTATATGTGTGTGGAATGGGCAAAGTGGCTCCGATGTTCCTACACCACTGCTGGGCATCGGACCACGACAAAGCTACATGGACTAGAGGATCCGGCCTTATGAAGCACAAAGTTCGTCCATCGTACAATGGAAAGCAGCGTCTGTTCGACGATGAATTCGCCAGGTCCAGTAACAGTAGTAGCACGTAACCTACGAGAAGACATTGATTAATTACAGTCTTGTGGTCGTGTCTTAAAAAATTGCAAATATAAGCTAATGATTTACCAGGCACAAGCCGCACAACTATAATAATGTGAGCCTGGATTATTGATTTCATGTTCCTTTCAGCAGAAAAAGTAAGTAAAGTCCTATCCCGTTCCATGAGGAACATAGGGAGGCGCTCATCTCCTTTTCAATGGCCCTGAGCCAGCAATGGACGAATCCCAAGGTCCTGGACACGGGGCCAGTGTATCGCAGGACTTGCTGTTTACTTCCCAGCTTACGCCGGTACCAAATTATACTGCTTGGTGACAGAGGCACGTGTGCGTAATCACCCGATGACAAAATAAGAACTGATCAGTTTATAATAATTATTTTACCGCTGGTGTCTTTTGCGTTCGGTCGAATGAGTGAAATAATTTTATCATAAGCATTCTGAGTATGACTAAAATTAATATTTACTTTATCTAACAATGGTCATTGGCCTATATAATATATAAGCTTATGTATATACATTCTAGTAAGAATCTTTAACTGAATAAATTATGTTCTATCTAAGACTTACCCGCAAAGGTAATTATTGATGGACCCATTTGGCTTCTCCAAGAGCAATATTTACGAAATGTGCAGCTGTCCAAAATCTGAAATTTAAGTTTAGCCTTGATAATAACATGATGTAGGTTAGATTCGTCGTTTTATTTGCTTAACAATTTTAAGTAAGGAACCAACACCAAGCGTCAATATTTTGACAATTATCTTTCTGATTACTCCCTGACGTCTCAACAACTTAGCCTATGTTTGACTTTTATCTTACTTACAGCATGTCTAAAAACTGTATTAAATACATATATTTTAGTGAATGTTTGTACATCAAATTGGATAACAAGGATTACACTTAGTTACCCATTACTTAGGTGCAGAACTGTGGTCCTATATTTTTTTTAAATTGCAGTCGGTCTGTTCTGTTAGTAGTTCAGAGGCCAGGGGAAGACGGGATAATTTCGGCAATTTTTCTATTTTTTAAATAAATTGAAACTGGTTGACTGCTAAAATTAAACAAAAAGTACCAATAAATAATTTAAGATATATGGACAATATACTGGAAGGTTACTTTTTGGATTGAGAAGAACATTTGTAGAAAACATGTTATTTTTAAAGTGAATTTTGGGCCGGATTTACCCCGGCATTCGGGTAAATTCGGCCAGCACAGCTAAATTGATTTTCAAAACCAACCGGACGAGATAATAATGCACATGTATTAGGCGATATCACTGAAGGGCAAATATGAAGTAACACATAAGTTTGTATTATTATCTTTAAAATATTTTTTGATATAACCATTGGCCTTCCCTGGACTTCTTTCGTCCAGTTGCACGCTTGCCTTTCTTCTGAGAATTTCTTGGCATATAATATTTAGAGCACCAAATGACGCAATATAATTATATTTTAAATTAAAAACAGCATATTGGTACTCTGTACCGTTTCTAACATATCGGGGTAAATCCGTCCACATGGCCGAATTTACCCCCGACCCACCCACCCTCCATAATAGCCGTAACAAAAAGGGCCGCCATTTTGGAAATCGATTTGGATAACCAATTT
Source organism: Lumbricus rubellus (assembly GCA_945859605.1). NCBI lineage: Eukaryota > Metazoa > Annelida > Clitellata > Crassiclitellata > Lumbricidae > Lumbricus > Lumbricus rubellus. The sequence continues at coordinate 1,754,310 of OX243828.1, forward strand.
GACAAAACATATTTTGGTTTGCAGAATAAAAAGCAAATAATCGACATTTGAACCAGATTACCTTCATTTCTTAGCTGTTATTGGAGACAGCATAGAGAAGTCGATTTGGCTCGAACTGTTTTTTTCGCTTTTAACGAATTATACTTATACTCACATAAAACAAAACTATCTCGATAAACATACATGTACGTACATGTAATATGATATTGTGAATTGTTGGTAGCTTTGAAATATTCCCTTGCCCGAAATCACCCTGGTCGAATTTGCCCCGTGGCCGGTATTACCCCATCTTCCCCAATCGTCTTTTATTATAAATGTTCGCCATAGATGCAATAAATATTTTTATTGTCTATATGGAAATTCGTCTGTCTGGCTCTATGGGTGAGAGGAAGAATACAAGCGATGACTCCATCGGGTCCTTAGTTTACTACTTTCTAACAGTAGGGCCTACATGAAGTAGTTTGTTCAAAATGAATTTTAAAACAGTGCCTAGACAGGGCTTAAGGCGATACCTGAAATACACTAAGCTTATCGAGTGTCAATATACTATCCAACCAGGCATTATTGTAGGCCTAACTGAGTTAGAATTCTGTGTGATCCTGACAGTAAAATCATTTACTTCGTCGAAATTAAAACAATCTTGAGCTCACGTGTAAATTCTGTGGAAATTCTTTTCAGTAGAAATCGCCACAAAGCGTCAGCCTCTTTGAGTAGAACGAAAGATTGGCAGTTCATCAGAGGGATCACAGTTATATAGACCATTCACAAACAGAAAGTGTAAGCAGAAACAGCATGGAAATTTTTATGGTAAAAATTCTAGTGCTTCCTAGAACGGGTCATTCCACGGTGCCTGAGTGATGACTAAAGGTCTGATGATCTCTAGAGGGAAAACCCAATTGAATTGCACGTAATCTAATTCGATACGCAGAAAAAACCATCACGATATAGGCTAATTATAATTGTGGACTTAAAGATCGTCCATCCATATTTACGACCTACACTAAGCCTAAACGTCCGTTTGCAGTTTCATATTTCATTCGAGAGTTATACCGCGTACTAGCAGTTACGTTAGACCCCTAAATAAAGTCCAATCGATAGATTGGTTAACCGTAAGCATCACACTTCTTTTCATCGTCGTGTTAAAGGCTCCAAATCATCATCGCTGACGATCTCCTGTCAATCGATTAGGCTTAGAATAAAACGTCGATCATATTTAAAAAAACATTTAACTGTCTTAGACTTAGATTCGCTACTAAACGATCGAAATATTGAGTTCGGTCTTGTAGCTCCATCTTCTTTTACGTGAGTTTTGGCTCATTTCTGATCCCCATTTTCACAGGGTTCAAGCTGCGCCTTGTTGGCTTACGCAACGCGGACGTCAACCGTGCAAAACCTCTCTCAAAATCCTCTCTCAAGTCAGTTTGTAGAAACGTGCCCTGGACTAGGCTACTGCACTCACCATCTCAACGCTGGCTAATCGGGACCCCGACAGTAGGGTATGCCGTATGCGGACGTTTCATCCCAGGACGATTCATCTCCGGAAGGTTCATCCCAGACGATTTATTGAGTGGACGTTTAATCTCCGGACCACTCAGGCAGAGGACTGTTCATCCGGGATCATCCATGGACGGAAATTTAAGGCACAAGTTCTAAATAGCCTAGATTTCCTACGAAACTTGGAATTACATGTTAGGCCTAATTGTGCAACAAATTGGCAATTGCACGAAGTTAGAATAAACGCATTCGCCTTTCTATATCCAGTATCTCACTCTGCAGACAAAGTCACAATATTCTTGACACCGGTTTGTTGGATTCCCCTGTTCATTGGCATTTGTACTGTGGCGTACAGACATTTGAACAATGGCCAATATAACGGAAATGAACACTCCTAGATTCCAACGGTAGATCTTCAGCTAAAGAATCTATGGTTTTTACGACAGCTGCTGATGACAACTTACAGAGGCTCGGCAAAAATTACGACAATGAGCTATTTACTTGCTTAAAACTAATTGATTGTCATACACAAAGCGGATGTTGGGCGCGGCAGAAGCTTACGTCATAATAATTATTGCTGAAAGATAAGATTAAACTCCTGCGCGAAACTAATAACTGTATTCCCCTAACGTACGCAGATCACGGATATTCATTGCGCTTGCATCTCTAAGCGATGGTTATGAGTGAATTTTCACTCAGTAAGCTTACGTAATGTCTTAAATAAGGTCGGCAAAATCCATCAAAATAAGACACGTGGCTGGACAGAAATCAGATACCGGGTATCTACTCACTGGGCTGGCTCTTCTTCGTCCTGCATGCGGAAGACGTGTCTCGCCCACCTCAGTCGCCTTCCTCTTCTGATGTATTCCATTTAAGCAATGGAAGGGACTTACTTAGCACTTAGTCTTTCCTCGCGCTGGTAGCGCATCGGGCGACACAGCCTCTAATGGAAGGGAAATATAATAATAATATTAAATATTAAATTGCTGCTGAATACTTGACAACGCGCACAAAATTCGGTTCTTCGCGCAGGCCGGGTCGGCCCCTACCCAGGACCGTCTTGCCTTAGCGCGTTATCGGGTATTTTACTAACGATCAGCTGGTTGGCGTTAGCCCATGCAATGGAAGGAAAATATAATAAAAAATACCACGTTGGGGGACGAGAACCTATAACACAATAGGCCTATTAATCATTATTCTATAGCCTGAGGGATACCTCGGGCAAATTTTAAAAAAAATAATTAGCCCATGCCATTGGTTCTTCGCGTAGGCCGGGTCGGTCCCTACCCAGGACCGTCTTGCCTTTGCGTGTTATCGGGTATAGGCTACTTCTACTAATGATCAGCTGGTTCGAAGTAGCCCATGCAATGGAAGGGTATGTAATAATAATATTAAATAAATTTGACCTAATGGTCAGTGTTAAATGCAATGCTAATACATATCTCGTAGCCTGTACAATTTAAAGTCCTGATTTTAGTCTTTAAGTCCCAATTGGGTCTTGCTCCGAAGCATCTTTGAGATCATAATACTTCGCCTTCTTTCTGCCACTTTGCTGCGTCATCTTAGGTCCTCTGATCGGCATGACCTCTTTGTCCCCGCATGGAGGACGAAAGAAGAGCCAGTCAAGTGATGTCATGGAATCCTGGACCAACTCCGCGCAAAGGCGAAGTACAAAAGGCATTGGCTAATTATTAAATTTAATTTTTTCCCCGAGGTATCCCTCAGGCTATAAAAATAATGATTAATATTGTGTTATAGGTTCCCGTCCCCAACGTGGTATTTTTTATTATATTTCTCTTCCATTGCATGGGCCAAAGCCAACCAGCTGATCATTAGTAAAATACCCGATAACGCGCTAAGGAAGACGGTCCTGGGTAAGGACCGACCCGGCCTGCGCGAAGAACCGAATTTTGTGCGCGTTGTCAAGTATTCAGCAGCATTCCATTAGAAATTGTAAATAAATCCGGTCAATATCTAAACCAACGAGTACGTCTCTCTTTCGTTCTAACATCTGGCGCGTGCGTTTCGTGTTGCAAGGTTGTCACCATGGAGACGAAGAGTCAACAGTCGATCCTCATTGAAACAGATTCGCCCAAAGACCGTCATAGTTTAAGCTAAGCCACACCCATGGTGAAAGATTCGTGACATGTCCCCATTTGACCCTGACCTGTCCCAAATCGACTTCAAGCAGGCCCGGAATAATTTACTGAAGCTAAAATATGGCTTATTGACGAGGCATTGGTTGGACATTATTGCGAGCCTTTTCTCAAGCGTTATATAATCTGTATCTATTTGTTTTGATGAAGCTGTTACCGATTCATAATAATATAAGTTCATTGAATGTTCATCTTAATTATACTACAGATATCTTGGATGTTGCTGTCGCATGGAATTTTGCTCCGGCGGAAGAGTCAGACAGACGTAGCCGGAATACAACTTCCTTTGGACTAATCTTCTGGACAACCCTTCTGACTATTATAGACACAGCAGCTGCTGCTCTAGTGAATAAGCTGGTGCCCGGCGGTTGGGCTCTCGAGTGGCGCTTTAGAAATTTGGAGATTACGATTGTGATTACATTTTCTGATCAATGATGTCCAACAACAATCTTTCATGTCAGTCCAAATATTTTTATTTCCGTGTGTATAAATCGACAAACACAATAACTAGGCCTATGAGAATCGGTTTATTTACTAACACAATGTCATAGTCTATGGCTAAACTTAGGACGGACTTGATGAATAGCCTTGCCGAAATAATTCGCACTTTTGCCTAACTGGGCATGTTATTGAGAATTAGTAGCACTCAATGGTACATTAAAATGCTAGTTTAGAAATAACAGCTGTGATAAAAATTCCGTCTCATAGAAATTATGCTTAACGAGATTCTGCATTCAACGGAAACTTATCGTTTGATTTAAGCTTTTCTTTAACTAAGTGATAAAGCATCGCACAAAGTAGGCCGCATTGCAAGTCTTCGTGCATGCACACTGTAGGGCCTATGCACTCATGTCAATAAGTAAGTATGAATACAGGGCCTACATAAGCATCTAACTATTCGTATCTATAATAGGAGTCTTTTCAGGTCCTCAAATAATCGTCGTGATACCGCTGCATGGCCTAAAGATCCGAATTGTTGCAGCCTCCGATAGGAAGACTTTGTCACAAAGTTGTGACCATCGCCAAATGGTTCACTCCCGTTAGTGTTGGTCTACATTTGCAGTTCCTCATAGGACTTCTCAACTCCGTCTACCGCGCACGATTGTTCAAACGGCGGACTTTCGTATGGATTTGAGTCAGTCAGCTGCATGTCTTCAATAGGTTGCTTCTGGGTAGTTTTCGGAGAATATCTTATTAAAACATAATGACATGCATCAATAGGATATTAGTTAGCATGCAGCTCAAATTTCAATGATCGCTTTAAATCAATAATTAATCATCAACAGTCAAATAAAATAAAATAAAGATGTAAAACAGTGCACATAGGCCAATAAATTTCAAATCTGATATTTAATTTTTTAGATTGTCCAATCTGGTTGTAAAAGTGTCGCTCAATAGAACATTTAATTTTAAAAAAAACGTCTCACGGGGTGAGAATAAGGTAGCAAGGCAACACGGGATGGACATTGGACAACTTGAAAGCTCTTTCTCAGAACTGCATTCCTGCGTTCAGAGGCTCATTCATCTCCGGAACTGTATGTCTAATGGTGTTTAGGTCTTAATGACACATCATATCCCGCCGCCAACGAGCCATATTAGTTTTCCAGTCACTTGCAGTAGAACCAAGGCTATAGTTAGCCATTTTGTCTGTATGATTGCATTATATTATATTATAATTATTATTGGAACATCATTGGCTGCCTGCCGCTATAACTGAAATGATGTCTATTATAATTGTCTAAATAAAACGCGTGTGATTGTGTTTGGCTCGTCGTATAAGTGGTGACGCTGACAACGAGCCATAATAATATTATTAGTTTCCCAATCACTTGCTGCAGACTCTGAACCAAGGCCATTGATGGCCATTTTGTCTGTCATGTTCTACCAATTCTAGAGGAATTCGATCGTCATCGAGAAGTGATTTTGCCTCAATCCGCACAAATTGGAAATTTGGAAGTCGTGCTTTTTTAGTCTCGGGACACAAAGAGTGGAATACTCTTCAAAACTCAGTCAGTGTAGGCCTACATGTACTTCTGTGACAGAGTTTAAATCTAAATTAAAAACTCATTTATTCTCATTACATTATGACTAGACCTGTAGTGAAGCGCGTTTCGTGCAAGACTTGTTTTGTTAAAGCACGTTATAAAATGCCTAATTGTATTGTAGGCTACATTATATTATGTTAGGGCATCATTAGCTGCCTTTCGCAATAACCGAAATAGGCATATGTCTCGATAAAATACTTATGATCGTGTTTGGCTCGTCGTATAGACTATGTGTGTGGCATTCTGTCTTTATTTGCACATTCATATCTGAACTCGAATAGCTTATAAATAGAAAAAAGAAGTAAAATAACCGATTGATTTTGTAGACTCTCGCAGTAAGTGCCGCAAGCCAAATTATCCCTGCAAGTAACAATCCCCCGCAAAGTCCAAAGCCCAGTGAAACGGCCAGACCTACAAAGATTAACAAAAGTTAAGTAACTACCTTATATATCTCATTCTACCACGTCCTTCGTTCTTTTAACCCTTTAACGACCAGCATGTACAAAAATGCATGGAAAACATAATAATGTAGCTGGTTGTTAAAGTGTTAACCAATTTGTCGGAAACCAATTCAAAAGTTAATTATGACAATAGCCTCAATCGTTCAACAGAATGGATGCTCTACAACAACTAGGGTTAGACATGGTCTATTTCTCGTAGATCGCACTTTGTAGGGACATACACAGCAAAAGCAACTCAATTTTAGTAAACAAGAAATAGTACTGTCAACTGACTATTGTAACACAACAGTTAATCAGTGGCGCAACTATGGGTGCTGGGGGTGCTTGAGCACCCTCAAGGCTAAAGAGGTGACCCACGCAATTTTTCCAAATCCGATGAGTTTCTGTTGGGGGGGGGGGTATGGTGGGGTCCTCTTCTGTTCTTTCAGTCTTTAAGATTACATTTAAAAAACAAATTTCTTCATTTCTTTGTATTATAATTTTATTCAAATGCGGAGTTGTTGCTGATTGTCTGGCCAGGTGGCAACATAAACGTGAGTGGCATCATTGGGTCTGGGTGTAGCAGAAGAAGCCCTACTTGGTGCAGAGTTCATAGGGGTGGTAGAGATCCTGGTGGTGGTGGTTGATGAAGGTCTTCTTGTTGTCGTAGTGGTAGACATCGTTGTTCTTGTAGTGGTGGTAGGTCTTCCTGTTGTCGTAGGAGTGGACATCGTTGTTCTTGTAGTGTTGCTAGGTCTTCCTGTTGTCGTAGGAGTGGTCATCGTTGTTCTTGTAGTGGTGGTAGGTCTTCCTGTTGTCGTAGGAGTGGACATCGTTGTTCTTGTAGTGGTGCTAGGTCTTCCTGTTGTCGTAGGAGTGGTCATCGTTGTTCTTGTAGTGGTGGTAGGTCTTCCTGTTGTCGTAGGAGTGGACATCGTTGTTCTTGTAGTGGTGCTAGGTCTTCCTGTTGTCGTAGGAGTGGTCATCGTTGTTCTTGTAGTGGTGGTAGGTCTTCCTGTTGTCGTAGGAGTGGTCATCGTTGTTCTTGTAGTGGTGGTAGGTCTTCCTGTTGTCGTAGGAGTGGACATCGTTGTTCTTGCAGTGGTGGTAGGGTCGATATCTGTTCAGGCACAAACGACTTTTTTGCTAATGAATTTCAACAATGTTTATCATGATTTTTATCTGGCTCCTCTATTGCATAATGCAAAATGTCTCCATGCACCGTAATAATAATCTACTTAATTTAAACTTCCTATAAATGGCACATGTCCTGAGTCTTGGGAATAAATCAATCAATCAAATATTTTATTTTCAACCAAGTATGCGTGACAAGCTTACACATCGTAAACATTGGTTACAAAAAGGGAGGCCCTAAAGAGTCCCGCTGTCTAGGGACATGAAGGCTTGGATGTTTTCGGTTGATAAAACTGAGAGCTCTAATAGTGAAACAAGCTGCGACTTTAATTTGTTCATGACCGTTTTAAATAGCTTCGCATAATAATTATCTCGGAAATCAATCATCGCCGCACAAAACCTACTGCATAGTATGGTATTGTATTGTATCTGAACACTTTTAAAGCGCTTCTCGCCGCAAATTAAAGTCAATCAGACGCTCTCCCAGTGCGTACAAACCTTGAGAGAAAAGGCAGGTTTTGAGGCAAGATAAAGATGACAAAAGACTACCAGACCGAACTGATGGGGAAGTCCATTCCATCGAAAGGGTGGGGGGGCAGGCATATGATCTGGATTGTCCATGGCACATAGATGAATGACATAAATAATAGAATACGTAAGTGGTGGTTGGTGGTGATGGTGTTGGTGAGACAGGTGTGGTTCTCTTGGCGCCGTATGTGACTGCCTCTATAGAGTACGTCGATCGCTTGTCTCTGAATGTGTGTGTTTGTCTTTGTCAAGGCGCCCTTGTAGCAGCATGGCTGTGTTGTGGCGCCATAGAAATTGTCGTCATTACATAGGTTGTTGAAATCAGTGTTGCGCGAAGTCTAAAAATACTCAGATGAAATCAGAAAATACAGCATTGCTAAGTTGTCCAGTTTAATTATTTCGACAAAACGGTTCTGTACTTGCATTGCTGGCAAATGAACTGAAGTTCTGTTGAGCAGTTCCGATTAATCCAGTACACGTTACCGTACACGTAATTATCGTCGTACGAAGCCAAACATTCTGGTGAAGTATTGTTCGGAAAATTTCCGCGTAACCTGGATTCAGTCAGCTCAAACGATTTGCCCGAAACTGAAACGAAATAAACGATTTGATTTATGCTACTTGACTAAGTAGTTTTTTTCTCCATGGCAGGGGCTCCAACCCCCTAAGCATAGTAAGCAACCGGGCTCAACCATTATTCTCCCACCACCCATGATCTATCCTGGACCGGCCTTCCCTCCCGGCAATATTAAAGCTAGCCCCCTCTCTATGGAATGAAGGTGTATGGGGCGAGGGGAACGAGCGTCCGGCAAAACCTTATAATTATACTTACAATAATAACACTTTCTGCTAAAGTTTCAAATTTGTAATGGTAGTTCAGTTTAAATTAAGATGTCATAATGACAAAATCCTCTAATACTTCAGTAGGCCTACTGATAAAAGAGTGGCCAAAGATTTCATTAAATGTAGACCTACTTATAATTTCAACCAGACACCGACAACACCCTTCGACTGAAAATTTCTGAGGACTTTTTTAGTCTTTCATGTAATTTTCCTCACAGAAACATGCATTTACTTTCTCCATAGAGCAAGCTGGTGATCTTATTTTAGTAGGCCTACTTCGATGCATCATAGTCAAATTCTTCTATTACCGGAAATCTTCACATGTTTAAAGATGTGGGATTTTGTCGGGGGTGGGGGGATGTTGCATTATATGCTTTTCTGGGTGAATATACGCATGTAGGCCTACATGTGTACAACAGCCGTAGATTCTTCTGAGAGATTCCCGGATTCCCATTCTTGGGAGAAACTTCTTAGCCAGAGGCGTCTAGATTAAGATGCATTTAGTTGTACAAATATAGTATTTGAACAAATGTTGACATTAAATCAATTCATTATAGGCCTAATATGATTGTTACAGTAGGCCTATCATTTATTATAATTATAAAAATAGTAAATTTAGATTATTAGGCCTATTATAATCGTGTCATAGTAAACTTTATCGTGGTGTAATTATAACAGTTCCGGTCATTAAATAATGTAATTGTAATTGTAATTGTAATTGTAATTGTAATTGTAATTGTAATTGAACATTTATATAGCGCCGCTCACAGATTCAGTAGCGCTTCCGACCCTAGTTAGCACTGCCGCTAACGAATACCATAGTCTTCAGGCGTTTCCTAAACAAAGGGAGAGAGAGACTAAGAAGCTCAAGACGAAGTTTGTGAGGAAGACGGTTCCAGTAGGAGGGGCCAACGTAAGCAAAGCTTCTGGATTGGGCAGTAGCACCACGCATGCGAGGCACGACAAGGAGGCCGCTGGATGCCGAGCGAAGGGCGGAGCGGCCGGGGAGAGAGGAGACCAGGATGCAGAGAGAACGGAGGTAAGAGGGAGCTACCCCAAGAAGAGAATTGCGCATGAGTGTCAGAATCTTAAACTCAATGCGCTGTGGTATAGGAAGCCAGTGAAGAGTGTCCCAAATAAAGACAGAAATATGAGAGAACTTGGGAAGACCGGCAATTAGGCGAGCAGCAGCATTTAGAATTTTTAGATAGTGACTAAAATTATTACAGTTTTGCACAATGTTCTATGTCCAGAGGGGAAATAATTTAGGCCTATGTGGAAACATCCCGTTTAGAAATGCCTATAGAAAAAGTATAGATTAAATATTGCCCTCCATGGCCGGCTTTCTCACTACTGACGTGAGTTTTTGATCTTTTCTGATTCTTCTCTGTTTTCTACTGGGCTCAAGTTGCACCCGCCATGTATAGGGAGAGAAGCCCCTGCTCGCAGGTGCAAGAGAGTTGAATCTAGGCTATAGGTTTGGATTAATTGTGGTCATACCTGCATCTTGCCAGGTCCACCATGTGCAACGCAGTCCAATCCAAAAATATTTCTGATCGTCAATCCATCGCGACATCTCATTCAAATCGTCAAGTGATGCCAGATGCTGCAGTCCTCCACAGTTAGACACGAAAGAGTTCCAACTATAATGCTGGTATCTATTCTTTGTATAACATCTGCCATTCGACCAGAAGCTGTTCGGCGCATGGGCACAGCCTCGTTCTGATGAACATCGAAACAAACCTTCAGTGTTTTTCATTCCTTCATTCATATTATATTATACATGTACCTATATAGACAATCATGTTATCCTATATTGTAGAACGATAATGATAGAAACATTCATGAAACAATTAATAAAGTTCAGATATCAATGCAAATCGCATGGTATTTTAAAAGAATAGTTGTTGACCCGCATGACTTGAAGCGCACGGCAGATGGAAAATTCTTGTCGTGGTCGTGGAGGCCGTTTCCTTGCTCTGAGAAGGAACAGTCACCAAGCCACTCATAAACGGCTGGACTTGTAATTCTTATGCATCATTATTTTGTCGACACATCTGTAGCCTATAGCCTATAGCCTACCTCAAAGCCGACACAGCATTCAGAAAATACTGCGAATCCTTGAACCTAATTTTGATCTCACTCACCATCATTTTGATAGTACGCATACTGACATATGAAACCCGCCTGTGCAATTCTAGGGTCTGCAGCAACAAACTTTATGTCTGTTCCATTTCGAACGATGTACGCATGAGTTTTCAGTGTGTTGTTCCCGTGATCAATGTTGCCTACACAAATCATTAAATGGCAATAACGAGATAATTATTATTATTATTATTTTATCGCCTGTGGTAAGAGTAGGCCTAATCCCGTGGGATCCAAGAAACTGTCTGACGAGCTTCAATGTTCTGGAGTTATTATTATTGTTGTTGAAATTATTGCTTCACTAGTAGTCAAGTTACTGTAGTCTACTACTGTTGTCATTAGTACCACTGCTACTGCTTTTGTTGTTGCTACAGCTGACCTAATCATGATAGACAGCAGATGGAAATCAGCAGTGACATTATGCAGAACTTTTCAGGGAGTAGATATAGCCTCAGAGCATAGTTTGGTAATGTGTAATGTACAGTTAAGGCTAAAACACATACAAAAAACAATACACGAAGATACGGAATATGGAAATGTTAGAAAACCCGGTAGTAAGGAGCTGCTTCGAAGAAAATGTAAAAGAGGGAATACACAACGCAAGGATACAAGACATGGGGATGGATCAAAGGACAGAGACGATAAACAAGATCATATTAGAGGCAGCAGAGGAAACAATACCAGAAACAGAAAAGGCAAATAGGAAATGGATATCAACGGATACTTTAGAATTAGCAAGGGAAAAAAGAGAAGTGAAAATCAGAATGAAAGATTCACAGGAAATGACAGTACAATACAAACAATTGTGTAACAGAGTAAAGATTTCAGCAAGAAAAGATAAACAGACATGGATAGAGAAGAAATGCAATCAGATTGAGAAGTGCACAGTGGAAGAGAAAACAAGAGAGGCATATAGGTTTGTTTAGGAGGTAAGCAGAAAATGGCATCCAAAACAAACAGCAATAAAGGACAAAGAAGGAAATATAATAATGGACAAGGCAAAATTCAGACAAAGATGGACACAATATTGCAGTGAACTATACAAAGACCAGAATGAAGATAGCAGAACACATCTAGAACTAGAAACGATTAGTCCACCGGCAATAGATGACACAGAAAATGACATCTTATACGATGAAGTACAGCAGGCAATCCAAAAACTGAAAAAAGGGAAAAGTCCGGGAGAAGATGGGATTACGGGAGAAATGATAATGGCGGGAGGAGAAGAACTACATAAAGAACTACACAAATTATGCAACCATGTATGGAGGGACGGAAAGATCCCAGAGGTGTGGACAAAATCTATCTTGATAATACTACCAAAAAAGGGTGACCAGATGGAAATAAAAAAGTATAGAACAATTGCACTAATGAGCCATATGCATGGGTAAAGTGATGATGAAGGTACTAACATACATACTAAGGGATCAACTGGAGAAACAGATTGCGGATGAACAAGCAGGATTCGGAAGGGATAGAAGTACCGTGCAACAAATACTGATGCTAAGATTAATAGCAGAAAAAGCAAAAAGAAAAGACAGAGTTATATACAATTGTTTTATAGACTTCCAAAAGGCATTTGACTCTGTTAAACAGAATGTCATATGGGCAACTCTCCGATCCTATGGAGTGGGAAAACAACTGGTGCAAATTCTGCAAAATACCGGTGAACAGTCAAAGGCAGCGGTCAGGATAGATAAGGAACTAGGTGAATGGTTTAAAATCAGTATAGGAACAAAACAGGGAGATCCAGTCTCGCCTATTGAATTCATTGGATACTTGGAAAGAGTAATGGATGAGATACAAGACAACGGGACGGGAATATCTGTGCAAGGACAAACAATTAACAATCTAAGATTTGCGGATGACTTAGATCTCCTAGAGGAGAACTTTGACATACTTCCAAAAATGTGGAATTGCTGGATAGAGCGGGTGAAAAAGCAAATCTGAAAATTAACATCGGAAAGACAAAGACAATGGCATTTTGGAAAGAAGAAATAGAAAAAACATCAAAGTTAGAGGAGAAAACATCGAAAATGTCACAGAATTTGTATACTTAGAGAGCCTACTGAGTACTGACGTCAGATAACAACTGCACGAAGGAGATTAAAAGAAGAATTAACAAACCAAAAGGGATAACGGCGGGATTCAACAACATATGGAGGAGCAAAACAATATCACAAGGCACAAAGAAAAGAATACTAGAAACATGCGTATTCAGCACGGCGTTGTATGCATGCGAAACCTGGACACTAAAAAAGGAGGACAAAAAAGGATAATAGCATTCGAAATGTAGGCCTACTGTTATAGGAGAATATTGCAGATAAGCTGGACACAAAAAATAACTAACGTAGAAGTACGAAGAAGACTTAACAGCAAATCAGATATGATAGAAACCATAATGAAAAGGAAAATGAAATTATTCGGACACATCCAAAGAATGAGTGATGATAGAAAGATAAAGAGCATATTGACGGGAATCATGGAGGGATCGGGGAGAAGGGGAAGACCATGCAGAGAATGGTTGCAGGACATTGAAGAATGGTGTGGGATGAATGCACAGGAACTGACACATCGGGCACAAGACAGAGAAGTATGGAGAACAATAGTCAAATGCGCAGTGGACACCTACGGGCTGGCAGCCCATGGATAAAGAAGAAGAAGAAGACAGCTGCTGATACTATCACTAGGGTTCCTACTACAATAATATTGCAACTAACACTAATTATGTGTGCGCGTCTTCTTTAACGCGCCTTCAAGCTAACTACTCAGAGGCGCTCCCGACCACAGCGCGGACACTGAATTGGTGTTTCACGCCGAAGCGATGAGTAATTGCGAGTGAAGGACTTTCCCAAGGTCCCTACATGGCGGCTTGATGTGAATTCGAACCCGCAACCCTCCGGCTGCAAGGCAGAGAACATACCCACTATACCACCGCACCCCACAACTAATACTGCTATCAAATTATCTGTTTTGAGAAAAGCAAACGAGGAGGAGGAATAACCAGCTAAACTTTTCTATCAAGTAGATGGAGACAGTGTATTCCAAAGACTTGGCAGAGAGAGGAACAAACAATATTAAGGTTGCGGACCTAAAATGAGCCATAGCTGTTCCAGTCTGCGGAAATAGAATATCAAATCTGTTTGAAGAGCGAAGTAGACGATGCGATGAAGTTGAAAGAGGCCGAATATTAGGCCTGCATCTGCTAGAATATATATTTCGAAGCAAGACCCAGTCGTGCATAGGAGACCAAGGTGAAGAATTTTAATTTGATACACGCAGTTAGAGGAGAGGATACCAACGACGCTGTTTAAAAATGAAAGTAGAAATAATTACATCTATGAGAGTGGCGTGAAATACGTGCAATTACACGTAGGCCTAATCTGACCGCAGTATTTAGGGTGGACGGTAGAGGCGAAAGACGATCCGTCATCAGACCAATCAAAATACAGTGCATGATCAATTCGGGAGTGTATGAAAACATGAACCAAAGTGGTTCCAGAGTGGACCGCTTCTTAGACGTACCTGTGAAACGTGTTCCGTTCGTCCAGTACCAGTCGTTCAGATCGAAAGTAGAATTGGCTCCCACCCACATAGTCCTATTATTCAGACCAAAGTTGCCGAGGGCATTTCCAAAAACTGCGTGATGATTATCATATGCGTGCGGAATGGGCAAAGTGGCTCCGATGTTGCTGCACCACTGCTGTGCATCGGACCACGACAGAGCTACTAGAGGATCCGGCCGAATGAAGCACAAAGTTCGTCTGTCGTACAATGGAAAGCAACGTCTATTCGACGCTGAATTCGCCAGGTTCATGAACAGTAGTAGCACGTAGCCTACGAAAAGACATCAACTATAATAGTGTCGTGGTCGCTTGTGTAGTCTATGCCCTAACGGAATCATATCTAATAATTACAAGCTAATGATTTTTCAGGCGCAACTATGTGGGTATGGTTTCGGCATGTTCCTTTTAGCTAAATCCGATGATAAAATAAGCAATGATCAGTCTATAACTTTATGCGGCTGTTGTCATTTGTGACGACCGGAATCATTTCCCGTCGCATGAAGAGTTCTAGATAGAGAGATAAAAGACAAAACACGCGAGTCGGGTCAAAAATATGGAAAATTGTTTTATGGTGTATTATTGTTTAAAAATATGTCTACTTTCAATATCTGCAATTAAAAATGTTGAATTTAAATTATTAGTGGGGGAAATGACTTTTGGCGCATGTGGTGTAAGAATTTGCTTTGAATCAAGGTCCCAAATAGCCTATTTTCAAAGTTAAAATTCGCCATGAACGATCGAGTTTTCAAAAGCTGACCTCACTATTTCTTGTAGCCACGTGTACCGCGTGATAGATTATAGTATTATACCCTAAATATGATATTACATGGTTCTGGTAAATTTTGCCACCTACTTAAATATGACAAAGTTTGTCTATAAAGTTAAGCATCAACAGTACTAATGGCCACCTGACAACTGCTCAAACCACGCCTCCGACCCAGTTTTCTGAGAGTTTTATTGGTTTACGAGACTGACCTTCGATACTGCGCATGCGCGCCTACCCGTAAATTTTCTGTTGCTCCTTTTCTTACTCAGTCCTACAGCTAGCGTTAGCTGTGGAAAGAATTCGTATAAATATTATTTTACATCGTTAAAATCATAGGAAATAGCGAAGGTCTTATAAACTGCTCAAATTGTGATAAGGGCAATCTGGTTGATTGTTCGTTAGGGGGTAGGCTAGTTCACGCTGGCTTAGAGAATGAGAGGTACCGAGATTGAGATCAACGGTGCGGTCAATTACTTTGGTAAACATGACTAAACTGGCAATCCACCCACCCTCGGTGGCCACCCATCATAAATATAGATCTATAGGAAGTTTGATTAATATTAACCCTTGGTAACTTGATGCAAATTGAATCGTTACTGATCTATCCTACCTACAGTGTTTGCGCGTTCGAGCGATGTGTGTACGAGATAATAAATAGGAACAATATTATTGTCTATGTGTGCATATAGGCCAAATTAAAATCCCTTATAAGAACTGAAAAGACTTGCGTGAGTTATCAGACTGCGTTCAAATTGTTATCGAACGAATTAATGTCTCGATCGTTGTATTCATGTTTCTCTGTAGACTAAGTTGTTAGGTAAACATTTCTTTGAGGGAGCCGATAGGGTAATAGGCCTACTTATAAGACGCTGCATCGGATGCAAATGTTTACATTTCCTAATTAGATTATAAATGGACAAAGGTCCACATCCTCTAGTGCCTGGTTGATTGGGTGTTTGAAAAATTACACTCATAGGGTCCGATATTACGCCGCGCTTGGCCGAGTACTCTTGGAAGCGTTTGATCCTATGCTATTTCACAGACTCATTCATTCGCCTTCTACAATTCAGAAGTTGCCTGTAATTCAGTCACAATGTGGAAAGTAATTGCTCGAATTTGATGCCGATTGCTGTATTCGATACATAATATACCCATTTATTGACTGGCAAAATTACAGAATATTCAATTAATGGTTACTAAGGACTTTTATGACGCAAATGTGCTGAAACTTTGAGCTCGATTTTCTCCATTGTTGTCATTCTACAAGTTACAGAATCGAACGAATATAATTTCAGTTATTTTCAGTTAGAAAAAAAATACTTTCATTCTGTAAAAAGTATTTTGAAGCAGAATAACTGTAGAATATAACTGAATAAAAAAAATGAAATCGATAAATGACGGGTTTTGAGTGCTTCCGTCACATTTGCGTCTCATCGAATGAGTTAAATAATTCTATCATAAACATTCTGAGTGCGATTTAAATGGATATTTACTATCTCTAATACCCGTCACTTAGGCTATATATTAATCTATGTTAAACTCTATGACTGAATGTGCCCTAAGACTAAGACTTACCTGCAAAGGTAATTACCGATTGACCCATTTGGCTTCTCCAATGGCGATATTTAAGAAATGTGCGACTGCTTAAAATCTGAAATTTTAATGACGTAGATTCCTCGTTTGACAATATTTTGATCTATCATGAAGCCTTGAAGCAAGTATGTATGTATGTATGTATGTATGTATGTATGTATGTATGTATGTATGTATGTATGTATGTATGTATGTATGTATGTATGTATGTATGTATGTATGTATGTATGTATGTATGTATGTATGTATGTATGTATGTATGTATGTTTGTATGTATGTAGGTATGTATGTATGTATGTATGTATGTATGTATGTATGTATGTATGTATGTATGTATGTATGTATGTATGTATGTATGTATGTAATATGTCTGTATGTATGCATGTATGTATGTATGTATGTATGTATGTATGGTATGTATGTATGTATGTATGTATGTATGTATGTATGTATGTATGTATGTATGTCTGTATGTATGTATGTATGTATGTATGTATGTATGTATGTATGTATGTATGTATGTATGTATGTATGTATGTATGTATGTATGTATGTATGTATGTATGTATGTATGTATGTATGTATGTATGTATGTATGTATGTATGTATGTATGTATGTATGTATGTATGTATGTATGTATGTATGCATGCATGTATGTATGTATGCATGCATGTATGTATGTATGTATGTATGTATGTATGTATGTATGTATGTATGTATGTATGTATGTATGTATGTATGTATGTATGTATGCATTTGTATGTATGTATGTATGCATGTATGTATGCATGTATGTATGTATGTATGTATGTATGTATGTATGTATGTATGTATGTATGTGTATGTATGTATGTATGTATGTATGTATGTATGTATGTATGTATGTATGTATTTATTTATGTATGTTTGTACGTATGCATTCATTCATTCATTCATTCATTCTGAAAATTTATATAGCGTCTCTTCAAGATAAACTACTCAGAGGCGCTCTTTGCGCTGGCCGGATGTTAAATGCAATTTCGACAAAATAAAAATAGTACATCAATTTGCAAAAATAATACACAATAAGCTGCAAAAAGAGTCACCGTTGGCTGGCACACACACACAGGTGGAACCAACCAACAGATTCCAGTCTGCAGCCGTAGGATGGTGTGGATGGATGTTTAGAGTCTCTGGACGAGGTAGCGTCGATAGAGTAGAGCGACGACAGTTGGCATGTAGGTATGTATGTAAGTATGTATGTATGTAATACGTATGTATACTATATTATTTTTGGATTCATAAAGCGCCACTCACAGCACAACCTAATCAGAGGCGCTCCCAGTGCAAATATCTCCTTGGAGAAAGAAAACTTTTAAGAAAACGAGCAGTAACAGCAGTGATTCCAGATAAGATCTGAGTACGAATTATAGTAGGGAGGCCATTCCACAGCACAGGGCCGAAAGAAGCAAAGGCACGATGCTCGGCTGTAGCAGTCCGAGACCGTGGTACAAGAAGGTCATGAGCGGAGAGGACGTCCAGTGATAGTTGAGATTGGCCGCCTAATAAGATCACATTATATCATATGCTTGTCAAAGAAATAATATTATTCTGTACGAATAAAATTATATGCAGTTCACAACTCACCAGCAAATGTGATTAAGGCTGAGCTCATTTCACTTCTTCAACGTAGATATTTGCAAATGGCTCGTTTCTTAAATCTAAATTAGATTCAATAGACTGACAAAGAGCAAGTTGTTGATAAGAGGATCCGTGAACAAAAGTTTGGACATCATCAGCATAAAGCAAAGAGAAGAGGAATATCAGCTGTAAACAAGATATAAAGAAGTGGACCCAGAACGGATACTTGAAGAACTCCAAATTTAACAGGAACCCATGAAGTACGAGAGTCACCTAAAATAACCATTTGGTTACGATCATAAAGATATGAGCGAAACTAAAGAAGAGGTGAGGCCACTAAGACCAAAGGAAGTTTCAAGACGACGCAATAGAATAAATAAATAAATAAATAAATAAATAAATAAATAAGTGCTAGAAGAGTAACATGGGATTTATTCATAACCGAATAGATGTCAAAAAGAAGAGAAAGAAGAGCAGTTTCAGTCGAGTGGTGAGCTCTAAAGCCAGATTGTCTGGGAGGAAGAAGGCCCGATTGTTCAAGATAAGGAAGAAGTTGCAAAGAAACAAGTCGCTCTAAAGTCTTAGAAAGAAAGGAAAGATTTGCAGTAGGGCTATAATTTTGGCATAATTTATGCTAGGATCCAGGTTGGGCTTCTTAAGAGAGGGAAATACAAGAGCACATTTCTCATATGCTGGAAGGTGATCTTCTAAAAGAGACCTATTAAATAATAATAATAATAATAAGACGATTTATATAGCGCCGTAGCTCAGCCGAGGCCGAAGGAAAGGGCGCTGTACACGAGATAACATGTTACTGTCAATTAAATATACGATTGTTTGAATAGGTAAGTTTTGAGACTGAATTTAAATGTCTCCACAGATGGTGCCATCTTCACGTAGTCAGGAAGACTGTTCCATGCAGTTGGTCCTGACACAGAGAACGAGCTTTCACCAAACCTCGTGGTTGACCTTTGTACATGCAGCAGGCCCCTCGCCGACGATCTTAACCTTAATTGTCTGCGATTGGCATGCAGAAATCAGCTATGTATTCAGGCATGAGGTTGTGTAATGACTTGTATGTAATTAGGCAGAGCTTGTATTGAATACGCTGGGGGACACGCAGCCAGTGCAGGTTGTCACGCAGCAGGTCAGTCACATGATCGGATGGTGTGCGACCATATATAATGCGTGCAGCGGAGTTGAGCACCGACTGGATCCGCACCAGCTGACAAGCCAGTACACTGTTGCAGTAGTCAACCCTGGAGACAATGAAGCTGTTGACTAAGATGACGGCGGTTGAGGTTGGGACGAATCTGCGGATGGTTTTGATTCGTCGCAGTTGGTAGAAACAACCTCAAACGAGTTGACTCACGTGGGCCGTCATCGTCATACAGCTGTCAAATTGAACTCCAAGGTTGCGAATGGTGTCAGCTCGGTGAACTTCTGAGTCACCGATGTTGAAAGTACTGTCATCAAGTAGATGGCGGCGTCGAAAGGTAGTGCACCATATGAACTCCGACTTGGAGGGATTGAGCTTTAGACGGTTGGATGCCATCCACTTCGAAATTTGTTCAATGCACAGCAGCACTCTCTGTTTCAGTTCAGCTGTTTGTGATGGTTCGCAGAAGAAGTAGAGCTGTGTATCGTCCGCATAGCAGTGGTGGAGCAATCCATCATCCATGTGGTTCTATGATCCTCTCCAAGTCGGCCGTATACAGTACAAAGAGGAGAGGCCCGAGCACTGATCCTTGTGGAACACCGCAGGTGACCAGCCTGGGTTCCGTCTCCTCTCTTGCCAAATGGACTGCTTGCGTGCGTTCTCTTATGTAGGATTCAAGCCAACTGAGCGCTCTGTCTTTTATCCCAAATGAACCAGACAGTCGCTGCATCAAGATGTCGTGGTCGACTGTGTCGAATGCAGCCGACATGTCAAGTAGTGACAGCAGCGCCAGTTGGCCTGAGTCGATGGCGTTGACTAGATCAGAGAAGACTTTTAGAAGCGCAGTCTCGGTAGAATGGCCACGCCTGTAGCAGACTGTAGCCGAGGAAGGTGGTGTGATGCAGACAGGTACTCAATCAGCTGATGGTTGGAAATACGCTCACGTATTTTGAAATGAACGTTAGATTGGAGACTGGTCTGAAGTTGGCAGGTGACGATTCCTCGGCTCCAGCTTTCTTCAGGAGTGGCCTGATTATTGCGTGCTTCCATTTAGATGGGAAACGGCCGATGGCGAAAGAATTGTTGAACATCCGAGCGATGAATTGCGCTAGCAGCGGAGTCGCCTCCTTCATTAGCCACGTTGGAAGTATGTCAAGAGAGCACTGCTTCGATGGTGATGAAGAGATGACTTTGACTACATCTTCTGTGGTAATCGGCAGGGGCCTTTATCCCTATACATGGCGGGCGCAGCTTGCGCCCAGTGAAAAACAAGGGGAATCAGAAAAGAGTCAAAACTCACGTCGGTAGGGGGGGGAAGTCAGACATGGAGGCAGCATTTAATCTAGGCATCTCTAGGAGGAAGTTCACTCAGAAATATTCCCCCCCATAGGCGTAAGAGACGATGATCCAGGGGCAAATCCCCCCCAAATTTCGGGAAAGTCTGTTTTTTCGGGCAAACAGACCCGGAAGAATAAATAAAAGTTTTTAAAAATTCGGGCAAAAGTACCGGATGACTAAAAAAAATTAGTCAGAATTTTCTTGCAAACGTAATGGAAATTTTTCTTAAGATTTCTACCGGATGACAAACCGTTTTATCGGGCAAAAGTCGCATTGGGTTGGGTTTCTTTTGTCATGATATGCGCTCATAATGACTGGAAAAAGATATGATCAGGGTTGCCACTCATAGCTTTTTCCACCTAGATCTAGGTTTTTTCGGCTTTACCTAGGTTTCTAGGTTTTTGGTCAGGATCTAGCCTTTTTTTCTCACGGCGGTTTTTTTCACTTTTTACGCATACAAATTGGCTTTGCTAGGTTAAAATGCACAAAAGACGTGAAAAAAGTCGAAAAGGTTGTGAATACGGACCCCAAAAGTTATAGATTTATTTTGGAGCGAAAGACAAAAAGGGTCTCAGAAATTTTTCTCGGGAAATGAACCAAAATTTGGTCGGATGACTAAAAATGTTCATTAGAAATTTGAATTTCAAGCGCGAAAAATCGAAAAATCCATGTATTTTCTCCAAAATTCTCGATCTAACCTTTTCTAGCCTTTTTTCGGCCCAATCTGACCTTTTTCAAAATTCAGAGTGGCACCCCTGGATATGATGTTGGCATACGGAGAGGGAAGAAGAAAACAAGGGCGGCCAAAGAAAAGGTGGACAGATGAGATTCATGAAACTACATGAATGAACTAGGAAGAACTAAGGGAAGCGACATCAGAAAGAAAGCAATGGAGAAAATGGATCATGTCGGTCGCTAGAGCTCAGAGAGCTGAAAGCACAAGGGAAGGGAATCGGCATTATTGCGTTGCCTAGTTTGTTAAAACTTATAGCAATGAAAAGAACACATATTCTTGCATAATCTATATTAAATAAAAATGTAACTGAGTTTATGTCGGGACCAAAAATCTTCGAAAGTTCTTGACCGATTCTTTTCAAAATTTCAGCAAAACGTTCCGTTTGAATACGCGCGGGTTTGCATAATGCTGTTTTGGAAAAAGCTTTTAGAACAAAAAAAAACTTTGACTTCGATTCGACCGATTCCGAGTTCAAATTCAACCCGCGGGAGGAGGAGGGGCAAGGGAAGGGGAGGGGAGTGGAGGGATGGTTGGATGCTCTTTTCAGCCACAGCAACGCGTTGCCTGGTACGCTAGTACAAAATAAAACTTTAACAAATGCGATCTTAATACTGAAAGTGAGCAAAATATATGCGATTAATCATGAGAGTTGCATATAACGCTAAAAAATCGAAAAATTAAATAACATTTTTACCATTGAACTCTTGGAAACTCTCGGCTTATGAAAACATAACACTTAATGAAAGTCTATGTTCGCACTATTGTATTTTTGTATTGTATTTAAACATTTATAAAGCGCCTCTAGTAGGGTGAACCGTTCAGAGGCGCTCCCAGTGCGCAAGGCCCCGCGAGAAGAAACAGGTTTTGAGAAGAGACAAAGCAGAAGAGAGACTACCAGAAAGAAGTGTAGAGCGAACAGAAGGAGAAAGAGCATTCCAAAGAGAAGGACCAATTGAGACAAATGATCGAGACTGAGCCATAGTAGTTCTAGACCGACGAACCAAGAGGTCAAATCTGTTGGATGAACGAAGTGGACGATGGGAGGAAGCCGAGTGAGGACGAAGTAAAACATTAGTCAGATATTTTGGGGCAAGACCCCGTTGAGCCTTTAAGATCAGAGTGAGGATCTTGAATTGTGTGCGAGCACGGAGAGGAAGCCAGTGAAGTTCATGAAACATAAAGGTAGAGATGTGAGAGTACTTGGGAAGGCGGGCAATCAATCTAGCAGCTGAGTTGAGAACAGACTGAATAGGTGAAAGACGAACTTTAGGAAGACCAATGAGGAGAGCATTGCAATAGTCAATTCGTGAGCATATAAAAGCATGAATTAAGGTAGTGAAGATGGAGGAGGAGACAGAGCGACGAATGACTCTGAGACGTCTTAAATGAAAATATGACGAGCGTGTCACATTTGAAATATGCTCAGTAAAGGTAAGTGAGCTATCAAGTACAACACCCAGATCCCGCACACTTGAAGAGAAGGAAAACAGCGGGAATTTTTCAGAGAGCAGAATGAAATCAAGCTTCTGGAGCTGCAGGGGAGTACCTAGCCAGATGAATTGAGTCTTTGAAGTATTAAGCGAAAGGCGATTAGAAGACATCCATGAGTGGAGATGATTAGTAAGCGATTCAATATGCGCAACTAACAGCAGCTGGGAAGATGAGGGACCATGGACAAAAGCCTGGACATCATCAGCAAATAGATGGCCAGCAGCACTACAAATAGGAAAAAGAGAAGAGATGTCAGCCGTGTAAAGAATAAATAGGAGAGGTCCAAGAACTGAACCTTGAGGAACACCCAGATTAACATGAACCCATTGGGTTCGAGAGTCACCCGATATAATCATTTGAGTTCTTTCAGAAAGGTACGACTATCCAATCGTCTTTTCTTATGTACACCATAGCTGCACTAGGTAAAGGTTTAAGAAAATAAGTACATACATCGAAAGTGGGAATGCCACTCTTACCATATCCTGCCACTTTTTCACCACTTACCACTATACATCAAAGTGCGACTAGCAATATTGGATAATAAACAATACATTCAGTTAGCCTATTCATTACTGAGATGCCACAGCTGCGGGTCCAATATTATCGTCTTGTATTGCAGGCTGTCTGTTCTGTTTGTAGCCTAGATTGATGCTAATAAGATAACTGTAGCCTATTATGTATACTGTAACCGGTTCCAGTCTGTCCACTGGATTGCTGAATAGTATTATTATTTTCATTAAATAATAAATATGTCATAATATAATAATAATAATAATAATAATAATAATAATAATAATAATAGCGACAATTTATATGGCGCCGTAATGCGGCCATACCGCTACAAGGGCGCCTCACAAACGGTTGTATATGATGTTCTATCCAATCGTCTTTTCTTATGTACACCATAGCTGCAAAATATCTAGATTGAAATTCGTTGGTCTGACTCTAGCCCACGGATGAGAGGAAGACTACCAGTGGGGTGACTCCATACAGTCTTCAGATTAGGCCTACTACTTTCTAACAGTAATTATTCAAAATGAATCTTAAAACCTCATAAGCAGGGTTTTGTGCGATATCTGAAAGACAATCAATCGAGTGTCAAGATAACTTTCCAGCCAGGCATCATTATAAATTTAGCTAGAATTCTGAGTGATCCTAAAAGTAAAACCTGTGCTTCGACGAAATTCAAACATTCGTTGGCTCACGTGTAAATTCCGTCGAAATTCTGAGTATAAATCGTCACAAAGTTTCACCTGCGTCCTTCAGTAGGATGAAGGATTATCAACTCATCACATGAATCACAATAATTATATAGACCATTCGCAACAGGCTACGGTAACAAGAAAGCGTCCTGCAAAGTTTGGTAGTGGAATTTCTAGTGCGTCCTGGTATTATTATAATAGGCCTACGGTCATTCCACTATGTTTGAGCGGCCTAATGACTATTAGTCTGGTGATCTTCATGGAAAACCCCATTGAATACATGTAAACCAACCAGCTACCCGGAAGCTACTATCACCGTATCACGTAATCGTGGGTTAAAGAGCATCTGCATGACCCACACGAAACCTAAGAGTCTAATCTTCTGGCAATTCACTACACGCATAACTATATCAAACACAACATGTTTGGCGTAGCCTAGCTGTGCCATTGACGCAGTTATATTCGACGTAGTAGTGACGATAGAAGCAACTCTAAGCCAGCGCAATGTTCTTATACCCTAAGAACAATCATCGTGCGAACTTAGAGTGGCTTCTATCGTCACTAAGCAACCGGGTTCAATCCCTTTCACCCGGAACGGGTCTCCCCTCCATCTCGGATTTCTCGGATGTGGACGAAATTGCTGAATATGACACTGAACAATTTTATCTTCTGGTACCTATAAAGATTGATTGATTGAATTATGACCGACAGGAAGTCTAAACGTCTGTTTGTGGCTTTGTGTTTATGTCGAGAGTAACCAACCATTCGTGAGTTAGACTGCGTGATTCATTGTAGGCTTACGCATTGAGTGAGTGTGCCTGTGGATAAGCTGGTTCCCGCGACGTTGCTGCTGTGGGTGCTGTAGAAAATCAGACTTTACGACTACGATTGTATTGTATTGTATGTATAAAAACATTTATTACTATATAGGCTATGATTATTATTGCTATAGCATTAGGTTTGACGCCTAAAAGCTAGCTAATACATTGCTTCAATTGATTAACCGCAAGGCATCATTTATTATGATCATCGTAATCAAAAGCTCCAAATCATCAAAGTCCCAATCCACACCTTGTCACTTTGTGCCGTCAGTTCGAGGAACTCTAGCGGCTGTCATGGCGAGCCTTCTCCACTCCATTCTGTTCTGCGTTGCATCCCTCAGTTGTTCCAGATTCATTCCCGTCGTCCTGTGTATATCTTCCATCCATCTGGTCCTCGGTCGTCCTCTTTTCCTCGCACCCTCTCCCCACGCCAGCAGCATCGCATTCTCCAGTCCATCCGTGCGCATCACGTGACCGAAATACACCAGCTTCTGTTTGATGATCCTCTGCAGCACTGACATATCCCCTCTTAGTTGCCCTATCTCCTGGATCACAGTCTCAATCCACTGCCAGTTAATTAGGCTTTTGTGAAGCGTTTATACGCATTATGCAGTGTAACAGGGGCTCCCCTTTATCCCAAACAGCCATACGTTAATTTTTGGCTCATTTCTCATTCCCGTAATTCGCTGAGCTGAATAGGAAGAAAACCCCGGCTGACTTAGACAAAACGGATCTCGACAGTGCAAACATCCCTTTTAAGACATCTAACAACACAGTATACCAATTACGTGAACTAAAGTCAACGAGGATGCGGCACTCTGAGAAAATTCCGAAAGCTGACACTGAGCTACATGTATTTATCTGCTCAAAATTAACAATAATTGTCATTCACAACGCGGACGTTTGACGCAGTAGTACTTATGATAATTGCGGTCTGGGCATAGAGCACATGATTTGTTTAAAGGTAACGAAAATGGCACCATTATTTTGTAAATTATTGCTGTCACTGTTGCAACTGCGTGGAGTTCATACATTTGTTCTGCCTCTGTGTCTGTGTCGATCTGTCTGTCCCTCTATCTCTATATCTCTCTTTCTGCCCTCTTCTCTCTTCCCACTCTCCCTCTCTCCCCTCTCTGTCTGTATGTCTCTGTCGGTCTGTCTGTCTCTTTCTCACTCTCTCTTTTAAAAGAAACTCTGTAGAAGTATCAAGTAGAGGAAATAAAACTACCTGTTCACGTCTCATTTGCAAACCCTGAGACGCGTGAAAGTTTTATACGAACCATTACAAGCTTTAACCTAACGACACCAACAATAATTCCAAAACCCTGCTTCTCCATACAAGGTGTCTCGATGACTAAGGGTCGTATGAACCGAGGTTCTTGATTCTGGTCCACTCCAAACATTTCCTCTACATTCGTGTAGGCCTAACTCTCTCTCCGTTGGTCTACCGCACGCCCGTAGGCCTATTTGTTTTGGAGGGATGAGAACTCACTAGACACCGTTTCATAAAATATTTAATATTTGGCTTGGTTTGCTTCTTAGGCTGTATGCCAGCGTACGTAAGATATTTAACTGCGATCGCTTGAGCCTCGAACAGTAGGCTAACTGTGTCGGTTCAGGGTGTTCATCTTGGACATCTCTGTAAACTAGCATTGCTAGAGGGGACTTCGGTAATAAAAAAGAGACTAACATTTCGTTACGGCTAAATGAATGAACGATACATTTATTTAGTTATTTATTGACTGAGTGATTGTCTGATCAATTTTTTAAAATTTTAATCGGTTTATTTACTGGGACATAGTCTGCAGCTCATTGTCATCTATGCCATAATATTGGCCAACTCCGAAAATGTTCAATGTAAATTAGCAATATCTAAGTCTTGAAAAAGTTCTCTTCTGAATTAATAGGTCTGCCTGAAATGCTCAGTTTGTAAAAACAGTATAATAAATTACTGGACCTTAAACCAATTGGTCTCTTCTTCTGGTTCTCTGCCCCTTTAGTCCAATGTCACCACTCTTCCCTCCGCTGGGCCTTCTCCTTTAGTTTCTGATATCCGATCTTCTTCATCAGAGTGTCCAGCAACATCTGTCGGGGTCTTCCTCTTGTTCATTTCCCCTCCATTTGTCCTTCTAACACCGTTTTCACCAGACTGTCTCCTCTTAGCATATGCCCTATCCAATTCTTATGCCTTTCTCTGATTGTTTTTATCATTGTTCTTTCCTCTCCTACCCTTTCCAGCACTTCCTCGTTTGTTATGTGTTCCGTCCAGCTGATCTTCTCCATTCTTCTCCACGTCCACATTTCAAACGCTTCGATTTTCTTTATGTCTTCTTTTCTCATGGTCCAGGTTTCGGAACCATACAACACCACACTCCACACCAGTGTTTTTATCATTCGTTTCTTGAGACTTCTGTTTAGCTTTCCTCGTAGTAGTTCTCTTCTTTTCGTAAATGCCTCTTTTCCAATTGCAATCCTCCTTCTGAATTCCTTATGACATTTAGCATCCGTTGTCATCAAGCTTCCCAGGTAGCAAAATTCCTTGACCTGTTCTATCCCTTTGCCTTCTATTTGAATGTCGACTGTAGTTTCTTCTCCCTTGCTGATCTTCATTACTTTTGTCTTCTTGATGTTAATTCTCATGCCATATTCAATTGACGTTGTGTTCAATCTATCCATCACTTCTTGCAACCCCTTCTGACTTCTCGCTAACATTGCCTGATCGTCCGCAAACCTCAAAGCCTTAATCCATCTTCCTTCCACCTTTATGCCTTCTTCCAGATCATCTAATGCTTCTCTGACCAGTTCTTCTATATAGATGTTGAATAAAAGAGGTGATAGAGGGCAGCCAATTGGCAGCCAATTGGTATCGCATCATTACATTTGAAGTGCAAGAAGCCATGTCGTGATTTTCATAGGATTGAATTAATTCATTACAGCGGCTCAATATTCAAAATAAAGACAATCCTAACTAAACTGTTTTTTAAACAGAGCTTATGCTATGTGACAATTTAAAAACTAAATTTGATTTTGAAAATCCTGAATTAGTTGATAAACAGTCTTGCAAGAAAATTACAATAATCAAGTCTATCCTTAGAATTAGTAGAACTCAAATTCATATACATTGTAGAAGTGTTAGTTTTGAAATTAACATCAAGGATAAGAATTCCGTACGATAAAACTTGCTTAACGAGATTCTACATTAGGGGTAACTGGTTAAGTTTGATGATTTCAGTCTCTCTTTTTGCAAAGCGATGCAACATGGCACAAAGTATATTGCAAGTATTTGTGCATACACCCTGTAGGAATTCGTGTACGTAGACTAAGTATGAATATACACAGGTATCTGCAAATTCCTAAAGCGCCTTTTCAGGTCCTCGAATAAGTACTCTATACGGATGCAGCCAAACATAGGAAGGCTTTGTCAAAAAATGTTGACCATCGCCGACTCGTTTCAGAAGTCTAGTCTTCGCCTACATCTGCAGGTCTTCACAGAACTTTTCAACTCCGTTTGTGGCAGTCGACGGTCCTTCCTTCAAAGCATGGGTGTTGTCAAACGTCGAGATGTCGTACGGGTTGGAGTAAGTCAACTGCAGATGCTCAATATGTGGCTTCGGAAGAGTTTTCTGAAAATGCCTGTAAAGCACAATTAAATGCATCAGCAGATGAGAGCATGCAGATCAATTTTAATAAAATGCACTTTAGGTCAATAATTAATTATCAACAGTCATATATAAAATAAAACAATAATGTAAAACAGTACATAATAATGTAATGACCAATTTGCGTTTTAATGGGTCAAGCCAGCCGTCTGGTTGTAAGTGTAAGCGAGTCGGTCACTGGCAAATTCATAGAATCAAAAAATGCATTTTTATTTTGTTTATGTAAGCTTATGCTGACATAAATATTATATACAAATATACATATATGCATATATAAAATTATGTAATTATGTATGTGAAGTTGTGTTTTCATATAGACCTATGTAGGTAAATGCATGTACGAATAATGAATATAGCCTATAATATATACACATGGACATAATCTTGTAGCATCTTTAGCTGCCTGCCGCAATATAACTAAAACACGGTAATATAAAACGTTTAAGCCCTGTATGTTTTCTAATCGTATGATGCATGTGGCCCTGTGTATTTATATGCACATTCATCTCTGATCCAAAGTAAAAGGAAACAGAAGTAAGATAACCGATTGATCTTGCAGAATCGGACTGTAAGTCCTGCAAGCCAGACGATAACTACCAGAAGCAATGCCCCGCAGAGTCCAAAAACCAGTAAATCGACCAGACCTACAAAGATTAACCAAGTAAATATCTTACCGTAATATAATATTCACCCAAGTCATTTTTTGCGTTAACCATTGAAAACAATATCAATATATTACAAGTCAAAATTAATATTCCCTCAATCGATTCAACACAGTGGAGCGCGGTGGTGTAGTGGTTATGTTCGTTGCCTTATAGCCGGTTGGTTGCAGGTTCGAATCCACCTCAGGCCACCGCGTAGGGATCTTGGGCAAATCCTTCACTCGCAATTGCTCAGCGCTTCGGCGTGAAACTCCGATTCAGTGTCTGCGCTGTAAGTCGGGAGCGCATTTGAATAGTTAGAGCTTGAAGGGGCGTTATAACAAGTGTAGGCCTACATACAAACGAACGAAATTAATGCGATTTGCGTTGCGCCTCTTGCAGAATAACGTTTCGGAGGCGCTCGCAGAACGGAAATTGCGGGCGGAAAGAAATTCCCTCAAAGAGTGCGAAAGCGATGAACAAAGCAAGTCATTAGTTTGTCCCTTGGTGAGAAAGGAAGGTCACATTGAAGATGGCTTATGCAGATAAACATTCAAATGAGTACCAAGACAGAAACTTCTAGTCAGCACATGTCATTAAGTTAAGACATCATCTGTGCATCAGAGATGAGAATTTGCATGAAACTGCAAAAGCGAACCGATAGGCCGAATAATAAATAAATTTTTTTATGTTTTGGGGGGGCTATCTGCATGAATTTCTCCTCTCCTGTTTATCTGGTTATGCAGAAGCATGTCGTCATTGTGTTTTAAAACTCACCATATTTGTCAAAAATGTCTTCGCTTGAGCCACTTTGACCTTGAGTGTTTCTATTGAATTTTACATTCTTTGATGCATCTCCAGCTACTTCCGATGTTCTTAACACAGTTGGCACATTATCGGATGTCGTCAGCAATTCGTTCGAGAAAGAATTAAACGGAGTTGCTGCTGAGCTTCTTGCAGTTGTAGCGCCAGAAG
The DNA here is from genome assembly GCA_945859605.1 of Lumbricus rubellus. Classification (NCBI taxonomy): domain Eukaryota; kingdom Metazoa; phylum Annelida; class Clitellata; order Crassiclitellata; family Lumbricidae; genus Lumbricus; species Lumbricus rubellus. The sequence continues at coordinate 1,784,663 of OX243828.1, forward strand.
CGGAGTGAGTGGCAGTGGTGCGTGTGGATGGAGTATAGGAGGTCTTAGTGGATGCCAAAGTCGGAGTAGAGGTCATAGTTATGGTAGATGTCTTAGTGGTAGTGGTTGACTTAGGTCTAACTGTAGTGGACATCGAGGTTCTTGTTGTGGTAGTATGGTTGACAGCTGTTTAAGTCACAACAAAACCAGCATTTATTTTTTTGAAAGAAATTTCACAATTATTGGCTTTTCAATGTTAATTACGATTTTTGTCATCCGACACTTCTAGTAGGGCCTATATGAAATGTTATATAAATATTTCTTCACGCGTCATATTGCATTCTGATTAACTTCAATAAATTATCATCTCTTCATGACCCGTGACCACAGTTTCGGAATGACTTGGATATTTTCACCCAGTTGTAATAAAACATTGATGGAAAAGAAGTGTGACTTTTGTATACAAAAGTTTCAATTCAATATTGTATATCGTCACGAAAAATCTACTGTAAGCTTATAGGCTAATTATAACGATTGTGACCTAAGCACTGACAGCATCCTCAACACATAATATTATGTAGGCAGTTGAATAGTGAATACACTTCACTTTGCAGAAAATGCCGATAAAAATACAGAACACAATCATCATTGCTCAATAATCCAATTTGGTGATTTCTGCAAAGCGTGTTTCAACTTACGATGCTGACAAATGAACTGAAAGTCTGCAGAGCAATTCTGATTCATCCAAACCAGGTGACCGTAGACATCTTCATAAGATGCCAAACATTCCGGTGAGGTATTGTTAGGAAATACCGAATTAAACTGGACTTCGGTCAGTTCAGAAGATACGCCAGAAACTAAAATTAAAGAAAACCCATTTGACATGAGTTTCCTGCTCTCAGAAGACGCTCTGAAAAAGAATTCGACACACCTGCTGCATGAGGACCTTTAGCACTCCATGGAGCTTAGATCTGGCTATAGGGCAAGACATCTGGGCCGATATGCATATAACCAGGAATAGCCTAGGCTAAAGGTAGACCTTCCTCCAGACATAACTCAGCCAGACGTAGCCGTTGGAATGTAGCGGTATGCATTAAGATAGAATTGGAAGTGAATAACTAATCAACACATTCCTTGCACCCGACGATGCATGACGCTTGCTATCCCCCCCTCCCCAATTCAATAGGTTAGAGCTGAGCGCGCATGCGTGAAAGATATTTATATGCGGTCGTTGCCAGCGTGGGGTGAACATATCAAGACCTATAGACAGTCCAGAGGGAAATATCGACGGCTGCCTATAATTGTACATGAGTCCAGCTAAAGTCGGTTGTCTATAATTGTTCACCTTCGGAGTAGCGGGCTTATACCTGCCTCCGAGTTGGAATATCGTTATAACTATCGTAATTCGCTAATCACAGACCATGCAGGTCAGCGGCCATGTGGTCGTTTACCGACCTCTCTGTCATTTCCACGGATTATTTCATCAAAACGCAGAATTCGCACAGTTACTTCAGACAAGTCGGAGTTTACTGCATCAGACAAGTCGGAGTTTACTGCATCTAGACTCGCGTACTGAACTTTTCGTGGGATTTATCAAGGATTTTGCGCTGGTTAGAAGGATTTTGTTGCAAGTCGCCTTGGCCGCGTGACTGCATCAGCGACCATCCCTACGATGCACAGTCGAGTCGTTCCATGTGCCGTGCGTGTACGCCGCTGCTAGCCAGCCGATGTTTACACCTCGTCGGAGGACGGCTCACGCGGGTCAGTGCATGGAGTGACCTTGATTGTTGTCAACGGCGGCGCTTTCATCTACCGACCGACAAGCGACGAATGCCTTCTCCTACGCGCATCCTTGCTTCAGTCTCAACGATTAGCCGGACGGGAGTCATCTACCACCTACCAGAGACTCTGATCAACCACGCCATCTACTAGCTCCACGGGAAACCGATGGTTAACTCTACGTGTTTGCGAGGGCTCGCCACTGGTGACTCTTACAGCTTACTGTGTTTTGTTTTGCAACTTGTTGTTATTTTTTGCTCGTTATGACTCTTAATATCATTTCGGCTAGTTAGCGCAGAGAGCGCCTCTGAGTAGATATCTTGAAGAGGCGCTATATAAATTATCAGAATGAATGAATGCATACGGAAATTACCCACTACCCCCGCATAGGCCACATTTAAGCTAAAGAGTATGAGTTATACCCTCTTGTGCATATCGGCCCTGGTACCCCAGCTAGTTTATAATAATTACATAGAAATACAAATAGACAGATAATCCATAGATGATGGATAAATAGACAGACAGACAGAGAGACATAATTATAGCTAGCTAGCTAGCTAGCTAGCTAGATAGATAGATAGATAGATGGATGGATGGATGTATGGATGGATGGATGGATGGATGGATGGATGTATGGATGGATAGATAGATGGATGGATGGATGTATGGATGGATGGATGGATGGATGGATGGATGTATGGATGTATGGATGGATGGATGGATGGATGGATGGATGGATGGATGGATGGATGGATGGATGGATGGATGGATGGATGGATGGATGGATGGATGGATGGATGGATGGATGGATGGATGGATGGATGGATGGATGGATGGATGGATGGATGGATGGATGGATGGATAGATAGATAGATAGATAGATAGATAGATAGATAGATAGATAGATAGATAGATAGATAGATAGATAGATAGATAGATAGATAGATAGATAGATAGATAGATAGATAGATAGATAGATAGATGGTTGGACGGACAGACAGACAGACAGATTCCGAATTCTGTCCATACCCATATCTTGCCAGGTCCACGTTGGGCAGCGCAGTCCGATCCAAAATTTTGTCTGATCATCAAACCATCGCGACATCTCATCCAAATCATCAAACGTTGCAAGATTTTTCATCCCTCCACAGTGAGCCACGTAAGAGTTCCAATGAAATTGGTATTTAAGCTTCGTGTAGCATTTGCCATTCGTCCAGTAGCTGTTATACGAGTTGGCACAGGTAATTTCTAACAAACAACAATGGAATATTCCCGTTTTATCATTCCAAGCATGACAATAATGCTACTGGTAATACAATTCAAAGGGTGCTGTGCACATGGACGGAGTTTGGTTTCAGTTCTTTGTTTCATAAGATGATCTAAAACGAACTTGATCATTTTTTAGTCCTTCTGGTGGAATCTCTTGGAAATATACCGTTTTTCCTTCGGTTGTTGAAAATCCCGAGAACAAATTAATTTTTGGAGGCCTTCTTGGGGCTTACCCTCCTAGCCCCTGATAAACTCCGCCCATGGATGTACATGAATCCAGAAATTGAAAGCATTTCTTTAGCCGCTACTTGAAGTTTCAAGAGAAGGAGAATTCTTCACCCGAAGACTGTTCCACGAACTTACTGGCTCGAAACTTGTCTCTTGTCGCTTCCTATGCATTGCGATAGAAGCCGCAACAGGTGAGACGGTTCAAGAAATATTCTTCAATTCAGCAGGTAAACCTGAATTTGTCATAGGGGGAGAGTGCTACAAGACGCCCTGGGAGAGTAAAATGCCCATTACCCACCCCCTTTAACCTTTATTATCCCAGACATTGAAATCGTCATTCTATCACTTCTGAATTTCGTTATGATACAGTTTACCACCTAGATAAAGGCAATTAGTACCAATTTTTTTTATTTTTTGCTCATATAAAAATTATATATATGTTCCCAAAGTGGAACGTTGGGTCACTTTGACTAGTATAGGCATCAAGCATTAGTAAAAGTATAACATTTTCCAAATTATGCATTATATTATACAATTTTTTAAAAGCTGTGAATCACAAAGGTTAATACCCCACCTCCACCTCATATTTTACACACCCCATCCTCAAAATTCCACTCCGCCCCACCCTTCCATCCCACCAAACCCCATAAAATGCTAACATATGAAATTCATAAAAAAATGTTTCAATTTGTTTTCATACCGGTCCCACCGAACCACTACGCTGACCGTATCCCACAAAAGTCCCACAACAGTCCCCACCGACCCCAGCCCACTCCACCCAACTCTACTCCACCTTCCCCAAATTTTTCCCCGCACAGTCCCACCTGTCTGGAGTAATTTTTGGTTTCAAATCTCCTCTTCACTTTGAACACACCCGGCCCACTTCAACCACATACTCCAACCGCCCATCCCTAACCCACCCCACCGAACGCTGGCCCACTTCACCCAATTTCCACCCCCACTCCGACCCACCTCTTGAAATGCCCAAACTATGAAATTCATGAAAAACAATTTTTTTACTTTGTTTTCCACATTGACCCTTCCTTCCCACTTTGACCCCACCCGGCACACTACAGCCCCATACCCCAACCGTCCGACCCCACCCATCACCACTCTAACTCAGGCCTACCCACCCCATCTTCCACCCCTCCATGCCCCCACTCCGCGAAAGGCGCAACACATGAAATTCATAGCAAAAGCTAATGTTTCACTTGGTTTTCACCTTTGGTCTCACCGCACCCCACCCTACCCCGGCTCAATCCCACAATCCTCACCCCATCCCGCCATACCGTGTCCCCACACAACCCACCCTGCGGGAAAACGGAGTAATTATATAGGCTAATTATGTTGAAAACATCATGCTGCAGAAAGCCTGACACACCTTTCAAGCTGCTCACATCCCGAAACAAACCAGTACTATTATAATAAAATAATGAAAATAGGCCTACAATAATAATAATGTACCAACTAATAATACTACTACTACTACTACTACCAATAATAATAATATTCATTTTCATATTATAATGAAAACTACAATCAACGTAAATTTTGGATCGAGTAGGACAAATTTCAATAGAACGTAAAAATATTGATTCAACTAGCGAGAGTGACCCAACGTTCCCAAAGTGGAACATACCTACAATCAGCTGCGTTGCTCACTCGTGGAGCACTACTATTAAAAAAATTGACCATAACTAGACAGAATAGACACAGTTAAACCCAAATGTACCATAAAAGCAATTACTTTTTATCCATTTCTTCCAAAAGGTAATTTTCAAATTGTTTAGCAAAAATGTCATTTTTTGCCAAATTTGCATCAAAATAACTATTTTAATAGCAGCAACAGACTTGAAACAAAAGTAAATAAACATGCACCCATCATTGGCGAAGTAAATGAATATCAATAAGATGATTTACAGTAGGTTTTACCGTCCCTGCAATTTTTTTAGTAATATGTTCCACTTTGGGAACGTTGGGTCAATAAAGGTTAAAACAGATGAAAAAATACATAATTATTCGTATTTTAGTTGTCTCATTGCATGCAGCGACATCTTGTGAACCTTCCATAACAGTAATGGTTCAGTATTCGAGATAGTGACGCAATGGTGACCTGAGAAAATGCCGCAAGACAAATTGTCGCCGACAAAATGTCGCTGACAAAATGTTGCAAGACAAAATGTCGCAGTGACAATATGTCGCAAAACAAAATGTCGCCGACAAAATGTCGTGGACAAAATGTCCTGGACAAAATGTGTTAGTATAGGGTTCCTAAGACGCCCTGTTTGGAGGTGTCTACCTTTTTTAATTTATCCAGTTGATCTTATCGAATTTAGTTTTATAATAGTTGCTGTTATTGTTTTATCAATGATCATTCTTTACAATGTCACTATGGTCAAGCATGTACCTCTCCTGGAACCCACGTTGAAGAAAAGCACGATTTTACTTAGCATGGGCGCCTTGGAGCAGTCTCCCCTAATGTTCAAAGAAGTGAACCGAATTTGATATCATCCATTATTTTATAAAGAATATAGCCCTTTATTGCCTATAAAAATAGCAGAACTAGCAAGTTGAAGCTGCTTATTACACGAATAGTCCGAACTTCAAAAATAATAAATTATAGCCTAAATAAATAAGGAGTAGGGCCTAGGTCTAAAATTTCGGATAGAAAAGCAGATGCTTTCATTCTGTAAAACGATACTTTCATGTTGGAAAAGAAATTTCAAAGCTGATCATTTGTAGAATGCGACGAATTAAAAAATGAAAGGCCAACGTGACTGTGATTAATTTTCACTTACCATTATTAAACAAGTATGCAGGCTGACATATTAGACCTGCGACTTCGATTCGTGGATTTGCAGCAACAAACTTTATGTCGCTTCCGTTTCGAATGATGTACGCGTGAGTTTTTCGTGTATCGTTCCCGTGATCAATGTTGCCTACAAAACATTGAATAATGATAGTAACTACCTTATTATTATTGTTTTATCGCTCAGAGTAATTCTTAATGTTCTAAGACACTGTCCGAAGACGTTTGCTGCTTTGGAGTCACTATTAATGTTCTTGTTTCTGGTAATTATGCTGTAACTACACAACTACTGTTACTGCAACTACTCTCCCTAATTCTGCTGCTGTTACTACGACAACCATTACTACTACAACTACTACTACTACTACTACTACTACTACTACTACTACTACTACTACTACTACTACTACTACTACTACTACTTCTACTACTACTACCACTACTACTACTACTACTACTACCACTACTATTACTACTACTACTGCTACTACTACTACTACTACTACTACTACCACCATCACCACCACCATTACTACTACTGCTGCTGCTGCTGCTGCTACTATTACAACTAGTGCTACTACTATATCTTATCTTATCTTATCTGACCATTTACAAAGCGCTTCTTGCAACAAGAGTCTTTCAGAAGCGCTCCCAGTGCGTTCAACCCCGAGAAAAAGGCAAGTGTTTAGACGAGAGAAAGACGAGGATACACTACCATAGAGGATGGCAGAGCAAATTGATGGGGGAAGCAATACTACTACTCCTATTACCACCACTACTAACACTGCCATCACCACCACAACAATAAATATTACTAGCCTAAAGCTACTGCTGGTGCTACTAATAATGCTTATAGGCCTTTATTGTAACAATGATAAAAATAGCAGTAGGCCTAATAATAATTACTACCGGGTAGCCTTCTAGTAATATCATTATCTTTACGAGTTATGCCAACAAATACAAAGTCACACTGAATATGAATCTGATGGGAGGCTAATCATAACAACTGAAGAAGCGCTAATAGCTAGTAATAGCCACAGTGACCGTAGTAGTAAAAGTAGTAGCCTAGTAGTTGTAGTTTGACGTCACTGTGTAAGAGCAAAGACCATTAGCGACGCCCACCTCCTTTATCCAGGCTTGGGACTGGCACTGGCAGAGTGCAAGCAGTGACGGAGTTAGTAGCAAAAGTAAGAACAATAAAGTCAAATAACCTCAATAGTCATTTGCAAGCGTGATTTCAGTAGTAGTTGTATTTGCGAACCTAGCTAAAAAAATAATAGAATAGTTAATAGCTGCATCAATATTGCCATACTAATTACTGCGTAAGATAGGCTACCATGACTCTAAGCATAAGTTAGACGGTACCCGTGAAGCGCGTTCCGTTCGTCCAGTACCAGTCGTTCAGATCGAAAGTGGAATTGGCTCCCAGCCACATGGTCTTAGACCTCAGACCGAAGTAACCAAGGGCATTTCCATAAAGTAAATTAAGGCTACGTGTGTACGGTTGAGGCAACGTGGCCCCGATGTTGCTACACCACTGCTGGGCATCGGACCACGACAGAGCTACTGGGGGATCTGGTTGAGTGAAGCATGAATATCTTCCTCCGTACAATGGAAAGCAACGTCTGTTCGACGATGAATCCGCAATGCCCAGGAACAGTAGTAGCACGTACCCTGTTAGAAAACAAACAACAATAATGTAGTTTCATGTTACCTGGGAGATAATAATTATAATGTCATCTTAGCTAAAGACTTAACAGGACCACTAATTTGTGACTTGAATGCAGGACCAATGGCTATTATCTACCTTCGGGAGAAATCCGAAGGCAGTTTACTCCTTATTTGGTGTTTATTAGAGGTCAATCTATTAGCCTATATCGCATAGTTGTCGCTTGCCTTAGGCCTATATGGCTTGGCCTGTGTTCTGTGTGATAATTTAATTTTTACATGAATTGCTATTGGATAATTTACTATGATATTAATAGGCCTATCCATTATGCCTGTCAATAGAATTAGTCTGTACGAATATATCATGCAGTACGCAACTTACCAGCAAAGGTGAAAATCAATAGACTCATTTCGTTTCTTCGATGTGGATGCTTTTCGAAATGTGCGAAATTCTGGATTCTGAAATCTAAATCCAATTCGAAATGATGTCAATCTGCGCAAGTAACCTATCATTGCCTTCAAATGGAGAGTACGAGGTCGTCTGCACAGTGAATGTTGTCAGGCACGCCAATAGTATTTCGACGCTTTAGCCTACGTACAAAGTGTATAATTGTGGCACATGGTTGTACCGGCCCACAGATTCACAATGTCGCATGTGCCACCACCCTATCTAGGATGCCGTATATATTTTAATGTGCCTTTCCCACTACCCCTCCTCCTCTGTCTTTGCTTCAATTGTTCATGCCTTCGTCTGTTCCCGAATCGACTATTGCAACTCGCTATTCGTTGGCCTTCCAAAAGTTCGTCTCTCCCCTCTTCAGTCTGTTCTAAACTCTGCGGCCAGACTAATAGCCCGACTTTCTCGCTATTCACACATCTCTGCTTTTATGTTTGACCATCTTCATTGGCTCCCCCTTACTGCTCGGATACAACTGAAGGTTCTGACATTAATTTGCCGGTCCTATACTGGCCGAGCTCCCAAGTACCTTTGTGACCTCATCCATCTGCCGACCTCGGCCACTTCTCTTCGCCCGCTACGCTCCTTTAATCGGCATGATCGCTTCGTCACGCGAGCTAGGACTGCCTTGGCTAAAATACGTGCCTTTGCTCTCATTGGCCCGGCATTGTGGAACCAGCTTCCTCCTTCAACGCGTTCCTCCATATTAGCTGGTGGGCCAAATGCCTCTTTTCGGTGTCTCAAGACTATTTTTTACTCTCTTGGTCTAACGTACTGGGAGCGCCTCTGATTGGTGTGCACTGTGAGAGGCGCTTTATAAATTTATAGATACAATACAATACAATACCCCGGTCGTTCTTCCATGAAATCGACTCGAAGATCGCTGACGGATAGGCCTACGTCTTGATAACATCGCCGAGGATTCCCTGCACAACAGTGCGCAATGTGCACAATGCACATGTAACTATGCCTACGCCGGAACACTTTTTCCACAGGGTCAACAAACGCATTAGCGGACTGTCCTGATGGTCCCGGGCCCGGGCTACGTCATTCACCAACTAGTCTACTACCACTACCACTAACTAACACAACGTACCCATTACTCCCTTAGGCACTGTCCCAATTACTGCATAATCTCCGCATTATTTTAGTGTCTTGCATACGTTTTAAAAATGTGCTTGTACACCAGAATGCGAAAACATTTGGCCAGTATAAATATACTTACCTGCTTGCTTACGTATGGGAAATTGAAGACCCGTTGTCATTGTATATCTAAAATACCTGAAGTTATCTTCTAACGTCATTCCTCATGCTCGTCGTAGGCCTAACTGCTTGGATATTTATCGGGCTGGTTCCACGGGTGGGCGGATGCCTACCGGCGATGTCTTCTCAAAGTCATCGGATAACCGCTGTCTCTCCAATTTGTTCAATGTGACTTCTAAGACTGCTTAGGCAGCGCTATTGTATGACTTATTTAGTTATTTTCCCATTTCTATAGCGCCTCTTCAAGCTCGCTACTCAGTGGCGCTTCCGACTACAGCGCGGACACTGCATCGGAGTTTCAGGCGGAACAGCTGAGCAATTGCGAGTTAAGGACTTGCACAAGGTCATTACGCGGTGGCTTGGGGTAGATTCGAACCCTCGGGCTCCAAGACAACGACGCCGCCACTACACCATTGCGCCCAACTAATACCTGATACCTGAATGATCCTTTATCAAAATGTCTAGATGGCTGAAAATTCAAATAATTATTGTTACTTAAGCTAGAACTCTGTGCGAGTTTAAGAAATAAAAACCCTGTACTTTGTCGATCGTTAAGGACTATTAGCCTAATGAGCTTACATAGAATTCGTTGAAATTCCACTGACGTTGTTGCGATGTGTTTCGTAGGCTTCAAGCGTCTCCTTCTTTGAGAGGGACGAAGGATTGAAAGGTTGTCAGAGGGATCACAGTTATATGGACCGTTCGCAGCTAGGAAGTTTAATAAGGACACATCCAGGAAAGTTTTGGTGGTGAAATTTTCAGTGCTTCCTAGCACGGGTCATTCCACGCTGCTTGAGTGATGACTTGGAGTCTGATGATCTTTATGGGACAAACCCATTGATTTTAGGCCTATTGTAACATAATCCGCAACTCGAAATTAACCATCACGTTATCGTGGACTTAAAGAACGTCCATCATAAAATTAATGTGATGTACAGGGAGTTTAAACGTTCGATCGTGGTTTCGAGTTTCAATCAGACCATTCAAGAGTTAGGCCGCGTGACATCGTGTGATAGCAGTTGGTTAAAAGCCTAAAGTCCAGCTGGTACATTGCTTCAACTGACTGGTTAACCTCAATCCATCATATAATTGTGATCATCATTTCAAAGGATCCAAATCAACAGCCCCAATATACTTTTAGCTCTTTAGGCTAAATCATTCCACTATGTCTCGATGGCCTAATCATTCCACCCTCCAATTCTTGATCTGAACGCCACCCACCGTAACAGCTAGTTTACCACCTCTGATCCTCTTGTAACTAGATTACGACCTCTTTCAGGCAACCATTCCGACCAGACAGCGCTCGTGAATAAGCTGGTTCCCTGCGTCTGGCTTTCAAGTGGCGCTTTAGAACTTTAGAGACTACGACTACGAATTATGCGAAACGTTTTTAACAACATTACACAGGCTTCTATCCCCGTTTAAAATTCTAGTGAAATGCCTCTCCTTCCCCTCCCGGGCTGGGTCTCATTTCTATATCAGATAGTCACACGTGAACTTTGGCTCATTTCTGATTTCCCCGTTTTCACTGGGTTCAAGTAGCGCCCGCCCTGAATGGGAAGAAAGATGCTGCTGGCTTAGACAACACGGACGTTAACGGCGCAAACTAGGCTACTTCCTTAAAAAATCTCAAAATCAGCATGTTAAAATTACGTGCCCCGAAATACTGCACTCGTCAACTCAAAGCGGACGTCGCGGTATTCTGACAGCTGCACACGTGTTGCTAACGATGACAATGAGCTATTTATGTGATTGATTGTCGTACAAAACGCGGACGTCAGACGCAGCTGCAGTAGGCCTACTTCATAATAATAATTGCTAAAAGATTAGATTGAACATCCTACTCGAATCTATTACACTGTATATTCCCTTACGCAGGCCACGATTATTGATTAAAATCTGGACTTACAATGTATGAACAACAGTTAAGAGTGAATTTTTTGCGCAGTAGCCTATGGGCCTAGAAAGCCCTTGATGATTTCTTAATTAAATAATTTAGACAAATCCATCAAAGGAAGACGCGTAACTTGACAGAAATCAGATAGGGCTAATCGTCGACTTTACCACTGGTCAGACAGGCCTACATTCAACTGACAACTCTGTAATAAACCCAGATGTCTTCGCAAATTGTTTCCAAATTGTAACTATTATGAAATTCCTCACTGTTTTTAAATTACCTGCTAACATTGGCACTCATTTCAAAACTTTAACTTTGAGATAAAGTGGCTTCAGAATAATAATTATTGTCAGAAGTTGAAAATATGCAGACTTCAGCGTGTGACACTGATCTCTATTTACTTAGAAATAAACTGCATGATTGCAGACCTGCGACAAGGAGGTCGTAGCCTACATAGTCTACTTTGTTGGAAGTTACAATATTTTTGCGGCTTTAGCCTAGGTCCTACTTCGTAGGCCTATCTCAAAATCTGATTTTTCACAAAATGTAGCATATTAGTAATAATGAACGAAATAACTCCCCGAATAGAAAAAATTAAGTACAGTTAAGAACTATTTGAAGAAATGTCATTTAAAATTGAAGCAGGTTCCATAGACAACTCTCGGTTAGCAAATTTCTTTAAGGGTAAAAAATCTCTTGAAAACACGTTTGGTCGCAGATGAAGAACGGTCTGCTCATAGAACACTATTTGTTTACAGGTCATGGAATGTTCACGTAAACTTGGCGCCAATACTTGAGAAAAGAAACTAAGAAATTCGCTAATATTTCATTCATGCATAAGCTGCCTCTATTTTCGTCACAGCCGCATTTTCATTCTGAGTTTTAGTGTCAATTATGTCATGGTCACCACAGGATCCACCAACGCAGTATCTTTTGGATTCTGTATCTATCTCTGTCGCTGTCTCTGTCTCTGTCTATCCGTCTTTGTCCCTCTATCTGTCTGTCTGTCTGCATGTCTGTCTGTCTGCATTTCTGCATGTCTGTCTGTCTGTCTGCATGTCTGCCTGCCTGTCTGTATGTCTGTCTAATCGAAAACTATTTCTCAAAAGAAACTCCTTGAAGCATAAAGTACCGTACCGTAGAGGTAACAAATACACATAAAACGAGATATTTTCCCGCAAATACCCGGTACATTACTAACAACCAGGTCAAATTTAACCTAACGTCACTAACATTTCTAAAACCCTTCTTCCTCAATTCCATACAATGTATCTCGAGGACTGGGTCGAATGATTTGATGAGGTGCAGCTGGACTCTGATCCGTCCCAAACATTTCCTCTAGATTCGTGTAACTCTCTCTCGGTTGGTCTATCGCACGCCCGTATTTGTCTTGAAGGGAAGAGAACTCACTAGACACCGTTTCGTAAAAGTTTGACTCGGTTTGCTTCTTTGGTTGATTGTTAACGTTGGTCAATGGATCATCGTAGAGAGACGGATCGTATTCGGTCGGATCAGGATGATGATTCTGGACTTCTCTGTAAATTACCCAAAGAAGACATATGAAATTTTTAAAATGTAGGTATGTATTTATGTATGTATTGTATGTATGTATGTATGTATGTATGTATGTATGTATGTATGTATGTATGTATGTATGTATGTATGTATGTATGTATGTATGTATGTATGTATGTATGTATGTATGTATGTATGTATGTATGTATGTATGTATGTATGTATGTATGTATGTATGTATGTATGTATGTATGTATGTATGTATGTATGTATGTATGTATGTATGTATGTATGTATGACATTGTATGTATGTATGTATGTATTATGTATTATGTATATATGTATGTAACTATGTATGCATGTATGTATGCATGTGTGAATGCGTCTACGTATGTATGATTACACAAACATGACTATAAGCTTAGTAGACGGTTGCTTGTGCATGTGAGTACCTGAGTTTCTTCCTTTGCGCTGTAGCAATGATGGTTAGGACAACTAGACCGAGAACCAACGGAACACCAACGCCCACTCCGATCGCAATTGCCAAATGTAGAGCTGCGGGAAACATAATAATTATAAATCTTATGATGTTTATTCAGATGGTTTTTTTTCGTAAATCAACGAAACATTTGCAGGAAATGTTTAAATTCTGTTAGTTGCAAAGATCAAAACTCAATAAAGTCAATGTTATGCTTAATGTAATCTGTTCTAGTCTCGTTTCAATTCCACTAAAACCTGAAAAAGTCTGGAGGCAGCACACCATAAGTGGCTGAGGAGGATTCTACATGTCTCGTGGCGGACACAAAAACAAACAAAAACATAGGATAGAAGATTGGACAAGAGGAAATAGAAACATCATTAGAAAGGGAAGATTGAGGTGGATGGGGCATGTTGTTCGCATGGACGAGGATCGAAGAGCTAAACAGGTGATATCCTGGACAATTTGAAGTAGACGGAAAAGAGGATGACCACGAAGGAACTGGCAGGATAGCCTACTATAAAATATGACTTGAGATATCTGGATATATCATGGGAGTAGGCTGAAGAACTGGCGATGAACAGGGACGAATGGAGGAGATGCATTGCCCGATGTGCAGACGGGCACGGGGGAAGGACTAAGTAACTAATTACATGTAAGTAAGAAAAATAATTTTTTAATTGATACGTACTATTGATCGAGTTATGTAGTTCAGCAGCCGTGACATTTGAAGAGTCATTTGAAGTGGAGGCAGAATCCACTGACAGTGGAGGAGTGGAGGCTGATGACGTCAAATCTGACGGTGAAGAAATTGGCGGTGGATCCGTGGAATTTGCTGGAAACGACGTTGGCGATGAAAATGTTGACAACTGAGGTGTCGACGACAAATATGAAGAAGTTGACGGTGAGGAAGTTGACGTGGAAGATGAAGAAGTTGACGTTGAAGAAGTTGACGTGGTTGATGAAGAAGTTGACGTGGAAGATGAAGTTGTTGACGGTGATGAAGTTGACGTTGAAGATGTAGACGTTGACGGTGATGATGTGGAAGATGACGTTGAAGATGTAGAAGTTGACGTGGTGGATGAAGAAGTTGACGTGGAAGACGACGATGTTGACGTTGAAGAAGTTGACGTTGACGTCGAAGATGTTGAAGTTGATGGTGAAGAAGTTGACGGTGATGAAGTTGAAGTTGACGTTGAAGAAGTTGACGTTGGCAATAATTGGGGAGTCGTAGTCATTGTGGTCGTTTTGGTCTCTGATTAAATAAAAACAAGTGTGAAAGAAACTCATTAAGGTAAATTCAATTATGCGCTCTTGTGAATTGTTTAAACTGCATAATTGTACACTTTATCCGGATGCGGTCTGTCAACCGGATTGTTGAATACAGGAAAATTATTATTGTAACATTCGTAATAAAAATTATGTATTTGTACATATAAAATCTTTGGTCATGCCTGCATTTTTATTATTTTTATTTGTTTAAAAATTATTCCTCATGAGTCTTTAGATAGTTTATGTACCCCTGACTTCTGACCATAACCCCGAATTTCTCGCGTCAGCCGTTCCCGTTCCCGCACTAACCCTAATGCCCCCTGCCTACAACAAATAATATATAAATTAAATGAATATCTTGATATGGACAAATAATTTCACTTGGTCTGATCATCTATCAATGTTGGATATTTTTCATAATTCAACTGACATAAACCTTAATAATAAATAAAAGAGCAGTCAACTGGTTTATTGAAACTCCGCCAGACCATCCTAATTAATTTTTTAATACTCTTTCTTATAACAGAAGAACCGTGCAATGGGAATGATGAAACGTACGTTACGTACCTATTGTCTTGACGCAAATGAATGGATAAGTATAGTCGCAGTTACATTGGCTCCACTTCCAATGGAAAGTGTAGTCAAGACAGGAACAGTTTGAATCGCTGTAATAGAGAGGACGCTCCACACCCCAACTTGTGTACGCAAACTCCACTTCTGCAATTTGCAACAGAAACCCATGTCAGATTAAATTCTCATTTGCTCTTCTTCTATATTGAAATTCTTTTGCGATCGTAATTATATAGAGACCGCCATAGCTTACGTCCTCAAACTGAAGATTTTAATGAAAGGAGGAACTCGCTGAAGTTGGTAACAGAAGCAGGTTACGTTTTGTTTCCATAATATGCCCGTTTCCGAAACTATTAGCTAATCCTTATTATTATTTTTTCTAACATAATTAAATATTTGCGCAGATTTATGAGCAGGCCCCACTACAGCGCTGTTCAAAAATGTTTGTGGTGGGGCATGTGCAAATCCGATAAATTTAATACAATTTCAGGAGCGGGAAGGCTATTGTGAGCACTAATAGAAATATTTTGCACCCAAAAGGTTGCTGTTGACTTATGCACATTCTGCAGTGATCAAATCTCAATCACGTGCTGTATACAGAGCTTTTCGCCTATTTCAAGTTGATTACAATGAATACAGTCAGATTGTGTTTTTGTTACAAATAATCTAAAGAAGTTTTGTTCTGATGATGACAACTTCGATATTTGTCACCCTACTTTGTGCTCCAATGTGCTAAGCAGCTTGGAATTGTGCGGATTTTGACATAGGTTAATTTACCCAATCCAAGTGTAGGACCTACCTTCCTGGTATTCCCAGTACCACGAATGTCGTTTGAGTCCGACCCAGTATTGGATGTTGGAAGTCAAGAAATACTCGTTGAACACAGTCAGATTATCTGTGCTGTTGGCAAAGTCAAGCATGGCAAGATTTCCGCCATTTTGTAGACAAATATATCTGGCTTCGAACCAAGTGAGTTGTGTGTTGTTTATGATGTAGCAAGTGTTGTTGAAGTATAGGCCGCCATTGCAAGTTGATCTACCACCTTGAAAAGAGAAAAAGTGTAGAGGTGGTAGATGAAGACGAAGAAGAATGCAAAATGTAATCTTAAGCCGTTTCTTTAGATCTACATGTAGGCCTATGCCATAAAATGTTCTGAACTTGACTTGATACAATAATAATTATGAAAATGCGAAAAGAGTAACTTGTCATGAGGGGTAAATACATAAGTAGCCTGCTATGAAAATACTCAGGAAGTGAAATTGCTAGCTCTCGGAAATTGAGTCATGGGTATGACTTGCGACTCTCTCATTTCACACATGTGTACATTTATATTTCTGTATCGTTAACATTTTTTGCAACTTTCGACCCTTGAAGACTATTCACTTTCCTAGAATATCACTGGTGATAGGCCTATCTTCAGGTGGATACCTAAACTGAGATTGATGCAACTTAATATAGTAGGCTATTATTATGCTCCAATTTGATGAATACAAAATAGTTAATATTCTTTATTTACCTGGGTATCCGCAGATAAAGGATCTGTTATTGAAAGAATTATCACCATAAAGGCGAGTATTGTAGGTCCGTTCTATGAACGTGTGAGTAAGCCAATAGGCATCGTCATATGTCAGGTTATTTTCTAAAAAATGTAATAGACACAAGTTTTAAATGCACGCGTTTGCAAGAGGTTTCCGTAACAAAGTTAATAATCTACTAGAGAACAATGATTTCGTCGCAAGGTCTAAGCTGTGTCACGCGGAACTTTCCCTGACTGTTCCTTAACTCTCAGGTTACCAAGCTTTTTTGTGACACTGACTACCAAGGGTATGGTTACCACCCATGGCTTTTGAGGTTGGTTTGCGTTTTTCATAACTTGGAGTAGCCTACATCAAATTTTGCAACAAAAATCGTAATGAAATCACATGTATTAGAACATGATTCTCCGGATATTTGAAAAAACGAAATTGAAAGTTTAAACAGCTGTAACTTTTGCAAACATAAATAGTTTCAAGTGAAACTTTCACAGATTGTTGGACATTCCTTCCTCTACAAATTCGGAGAAAAATTTCAATCGGTTGCGAAGGTATCGCATTTTTCTCGGTGGTACAGCCACCCTGTATATCTGTTATCATTTTATTTGGTGGTTGTCTTACTTAGAGCTGGCTGTAGAGCACGTCCGTTGACCCATGTCCACATGTCTCCAATCCGCTTTGCGTTCAGCAGAAATTGAGAAACACCGGACAAATCGCTAACATTAAACGCGCCATTGATGAAATTGAGAATGTTATTTTGTTGGTCTTGGCTGGTTATTGTGGCCAGGTAGGAACCATTACGCTGGCACAATGCTATTGCGTCCGTAAGATTAAGGTTCCAGGTTTTGTCCGTTGAATAGCAATATCCGTTGAAACATTGAGAATAGTACGATTCAATCTCTTTCACTCCCATCGAAATGATTCCTTCAGGACAAAATATTATGAGCACCAAATAACAAAAATAACTAGACCGTAACATAGAAAATAGAGTGTCCTATAGAAAATTAATGATAAATAACTCGTTACATAACAATGCTGATTCTGATGATGATGATGATGATGACAACGACGACGATGACGATGCCGATGATGACGACCGTGATAATGATGATGACGATGATGACGACGATGATGATGACGACGCTTTCGGAATTGATGATAATTTTACAAATGAAAAGAGCTACGAATGTAGGCTATCATCGCTTTTTTGTCGTCATGATCATCATCATCGAATAATTTTATATTCCTCTCAAGTTATGACGTAGACCAGAGTTAGGCCTACTTACCGATAACCCACAATAATCGCAAAATTGTCATCTCGAGACTAAAGATCTCTGACGTTTCGCTGATAACCAATAGTAATTCAAAAGTTCTTTGAATGGAATCTGAAGGCGTTCCAATTTTTGAAGCGTTTGTTTCCAGCTGATCGGATCCACCTGGAAGAAACCAGCTTAGATCTATATAATTATAATATATTATGCATAATGCAATGCATATATACATGTACATTGTATAGGCCTAAATCTTTGTTAACCAAGGTAGCATAACGATTGGAATAACGATTTCTAGAACTGTTTAAATATGTATGTGCGAACATAAATTTCCTAAACTTCTCCAGGTATCAAATCAATGTCGTTAGAAATCATAATCTAAAATCAATAGCCATTGCGGTCAAAATCTTTATAAATATATTGCTACCATTTTAGAGATACCGATACTGCTAAGCAATGTAGGTCTACTATAATAAGATATTCATATAGGCCTAGGCATAACACTTCATCCTCGGCAGAGAACCAGATTGACCTAAATGATTTCCAAGCACTTACGGATTAGAAGCAAAAACGACCAAGGAGCTCATGTCGTAAGATGCTGCGAAAACTTTTCAAGAAAGTTTAATTAACTAAAGTGAAATCTCACTGCAGTTGTTTTGCGGATGCTCTGCTCGAGATAACATCCAGGGCAAATGTTCGATCACCTTTGCTAATTGAATTAGTTTCTATTAGAATTCCGCAGCATATAAGCTTATCATTACGCTTATTTGCTACAAACATAGCTGGATCCTGTGATTGTTAGTAACAATAATTAGTATAATTGAACTCACTTCTATGGTTATTACTCAAACGAATTCGCAGCATTCCATGTGAGGACTGAGAGTCTCCAACCTATGAAATAGAACTTCCTCATTCGGCATTTTTACTCCATCCATATGACTGACTTGACATGTTTTGACGTAGATGAGACCAGCAACCGAAGAGCATCGAAAATAGAATTGATGCGCTTCAATACACACGCATGAGAAACTAGCGCTGCAATGTCTGGGGAGGATATTGCAGCTCTTTCACGTATAAAACACCTTCAAGTGTAATGTTTAGCCTTGCCCACACGTGTGAACGCATACAAACACGCAACATACAAACATATTACACTCATAGGCTACAGGCTGTCAGCCAATGAGTCAGGCAAACGCTATGAAACTGCTTAAGTGATTTTCAAGCTATGAACTTGGCTGCGCCTTGATTTATAACGCCATTTTATTTAAAATATCTTCCTGTTGCAAGTACAATATTGCAGCACTGAATGCATGGATAGGACTACATACATGCATCTAAGAAACACTTTGAAGCTCTGGACTTGACTACTCGGAAGTCTACTCCTTGATTTATTATAGCGCCACTAGTTATATAGCATCTTCCTGTTGCGAGTACAATTGCAACGCTGCGTGAAATTAATGGATAGCCTACATGTAGGCATAATTATGTCTAAGCCACATGGCTGCCTGCAAGCATACCTTTACAATAAATTATGTGGATAAACACGTTCATTTTATAAAATGATCGGAACTGGATTCGAGCTGTCTGAAGAACACTGTGGTTATAACTTCGGGTCTTACCTCTAATCGATTATCGACCTTGACATTAATAGCTAGGCTATCTTTCAGTTTCTAAATTAGAAAATAGTTAATTAGATTAGAATAGGTTATGATAAATCAATGTTAATTAGGCTATACTTGAAATAATTGATACTATAAACGTGGCATAGCGATATGCCTTTATCTTGCTTCTTTCCTTGCGCTCAATTATTGCTCGATTTGCCTTTACTTACCGAACCTGTTCCTTATCCATTGCAGCCTTTGTATGCATCACGTTAGATTATTCGCCTTTCGTTATTATTACTATTTGAAGTTTTCCAAAGTGCAATAAGCAATTAGTTAAATGAAGAATATCGTTACTTTATCTGTACAGGTTCTTATGCCTTCAGTGGAACTTTGGAAAATAAAATGAAAAACAACCTTTAACGTCATTAAACCAAACATGGTATCATAAGACAACCACGAATAAGCTCTCGCGGTTAGCGAATCCTTTAAACAGTTACGGTTGTCTATGCAGCAATAGGAAAAAGTATTTCGACAACAACTAAGATGAGACTCTATGGAACCCTGGTGATACCAGTACTACTGTGTGGATCAGAGTGCTGGTGCTTGCGTAGAGAGGACGAGAGAAGATTGTTGGTAGCTGAAATGGGCTGGCTAGAAGAATCAAGGGCAGGAGCAGGAGAGAGAGAATCAGAAACGCGAAGACAAGAGAGGAGCTGGGCGCAGAAGAAACGGTTGTGGACAAAATCAGAAAAGGAAGGCTCAGATGGTTCGGCCATGTGGAGCGAATGGAAGAAAAAAGACTACCCCTCGCGGCCTTGCACGGGCACGTAGAGGGGGAGAGAAGCAGAGGAAGACAACCAAAAACCTGGATGGACAACGTCAGAGAAGACATGAAAGAGATGAATATTGACATGTCAAGAGCAAAGGATCTCATCAGAAACAGAGGAATTTGGAGAAGTCATGTGGAAGCCTCATCGTCGTCACTCGACTGACGGAAGAGAATAAAGAAGAAGAAGAAGATGCAGCAATAGGCCTAATACAGGTAGACGAACCTTACTTTAAGGACACGCCTGACATTCAGAAGCAAGCATCGGATACAATTATAAAGGTTGGTACACCATCAACCTTACGTGCACCTGGTTAAAAAAAACATACGCGTCAGTTTGCTATTGTGTTTTCTTTGCGATGTAAAACAGGCAGTTCGCTGTCGCACTCCGCTTACGGTCAATAAGCAGACTCGGTTGTGGCTTTAGAATTCGATGCCCGATTCTATTCGCTCTGCCAGTCTTCGGCAGCGGCACTGATGGCCAAATCAAAGAGGAATCTGTTTATCTTCCCACTCACAACACGACAGCGAAACCTGTGGCCCATCTTTGTAATTTTGAAATCAGCGGAACATAAATAAATAACTAAATAAATAAATAAGATCAAATTACATAAATGTCAATTACGAAGCACTGCACTGTAAAATATGATATTTTTTGATTGAACATTATTCTGCAAATGTTGTGAGTGCTGACTGCAGACTGTTTTGCTTTTCACACCGAGCCGTTTGCTTACTTCACAAGGCTTTCATGGGCTGCAGAAAAAATATGAAAGATGAGATTTTAAAATATATTTAGGCTTATATATATATTAATATTATATATATAGTTATAAGGAGTTGACGAATGTAATCGATGAGAATTAATGGAAAGTAGCCTAATTGCAAAGTAAAATCCTCTTGAATCCAATGCTAACAATGAAAAGGCAATGATGAAGCGACAAAGTTATTGAGAGTTCCAGAACGTGTTAGGCATATTATGTAGAAGTGAAAATAATTATGTCGTGGGAGTTCCGTTGTGACGCTTTGAAATTTAACGAAAATATTATATTATGATCATAATGACAGTTCGTGCATTCGTTAGAGGACGCCATGCGCTTGTGTAGTGAAAGCGCTGAGGAGCCTATAAGTTTTAGGCGGTGCTTCCACAAACCCAATTTAGTCTGCAGCAGCCGTGTATTAATCAGAGCGTGACAAGTATAGGCTAGGCTTCATACCGATTGGCTCTTAAGCACAGCTCTTTCGATAATCATAGTAACAGCTTTGTTCATGGTTCGTGACCAGAGTTGAATTTAGACGTTCTCATAGATGTTCACTTAATAATCTTTGCGAGACAAATTTAAACCAGGCGCCGAAATGATGATTCCATCAAGCAGTTTTAAGAAGATTCCGTTTACTTTCTTCGGTATGAGAAAACTTTTACTATTATTTTATTCAACTTTTTAAGCACTGTTCGGTAACGTTGAAGTAAAAGGTTTTGACGTGGTGTGATTGGTATTACTATGCTAATAATTATTGGTGTTATGTTTGCTTTTATTATCGTGTACCATAGGGGAATTGGTTAACCATGAAATTAAGCCACAGGATAACAGAAATTATTCTTAAATAGGCCTATATCTACAGGATCATGAATATTTTATGTCTCTTCTAATCTGCGACAAAGAGGTTTAGCGATCTAAGCTTATACGTAGTAGTAAATAATTATAATAAAAGTGTTTTGAGGTAGAATAATGTTTTTATCTTTAAATAGTTACGGGGTAATAGTAGCCTGCAAAAATTCTTATTCAACTAAATGATAATAATCCTGCTCGTATTATCTTCTATTAGATAATGATGCACTATTCTTATATAGCCACACGTACAGGACAGTTGTAGCCTACTGCTATCCTGTAGCAATTTGAGGGAACTCTTAAAATAACTAAAACTAGATCTCTTGGCTGCAGGATGCCAATAATATTCGTAACTCTCTAATAAGAGTTATACAGAACAGCAATAGGTTTGCAATTCTTAAAAATTAGCACTAACGGTCAGTAGGTCATTTCTTACTCACTGCTGAGGCCTTAGCCGCCTTAGGCTATAGGCCTAATTATAATTAATTATTCTTTAACGGGGATGCTCACTAATGGATTTTCTTCCGCATTGTTGAGATCGTTCTTATCATAATGATTAATTAATAAATTATTTATATATATCGACGCAGAATGGAACATAATTAGTGGGCCTGCCTATTATGACTGTGTGTGCAAATAATCAAAATTATTATCTGTAAACTGTGTTTAATTATTATTCAACTTATTATTAGGCCTACTGTAACACTCCATAGAGGGAAGGGCGACAAGCCATTCATTCGAGATTTCTGCGAAGGCCTAACAAAACCGCATGTTCAGAATTACGTTGACTCATCAAATGCACCACCATGACTATTATATAATTCTGTTTAGATCCGTTTTCTATCTTGGTCATAGTTTAGTCACTGTAACAAATAACAATAATAAAGATTCAATTGAATGTTGGGTCATCGCGCTTATTCTAACGATCAAACGATTGCGAGTGGACTCTGTCCTGGAACTCTGCCCAGTCGAAATCGTAGGCCTACACGTGCTTCTGTCACCCACCAGTATAATTCGATACTGCCGTAAGCTAGAATGTAAAAGACAAGTCGGCCTACTGCAATGCGGTGACTGATTCGCGTTTAGAGGACTTTAGGACTCTTGCATCGCCGGTGTTCCAATGGCACGGTATCCCCTAAAAGTCTCACCAGACTCTATTTCAAAACAGATTTTGTCCGAAGGATCTGTTTTAGAAAAAAAATTTATTTGAACTGTAGGCTAGACATGCTGTGCAAGAAAATAGCCTACCTTCCCAAATTATTGGCTGTTAGACCTACATTTGTATAATCAGACCGGTCTGTTCCAATACAAAGTTTCCGGGGTGGACATTGTTTCAGCCAGGATATACTCTGTTTCTGGAGGAGACTTTATGTTGTGGCACCAGCTACAATGGCTGGAGGCAGATTGATCAACACGCATATTATACATTCTTCATGGGGTCTGTGAACCGTAACCTTCTTGTATTGGCAGCGCTTAGAAGTCTGCGTAGTCTTTGCATAAGCCTAGGCATACACTTAAGCGTGTCATGCTCTGCTTCTCACGGTCCGGTAACGATTAGGGCGCTGTTGAATTTATTGATTAGATTAGATCAGCTAAATGATAGCTGACTGGCTTAGTTAGCTACACCGGTAAGCGAGAGCGACAATAATTATGTCTGTTGGTTGCAGCGGACTGCGGTTCAAGCCCCGGGTTGAGAGTTGACATTCAGAGATTTAGATATCTCGGGCTATCACGTGTGGAACGCGGTGGCGTAAGCTGCTGCGGGGCTACCTTGGGCAAGTTGCTTACTCATCATTGTTTGTGGGGAATGCAACGGGAAACCACCTCACTCATCTCATTCTCGGGTGGCGCAAGCCATAGAACCTGCCTTCGGGCAGAGAACCATCATCATCATCATCATCACCACCACAACCACCAACACCACCACCACCATCATCATCATCAAATGATAGCTACAGACTGCTTTTCAGGAATACGCTGAAATGATTGCAGTCATCATCGTAGGCTACTCACTGAAATTTAGATTTAGTCCAAGTGATTTTTGCTCGTGAATAAGTTGATGCTCTGCAGTTCGTTTTAAACTATTGACTTTGCAATTACGAGTAAGTCATACGATTAACCGTGATCTCCAAACTTCTAAAGCGCTGCTCGAAATCCACGCACGGAGCACCAGCTTATTCACGAGCGAAAATCACGAAATCATAGTCTAAATCTAATATTTCTTATTAAGGCAGATTAACCATTTAAACAGCATAAAATTTTATTTTGTTTGTTATTATGATAATAGTTGGATCTGTGATGCTGATCAGTTCAGTGTCGTCCTACCTCCACGAAGTCTACAACGGATACCAATTTACATTGCCCGACAATACGGATATTGAAAGGCGAACACAGACAGATGCTCAAGAATGGTGCAGGAACAACAACAACACTTTAGCGGAGATTTACGACAGCAGGCTGCAAGATATCGTTGTGAAGTATATTCAGATGAGAATTGATACTCGTTATTCTGGCTGGAACCTAATAACAAACGGGAAAATGTCTCTGGATAGGTCATGGAGTTGGGTGAATGGAGAACATATTGCAGGTGAGTGATGGATTTAAGACTTTATTCATTATTTTATGCACCGAAAACATGGCATTATTCACTGTGCTACTCAACAGCAAACCCACCATTTACGTGATGTTACCACTCCATGGTTGCATGAATTGGATATTTTATTGCGTTTCCCTCTTAGTAGGCCCATGTGCCTGACTGTCGATTGAAGAAATCAAATTAAGAAATCAAATTCATTAGAAAGAAATTATATTCGAATGGCTAGGAACATTGTTCCTACCACCCATGGACACGTAGGTTATAGGCCTATTATCGAAACCAATGGCGTTCCGTGAGAAGTTGATAGCGTGCGTGCCACTGTTGCACATGTACATTCAGATTGTTCTAAGCCTTGGTCACTCACTCTACCCTTACGGATTTTTTAAAACTTCGAAACCATTACAAACAGAATAAAAGTCGCTGAATCCCCTTGGCTCCCAGGTTCTTTCCTCAATCTTTTGGAGTCACGAACAACTGCATACATTAGGCCTATCTCAAAATCTATTCTTTAGGTTTATGCTACTTCAGTATTATTATAGTCGAACTGGGTCTATGAACTTGTCAGAAATTTATAATTATATTAATGCTCATGTTTTAGATGCTGTTGCAGTTCTTGTAGGTTCATTTGATAAAACTGCATTTTTTTCGATGACTATATAATATCAATTATATTTTCATTCACGAAAAAAATCAGTCAGTGTTATAATTACAAGAAGAGAAGAAGTGTTGTTCATCTAAGAGATGGCCGTGGGTATGGAGTGCTAGCGTTTTCATTTTCATAGTGGCGGTTGACCAGTCCTCTTTCATGCCGTCTGTTCATCCCACCGACAGCGTATCTTTCTCCTACTATTATTTCTGCTATTTAACTTTGACTTACAGTTAGATTTGTATACTCTTACTCTGTTTTCTCTTTGTAGTTAGTGTTTATGGCCGAAGCAGTGATTTCGAAAGTTTCGGATATCTACAGAACACTATCGATGGACCGAGAATATTCGCTAGTTTGCCAAATGTGATGAGAAGATACATCTGTGAAGGTTAATACTTTGTCATTATTAACTTCTCCAATATGATGAGCTCAAAACATACATAGCCTACTATGTAGTATCGACGTGGGGCTCGGTGGTGCAGGTGGGTATGTTCGACGCCTTGCAGCCGAATGGTTGCACGTTCGCGAATCTGCCTCAACTTCAAGTCGCCGCGTAGGAACCTTGGGCAAGTCCTTCACTCGCAATTGCTCAGCGTTTCGGCGTGAAACTCCGATGCAGTGTCCGCTCTGTAGTCGGGAGCGCTTCTGAGTAGTGAGCTTGCAGAGGCGGATCCAGGATTTCTGGTTAGGGGGGGCGTAAATACTACCAATCCAATCCCGTATATATATATATATATATATATATATATATATATATATATATATATATGAAATTAGATCACGCAAAACTATAATGATCCTTTTTATAGAAAATGTTATGGAACTTAAAAAAATATATAGTTTCTCATATAAAACCACTGGTCTCCACTGAAGGTTAACCGTGAAACGTTTATAAATCAGTTATCGGTCTTGCTAATGCAACCCTTGATCCAAAAAAGAAATAATTAAGTGTCACATGCCAGTGGATTAAGCAGTGTCATTCTCCTTGGATGCTTTCTGGCGTAGGCATTGATAATGTCCTTGTCACAATGTGGATGCGCCTCATCCATGGACCGCACGCCACTGAGCGTTAAGAGAATGATTATATTGCGCCTCTGAGTAGAGATCTTGAAGAGGCGCTATATAAATGTATGTGATTGATTGATTGAGTAGGCCAGTGCTTAAAGTGTAAAAAAGAGGTGCCAGGGCACAATGGCGGCGCGGAAAGCGCGAAGTTGCGAGTGCCGAAGGCACGAAGCCCGTCCCAACTAGGGGGTCTGGGGAGAGCGTCGTAAGCTCCCCAGCGCGGGGTCTGGGGCGGAGCCCCAGCGATCAGCGCATTTTTGGCTGTGTCGACCTCAAATGGAGCCATTTCAGGCTCTTGTTTGCCAGCAATTTGTGAACGATAAAGTCGCGAAAACTTCAAGAATATGTCGTTTTTCAGTGTCGCAAGCTACCAGGATAACAATAAAAATCAAAATGTTATTGTAAAAGAGAAAGGTTTTGCTTTGTCTTTACCGTAAGCTGCCCCATTTTTAGGCAGTCATGGCCGGTCGTCCGTAACTGCATGGACGCCGTCGGACGGCGTCCATGCAGTCATGGACGACCGTGCTGGCCAAATAAGTCATAGGACGGCGTCCTGCCTCGAAAATAAGTGCCAGGACGCCGTCCATGACCGTCCCTGCCACACTTTGAGCCCTGGAGTAGGCCTAGTTTTATATCCTTGATTTGCTTTTGTCCATAATATCGCCAGCTGAACGCTTTCGGCAACTATAATCAGCACGACGAATTTCAAAATTATAATGATAATATAATCATAATAATTATGCCATCTTTTGAGATTTAGGCCTAAGATAGGCTTATGTCTTACCAACGGCAGTCGGCTTATTCGCGAATGATAAAACTGTTTATTTAAGCCGTTTTGACGGCGGACCACTCGACATAAAAATTATTTTTAAATTGACCAATTTCTATTTACGTAAATTTTGTCTGTACATGAACTTTGTGAACGACGTCACGTCAAAAGTCATTGGTCACGTGGGCAACGTCTGCTAGCAACTCAGGTAAGTAGGTAAGAGAGCTCCGGTAAGAGAACTCCATTCTGCCGGTCCAACTACTTCAAGCATCCTATTCCCAAATTGCAATTATATTAGTTTTAGGTCAGTTCGGCAGGTTTAGGGGGGGCGTACGCCGGCTCCGCCCCCCTCTGAATCCGCGCCTGGCTTGAGTGGGCGCTGTAACGAGTGCACGTACAAATACACAAACTATCAACCCATTTTCAAACAAATTTTAATGCTGAAACGTTGGTCATTGATTGCATGCACCATTATTTTAACAATGATTGTTTGCGTTGAAGTCTGTTATGCTCTGTATAATTAAAGTGCAAGTGTAGACTATGTTTAAACAAATCTGTTTTCAGGACAACGTTATTGCGGCGATGGAGTCGTTTCCAGATGCTTCAGAAACTTCATTGGAAGAGTAACTTGGTTTGAGGCGAGGAACAATTGCTTAAGAGAAGGAGGAGATCTAGCTTCGTTTGATTCAAGTGTTCAAGGACTTGGTGCGCTGATTGGTTCGTGGTTAAGTTCAGGAAGCACGTTCTGGATTGGAGCTCGACGACAACAGTGGACATGGCAGGAATCAAGTAAGTAGGCTTATTATGCACATAACGTCTTTAATAGATACTAAGGTGGCGTTATTAAACGTGTTCTGAAATATACTGTGGTATGGCCTACATAGATCTATATTTAGATATTGATGTAGAAATTATTATATATAAAAGGCTATCGATCTTGGCTTGAAATTTTTCAAAAAATCGTTGTAGTTTAAAACAGCAAAACGCATATTATGTAATTTTAAGATCGAGATGTTGAAGTCAAAGAATATTATATTTAATCCTACACCAAATTCTTTTGGTCTATTTGAATAAATCTTGATTATTCCTTCCTCCCAGAACTTCACAGACTCAAAGGCGGCAGGCGATTTCCATTAGCCTATGATTGCACTCGTAAATTTATAGGATTGACCCTCTCTAAGGAAAAAAGGAGTTTGGGCCTAATACGGTATTCTGCCAAAGGTTACAAAAGTAGCCTATAGCGTTTTCTCGGTGTAGGCTAACCATTGAAAAACTCAGCTAGAATTAACGTCCCGGTGCCTAAAAATGTCAAATTCTAAAACTGTTTTTTATATTTGTTTGCTAAGAAATGGAAATGAAGTACAGTCAATGGAACAGTGGTCAGCCACCACAAGACAAGAACACTTGTATTTGCCTTACACAGTTGGATTGGAATTGGTCAACGTGCGATTGTTTGACCAAATATCAATTCGTATGCGTTTCAGGTAAAATAAATTAATAATTATTATAGGCCTAGTTCTAATTCACCCTATTCAGATTGTAGTGAAACTTATTAGAATAACCTAATTACATAATTATAATGGCTGTCACTTTCATTCAGAGGTAACAATGGAGCTTGAAAAATAATAGAAGTGTTCATTTGTACGCTATCATATGAAGCAAAACGACTGTTTACAAAAGACACAACGATAAACATATTTAACGACTTGTATTAAATTTATCTTCATTTATTACAGTAATTTGATATGGCCTTGTCAAGGTTGTCTACTCAAGAGCGCTCCCAGTCCAACACGGGTCGAATGGGACAGACTTAGGAACAGTGAGAAATGAGACAGACATTTGACGAAGAGTTTAAATTCTAAGTAAAATTACACTTCGCATTTCGTTACACTGTGCCACATTAAATCAACTTTATGCAATAGCCTAATTATTTTATGTGTGTCACTTTGCATCACTTTTTGGAACTTCCGTTACGTGGATCTTACATCAGTTTTCAGCAGAACAATAGGGGCCTACAAACCAAGATTGTCAACAACTCCTCTTCATTCTCGGTGTTGTGCATCATACATGTAATTATGATTGTTAACTGCAGATCGAAATACGACTAAAATAACAACCACGAGTGCAACAAGTGCAACAACAAGTGCAACAACAAGTGCAACAACAATGATTAACATGAAAACTGTAGAAACAACAAGTGAATCAGAAACGATAAGGAATGCCACGAATTTGAAACGAATAGAAACAGCAAGAAATGACCAACAAGGTTTTTAACAAGTCATTGACTCTATAATTAATTATCAGCACCCGTGGCAATAATAGTCCAGTGTATGAAAGCAATTCATGCATTGATGGCATACTCGTCCAAATCTTATACTTGGAATTCATGAACAATAATATTAGCCAGTATAATAAATTGCACTGTGAATTTTATGCTGGGCAGGATCAAAAAGGAAGAGATGGTGGTTACTGTATCATGATTATGATAGTGGGGAAGCCAAGAGACTATGATAATAATATTATGATTACTTTTGTGTTAGGAAGCGATGATGATTGTAATGTAAATATACCGTAGTGATCATCACTATCATCACAATTATTTACGCTAACGCCAACCATGTTTGTGATGACGATGACGACGATGATAAAATCAGATGAGTCTGAGACAAAGGAGCATTTATTCTGACATCAATGATGCCTAAGACAATGACGTTCCAGACAATGCTGAAAGCGTCATCTATCATGCTTTCAGCAATAGTATTTAAAATGGTAGTAGGCCTACAAGTTCTATAATACCATTGCTGACATGCATAATCTATTCATTGTTATTTTTTTAATCAGGATCTGCAGCGACACGACTGGGTGTCGGGTTGGGAGTAGGAATTGGAGGAGGAATTCTCATCATTGTTCTCATCATTGCCGTTCTACTTTTGGTCAGACGCCAGAGCTTGCAACGGTTTGTTGCTTTATTTTTATTATAATTTAATTATCATTATTATTATTAGGTCTATTATTTTTTGTCCGAAGTATCTCAGATCCCTCGGAATTTCAAAACATTATCCGGAGACTTTAAAAAATTGTATTATAATATGGAGCGGCCTATTATTAATATTATTATTATTATATAAATAAGCTTAAATATTTTTTAGAAGTCTCACAGACCAGAAGCCGCTTCCAAAGCCGGACATCGTACCGCAGACATCCGATTCGCCTTACGCATTAATATCACATCAAGCCAGCTCTGGATCTGGATCAGACGTTGCCACTGTCGATGATTCATGCAACCCTAACATTGTATACGCCGACATTCAGATCATATCAACGACTCCATCTTCTGACGAGGGTGTTTCCAGAGGGACAAAAATCACATCACTGTACCCAACCCAGACGAATGTTACTCACATGTCTAAGGATGGCGTGGAATACGCGATAGTCACAAAACCATAGATTTTGTTCTCAGTCTGTTATTTGAACTTCTAGAATGCCTGGTCATTAATTTACGTTGATTGTTAAATACTTGACAATGTCATAAACGCACGCTTATGAAACATCTGAGGTAATATATTATAGTAAAGACGAGTCACTGAATATATATATATAAATAAATTATACATAAAATATACAAATATATGAAATAATAGTTCATTGTTTTCTTACTACATACAATTACACAGTCGGCCATGATGCATCGTTCCAACTCAAAGCTCTCATCTGACCCTGGATAGCGGTTTTTTGGCCACTTTTTGGTATTGTGCTTAAAAAACAAACTCCAAAAATTTGATGTAATTGCGACCTGTAATGAATTGGTTGCCAAATAAATGTTACGTCATGTTACATAAAAATTATGTTACACGTGTTAAAAACTGTTACATTAGTCTCAAGAATTCAAAATGGACAAGCTCCTAAATACCGGTACCTTCGTGATTTTGATGCACTAACTACTAACTAGCCTACTCCACGCAGTCTCTCGTTCCGTTGATCGACTAGATCTCTTGGTTCCAAGGGCAAGGACTGCCATGGCCCAACACTCCGCCTTTGTCATTGTGGCCCTTCTATGAGGAACCTCCTTTCTATTACCTCCCTTCCACTATCCGTAGTAAGATCTTATTGGGGAGTCATCTCCAGCCATTCACTGCTTTCTTATTAGTCTTTCTTATTTCCTTTTGGCTGTCAAGCTGAGAGCGCCTCTGAAAAGATAGTAGCCTACAGTGTGTTAAGGACTCTGGTGCGGATAGTTCGAATTGAAGTTCATGGTTGGTCTTGCAGACTAAAGAATAGGCACTGTGTATCAGAATGACTAACGCTATATTATTATGTCCATGGGCAATAACATTCACCATAGATATAGGCTATAGGCCTGATACTTGTGGTTTTTCAACGAAGTTTCCTATTCGTTGATAATTCATGTCATGGAATATAATAATTACACGCTCAGTGACTTCTTTCAGAAATACAGTAGCGCTGTAAAACCTAAAATTAATGTAAACATGTATTCATAATGGTGCGTTATGTGCTCGTAGGTTTAGCCTCTCTTGCACCGAGTCAAGGTTGGCAGGTCGTCGCAAAAAGTACGGATTGGGCTACTTTTCACTGCGCTCACATCAAAAAATTTCGTCCTCGCGACTACCCGGCTTCTTTGAATTGTTCCGAGGTCGCAATTATAGTGACAGTGTGAGTTCTCATAATTTGACTGCTGTAGGTTGCCTTTAGTGCCCTTTACTGACTTTTTACCCCGATGATTTCAACACGTGCATTGAGATGTGAGGAACGAAATCAATAAAATTTTCATAGCCTAGTAGAAAGTTGCCAATGCGTTTATGTAGCGACTTGACTCGCGAATTTTCGGCTACTTTTTTGTCGTGATCTCGCAACAAAGCATCTCCGAGATATGGCAACCCTACACCGAGCACAATAATGAAATTCAATAGAGCGTATCTGCCTTCGAACCCGATAAGATCATCTAGAGCTCCCACGCTATGTTGTTCGTGACTGAATACGGTGAATTTGCATTTAAATGTAGCCTACATGTACAGTCACCCGTCATACGAAGGTTTAAACACGACATGTGTATGGTTGAAAGCGTAGGCAATAGTTATGTGTCATTTGCAATATGAGGTCATGCAATACTAGACCATGTCTGCTTAGGCTTTTCTTTGTTGACTGAACTAATTAGCAACTTAAGTTATATATCGTATCAAGTACGTAATATAGATTTAAAACACATGTAACTATTAGATAAGGCGATTACAACGTTTGGTAAATGGAGACTTTAATGAATAATTATTAAACATGACAACTTATACGAGAAACATAGCCTACAGCTACATGGATATCATCTGGTATGGTTGTGACAATTGATGGCGAAGGATGAAGTTAGATAGAACTCTGGGGTTGATCTCACATCTGCAGAAATGACCTATCCGCTTGGATACTTGTTCTTGGGTGAGTAAATACGAGTTTTATAATGCAGAGGTCAGTTTAAATCACATTATTTTATCCATAAAAGTTGAGCTCTGCTTGTCTGTATAAAATCAGGTCCGCAGCTCTATCATAGCCTGGGCGTATCGCTGCTTACATAAGCTTACTTTCTCTTTGTCTCTACAGTGTATACGAAGAACAACTTTTAGATAAATAGTCTGCTAATTAAAATAAATTTGACGAACTCTTTCGTTCACAGCGTGGGGGAGAGGGTGTTTACTCGACCATCAGCAAGCCCTAAACTTTCCTAAAGCAACCGAATCAGCTGACTAAGGGGTTTGGAGAAACATAATGAGCTCTCATGGCGGGTTCTGGACGGCCAGTGCATTACACACTGTATACACAGTGTAGCCTATAGTTCTTAAGTCATATGCTAGCAAATGCATATTTAGTTTTCACAGTCATTAGTTCATTACGGGGGATGTGCAGGCACCCAGAACACCCCTGGCTGTGGCCTTGGTTCACAGTTTTACATGAGCTTTTTTACTCAACCACTTGCAATCACATAATATGCTAATGGTCAATAATTATCAGCAAAATACAATGACACAAAAGTAGGTGTTAATAATAAATCATGGTTGAAGTGGATAATATACTATTATATAGGCCTAATTATGTGAGAACCGATATGAAATGCTTGCAAGAACTCATTGCTATGATTATTCTGTTGTTATGTTATTACTGTTTCTATTATTATTACTGTATTATTCTTTCAATCAGTGTCCTTGACATTGGTTGCCCAAGTGTCGGCCTACACCAGCGCCTCTTACGGCGGTTACCTCTTCACAACCCCGGACAACACGGACGACAACAAACGATCAAAAACTGACGCTGTTGTCTGGTGCCAAAACAACGGAACCAAACTACTGGAGATACCAAGCAACGACCTTCAAACGACCCTTGTTCAATACATCCAGATTCTTTATAACAAAAGTGGATTCAATGGATGGACGACTGTCATCAACGCAAAGAGATACAACCAGAATTGGGATTGGGTGAACGGACAAGATATCAGTAAGCCGTCAGAAATTTCATTTCATGCATTTACATGTTGTGCTAATCTCCGATATTAAATCGATAGTATATATAGGCCTATTGAACTGGCCACATCATTATATGTGGCATCATAATAAGGGACATCGCAGAGGAGAGAATGGATAGAGGGAAGGGACACGTGGAAGACAAAGAACGATGGTGGCATCGTGGACTGGATGATGAGAAAGAAAGACAACAAAATGGCTGAAGATGCACAACATAGAGATGATATAATAAAGAAATGGACATACGAACCTACCTGTGGACACAGCACGAAAGACGAATTTACCCATACGATATACAAAATTAATAACAATCTTGAATTAGTCACTAAATAAAAGCAGCTTTTGTGATAATTTATGAACATTCTTAATTACATGTATACGCGCCTTATAATACGATTGGTTCAACATTCTGAATGCAATCGAGCATAGATGTCTTGTCGGATTCGTTAGTTTGCAACCCAGGGATTAGTCAATACACCTCAGATTTATAGTTGTTGGCTCTGTCACCAAACCGTGGAATAATGTAATTATGACAATCGTCTGGACGGTCTGGTGGTGCAATAGGCTTGCTTATTATAATGAATATAAGTTGCAATATCATTCGTGTAGCGCAAACTCACCGACCATCTGTGAACATTTTCTTTCAGATAACCTTGCAGTCGAACAACAGAGTCAAGACCTCACGAGGAGTTTTGGATTTCTACAGTCAACTGGTTCTCGCATCCTCGTTGCTGCTGGAGTGGCAACCGACGTGAAACCTTACATCTGCGAAGGTCGGATTTGGCTGCACACTCTTTGCGTTTCGTATTTGCGCTTGAAAAATAGTAGGAAATTCTTACCTAAATGGAAGCTGAATTGATGGAAAGTAAAAGTCGGATTTATGAGAAATAATTATGCTGCGCCAGGCAAATAATTTAGATCGTCAGGTTCTCAGTGAGCCAATAGTTCTCGCTGTCTTCTCGCTACTGGTCACATCCAGCACTATTAATGTTTAGGCTACTGTTCAAGCTGACTTCATCTTACGGATGTGAATTTTTATATTGGTAGACAACTCTTTCCAATCATCAGTCTGTTGTGCTATCGTGATACTCTCTTCGTGTATAGCCTATTGTATAAGTATGTTCTCCTCATAGATAAGCTTAATTTCGTTCTCAATTAGAGAGTTTTCAAATTGCCCATCTGTTAAGCTCTACACAAATAATGACACCGCTAAGGTTTTGGTCACATAAATTACTAATGATTCGAGTTCCTGCTTTATTCAGGTTCATCGTTTTGCTCAGCTGGAGTGATGTTTCAGCAGCGATGCTACAGAATCTATTCAGAGACGTTGTCTTGGTTTGACGCAAGGAACAGATGTTTGGATGGTGGAGGCGACTTGGCATCATTCGATTTTGTGATGAACAGTCAAGGGTTGTCAGTTCTGAACGGTACTTGGCTGAATCCAATGATTAGTTACTGGATTGGAATACGCAGATCACTCTGGAGATGGGATAGCACGAGTAGGTCTGATTTATCTGAATTTCAATTTGAATATTGCAGCCGCTAAGCGAGAAATAATCTCCATTGTCGAGTCGATAGTGTACCAAAACCGAGCCTTTTAATGTTTTGTGCATCTGACTCTTGACGGCTTATCGCTGGGTATAAATTTTATTATTGGTATAATTATGCAGCCAGTTTTTAGTTTCTACGGGATAGTGCTTCTCGACTTGGTTCCGTGTAAAAAAAATGCTTGAAGGTTGCCCGATACTACAAATTTAAGACGGCATGTAGACAAGGGGTAGTTGACCCTGATAATTTTAATTATGATGAACTTCTGCAACGCTCCTTTTGAATGCTGGAAACATTAAGGAGAATATGAATAAGGAATATGGACTGCTGCTAATTGTACGATGACTCTGTGTCATATATTATAACAAAGGTGATTAGCGTCGTCCTCCTTTTTCTCCAGCATGGGACTGGCACCGCCGGAGTATGAGCAGCGATGGCTTCAAATACTGGAGGAAGGAGTAGAGAGGATGGGGGGGAATGAATTAGAAGGGGTAAATGTATAAAGGCTAGGCTAGCCTATGAACCTTATGTGTGAATAAATCCAGTGGCTTCTAGGACCATTAATTTTGTTCTACCACTATCTGTGTTCTGAATATTTTGTGTAGATTCTGAGGTGAAGTACACGCAGTGGGTTGACGGTCATCCAGATTTCAGTCTCAACTACGAATGCGTTTGTCTGTACAGCGGAAACTGGAAGTGGATCATGTGTGATTGTGGAACCAGATACCAGTTCATCTGCCTCACAGGTTCAACAATAATTATTAAGTCTAAAAGATTTCGTACAAGTACTACTTATAACTTCCTAATTAAGTCCGCGATAGTGTTGTGGCAAGTACTTTGGACTATCAACCCATTGGTCCGGGGTTCAAGACTTCAAGTCCTCAACCGGACAGAAAGTTTGTTTTGGGATTTCGGTTTCGCTTACGCTCCTATTCGAATCCTGTTCTTAAACGAGAACTCTGACAGTAGCCTACACTTAGTGGGAAACAAGCGATGAAGGAGTGGACTAGCCAAATGCCAGTGTATGCGGCGACTAAGAAACTTATGTCACCTACTGTAGTTGAGCATCATGAATGTCCCTCAGCTTAGGAGTCTACAATTAAGACTGTGTTATTGTCATGGACCGGACATTAGCAATCAACAGCATGCGGTATAATTTTTTTATGATAGTCTATTATTTATCATGATGTCCATCAATCAAATTTTTTTTAAACTCTTGGAAAGTGTTTAAAACTTAGCTGCAAAAGTGATTTTAAAATTTGGGTTTTTTGCAGTGGCTCCCAGTTTAACAACGACCAAGACTACAACAACATCTACCTCAACGACTACAACTAAGCCTACAACTACAACTACCACAACTACTACACATCCTAGCGTGATGACCAGACCAACTTCTGCTTCAACAGTCAAAGGCTTCATAACCGTTAACAATTTTTCTACCACTTCCGTGACTTCTTCATCTGTAGCTGCAAATCCTGGAAGCATTCCTGTTGAGAGTGCGAAAAGATCCGCCTTAACTTACAGTAAGTTCTATTTTGATAATGAAGAACAAGAACGATACAATTGTGTAGACTTTGAGCGCACTGCCTGGCGCAGCATATAAATGTCACTTAGAATTATTGTTTTGGCACATGAACCACATTATTACTAAAAGAAGAATGCTACAATAACAATGATCATTGCAAAAGTCGTGTGGGGCGCCATAGAAATAACGCCCAGAGCAAATTCTTTTATAGTTATCTCCACATAAATATGACACCCTATTTAACAGTATTTGTCTGCACACTAGGAATGATCAGCTTACTTAGGCCTAATGGGAAAATGCGAGTAGTCCATCAAAATCAACTCCAAGTGATCGTCACAAAGTACCGGCGATTTCATTTTAGTTTGATATTTTATCAATATAACTGTTTGCTGGTTGGCTTTTTAAATGATCTAAGCTTATGGTGTTTTTGTGTTCTGAAGACGCAGCTCTTGGAAATCCGGTTGGGCGTTGGAATTGGAGGTGGTGTCATCATCTCTGCCATCATAGTAGCCGTCTACGTATGGGCGAGAAGACGCGGATGGACTGGGTCAGTGGAGAGATATTAAAAATCATATATCAGAGATTTGTTAGGTAACACAATGCAAGGTAGAATATAGGGTTTTGGGACACGGTGACCGCCGATTGGTTAGAGAGCTCCGCTTGTAACACGTAGGGTTTAGGTTTTCTCTGAGACGGCAACAGTGTTGACCCTGTTGGGGACTAGAGTAGGTGTTGCACTTACATGTATAATATACATAAATAGTGCCCTCGTTTAAGGCTTGGTAGGCCTATTAGGATAAATTGCGGGGCTTAATGAATGCGTTACAATTATAGTATAAGCTTAATTGAGTATTTAGCAATTGCAAATATTATGAATTCTACTGGATTACAGAGACTAATTAATTAACTTTTTATTTTAATGCTCTGATCGTCGTACCGGTGATTATTTAGTTTTTGTTTAGCCTATTACCATAATTAATGTAATTTAAATGCGGATTTCTGTCTCGCCATTATCACAATGTATGAGTTAATCGATGTTGATTAATTAGTCCTACATGAATGTCTATTCCAAGCACAACCTAAATGTTTCAGTAAAAAAGTGCTTAATTCTCATGAAGCACCACCAGATATTATACTTAGGCTATTCTATTATTTTACAATAATTTTGTTTAAATGTTTCTTTAAGAACTTTTCCAGTTCTAAAGAAATCGCAATCTTCCGATGACAATCACCAACCAACCGGATCTTCCTACGCACTTATTCCAAGGAAAATGCAGACAAGCGGTGTTGATACAAACCTCGAATCCGCTGCTTCCAATACCGTTTACAGTGACCTGGAACACTTTTCCAGCTCCGTTCCAGCAGAAACGTCGTCCGTGGAGAATTTTTCTTCCACGCCAAGCAATGATTCACCAAGCGATTCGACGAATGGCGAAATCATGAATGGTGGCGTCGAAACCGTCGATTAAGCTTTAAAATAATTATAAACTCACGCGACTGCTCTGTGGCTTTCACACTATTGCTGTGAATATCCTGGATCGTCGCTACTATGTCCTGAATCTTCTTCTTGTGGAAAAGTTCTAAACTGCATATGTGTGATTTGACACGACATTGTGACTTCCTTCAGTAAACATTGTTACACTGTCTTTAAATTTATTTGTCTAGGTCAATTAACAATTAATTTATGCATGCAGGACTTTGTGAGATACTTTGTCTTTGTAAAGGATTTTGTGAGATGATTCTACTTTGTAAAGGATTTTGTGAGACGATTCTACTTTGTAAAGGATTTTGTCAGATGATTCTACTTTGTAAAGGATTTTTTTAGATAAAATCCTAATATGTCAGGTACGCTCTTTATTTAAGCTTTGCGAGGTATAAATTATTATATCAATATTGTGAGGTGCTTTAACTTCGTTAGTTATTTCGAAAACGCTATGAAAATGTGGCTTGATGCATTCCGTTAATAATTTTCGCCTGCAAGACCTTCGTGAGAAAATTTTACTTTGTAAGGCAGACTTGTTTCAGCTTTATGTGTAGGCTATGCATAAACTTTGTGAGGTAAGCTTACTTTAACTTTGTTAGGTGTTTCGAAAGCGATACCGAATGTGGCTAGATGCGTACGTGCGTGGATGCTTGTTTAGAGCAATGCCACCTGACGATTAATTTTAGCTCCGTAGGTAATTGGCTCAATGTCGGAGAAATAACAGGATCATATGAAAAAACACCCACCAGGAAAGATTAGGAACGTGCTGCACAGATTAAAGGAAACAGTTTTAGTGAATGTTTTAGGGAGAACTAGCCTAATACGAGTAGCCTATAATAGGCCTATTATTGCAATGTTTGGTATTTTTATAGGTCGACTTGCTGCTTATTTTTCACCGTTGTTTTTGACTCTTGCACCTCGCACAAGACATCACTTGACTATGAACTGTAATCGGAGGCTGTGCGAAAAACTTTCAAATTATCTGTCCTGCTTAGTTCGATATGTTCACACCATAGTTGTTCCGTTCTAAAGTCTAAACTCGAGACTTCTCGGTTTCCATGTATGCCTATTTAGGCCTACTTACCGTAACGTGACAGAATGCTGGCTGCTCTGACAAATCGGATTTCTATCTGATCTCTGATTAAAGGCTCACCATTTTTGTCTCTGAATTCGTTTAGATCGGCGATCGATATTATTGATGCTTGTGCATTGCGTTGGCAGAGTTATAATTAAAATCACTTGCTTGTATAGAGAAGTCATTCTATTAAATTTGGATTCCATCTATTTGAATTATTTTTGATGAATCATAATAAATATTTGATTTTCCAACGCACATTGAGTTGTAGGCTACTGTACACTGTGTACATTGGCGCTGTGTGTGTACTTCAGGCTTAACGACACTGTTTCATATCGAAAATGATTAGTGTCGGAGGCAGAGTACAACCTCACACTCCACGTTTATATTGCGACCGAGCCACCTGCAGTAAAGATCCGAGAAATTAATCTCTGATAAACCGACCGACCGGGATTCGAACCCGGGCCGCCGACTCGAACACACAGTTTCTCTACAGTGGCGCTAAGCGGCTAAGTGACTTGTATGAAGTATATACTGTTAAATCACTTTTCGAAGTGCAGACATGAAAATGATCATTTCGAATTCTCTAGTAATCATAATTATAATATAAAGCACTATTTTTATTACGCGATAGAAAACGAACTGAGACAATGTCATGTTAAAAACCAGACTCACCAGTCATGAGCAATAGGCCTACCTTATTTTAATTACGAATATATAATCAAACATCAATCGCTAATACTAAACAAATGTGAATGCAAGACTTGCTCATAGACTATAACGAAACGAAAACCGTCACCCACAATGTCAAAATACCTAATTAGAATGACAACAATGTTACACTAGTGTCCATCAAGGGTTTCGTTGGTTATCCCAATCTCCCTATAATCGCTGATCAGACAGCGAACGTCGTCTGACTGATCAATAATTCTCTGGCTTTCTGACCTGATCAAATTCGTCCGTGCTTCTCCAGTGGACCATACAACTCTCGACCCGACTTCATTTGGGGATAACCATTGATTAATACCTTATGCATTGCGATAAAGGAGCTATATAAGTTATCAGATTATGATAATAAAAATGTACTAATTAAACAAAAGTTGGGCAAAATCCAGTTTTACCTCGCCCCTGCGACGTTGGTTAATTCCAAAAAAAAAACATTCATAATGCAAACCTAGCGAATACACGAACTTTGTCCATAGGCCTAATGATTAACTGTAGCACCGTGAAATTCTAACCACATCTTATGAATCATAGCGCCGTCATCAAAATGCACAAACGCATAAGACAATGGCTGCGTCAAATAAAGTCGTAGTCAGAGGCACAATGCGTTGGAAAGTACAAAGTAAACTTTTAAAAAAGACACTAATCAGCTTATAACACGAATAGGTTCGTAGTCAAGAGTCTGGGGATTGTTCGCTCCCCTTCCTGCAGGAATGCGAAGTTCCTGGTAGTTTCCATCGTTGATCGTGGTTTCTTCCTGTTTAAGCGATTCGTACTGTGACGTGTTCTGTTCTGAAACCATTTCTACACCTCCGTTTACCCCGATCTGGGGATTTCCTTGCACGGGCGACTGAGCATGAGTCACGGTATCGGCATTTCCGGTTGTATTTGCCAGAAGCCTCGTCTGGTAACTGAGCAAAACAGTCAGCCTCAGGTGATTTATAATAATAGCAGGAAAATAAACTGATGTAACAATATTAGGACATTTAAGAAAAGTTGAGAATGAGAAATCCAGTCAGAGAAAATTTATACGATTAACTTTGTATTAGTTAAATTATTCATTATTGCACGCATGCGTGCTGAATCAATCAATTAGCTTACACTCAAGTTATATCACGCCGTACATTATCATCATCATCATCATCATCATCATCATCATCATAATCATCACCATCGTCATCATTATCAGTTAGCCTACTATATAGGCAGGTTATCGGTCAGTTAGTCAATACAGTGTGTTCGGTTGATAAATATTTCTATCTATGACTTAAATATCAAACCTGAGTTTTTTCTTCATCATGACGATCACTACGATCAACGCCAGAATGATTAGAACCGACGGGATACCAATTCCAAGTCCAACAGCCAACGCTAAAGTTTAAAAACAGCAAACATCGGGTTTAGGCAGCTCATTAATTATTGTTTAAAAAACGTAGCCCTGAAGATTCCGACACTACCTAATTTCCGACCGACTGGAAGATAGAAACACGCATCGGATGGGAACTAATGGGCTATAAAATAAGACGAAACTGTTTTGAAGGCTGTGACCCTGCAAGGTAGCAGAACTGATTATATAATAGCCTATTAAAATTACTAACATGATGACTCCAATATAAAGAGTACTAAATTATTTATATAGATTTCAATTTCTAGTTAGCCTAGGTCTATACGTTTATAGCAACGCATCTTGCATATTATATTATATCGCATATCGCAGTGTTCCCAGACTATAATTATGAAAGAATGCATTGGGATGGTAAACTCAAATCAGTTATAATGAAGGCTTACAACAATAATTATTTATTGCCTGTTGCCGTTATAAAATTATGATACCAGCGGGTTACATCTTACCACGGCTGTCAGTGCTGCCAATCGCCATAGCTGCTGGCAAATCCATTGTAGATGGGTTCGAATATGTAGCAGTAATATTTCTGAATACGGAGACAAAGGTGGTTCTTGCTGTCAAAGCGCTGGAGATAGCTTGCGTTGTGGAACTTGAGGCAGATGGAATGCTTGGTGGTTCTACAATATATTAATTATCGCATTTTTTAGATATTTATAAATATTGATTAAAAACAATAATTGCTTATGCTGCTTAGGCTATGCGTAAAATAATTGCGAGGAAAATAATAGAAATCAAGATCCGAAGAGTGGCAAGAGACCTAGCCACCTAGTTGGCCAGCAGTCCAGGAGACCGTGAAACACAAAACTTTCTTCAATAGGTCCAGCTATATTGGAAAGCACAGACTTTCCAGTGATTGGTCTTTAGAAACAGTAAAAAGGTAGCCCATTGTCAGACAATGCAGAAAATTAATGTGTGTTAGGCGCAAACCTGTAAGGCACACAAATGGAAATGTGGAACTGCAGTCGCATTCGATCCATTTCCAATCTGTACCGCTTTTCCAAAGACAAAGACATTGATATGCCAGAAGATAGACCGGACGACCATTCGTCCAATTGGTGTAGTTAGCTTCAAGATCTAATGAAAAAGCAAGAGAATAGAAGACTAGACCGAGTTTTCTCAAGTTAATATTATGTGCATGTTATCTTTATTTTCTGAAAATATGTGGGCCTAATAATCGTGAACTTCATATAGGACTACGCCTAGCTCAAAACAATCTTCTCTTCTCATCAAAATTTCTCTAAAAAATTGCTTCGAACTTAAGGAAATAACTTCCGACCAAACATCGTCTTAAGAGTTCTCCAAAAATATTCCAAAAATATCTTTAGCACGAGAACATTATAATTACGCTAAATGAATCAAAACGTGAGGCCCACTTGACGTTTGCCAGGTCCACCTTTGTTTTCGGAGGCCGATCCAGTAGGTTGTTGATGAACTCAACCAGGATCCATAAAGAGTGGAATTCAATTCTTGGTCGTTGTTGATAAAATCAAACGATGCTAAATCTCCTTTGTCGTTTAAACATCGATTTCTTGCACCAAACCAAGACATCGTTGGACTGCTGTAGCTTTGAAAACAAGATCCATTCCTCGAAAACCCATTCGTACAATCGACTTTACCTGCAACTGTTTAATACAAAAGTGATCAATCATTTGCATTCAATATAGGCTACAGTACTGTCAACACGACGTCTTATTTCATGTTTCGTTCCGCGGATAAATTAGTGGACATGCTGTAAGCTGTAATAATTATTATGATTTAAATAAATCGTTTGAGGCATTTAACTGTTCTACAATGACAGACTATACGCCTAATTAAATGGTAATTTATTTGTAAGATATTAAACTGTGCGCACATGCATTGCTAAGCAGTTATTACAGCTTTGCAGGTGATACTGACCTTGGCAGATATAACCTCTAATGTCTGTTGGTAAACCAGCAACAATATAAAGACGCAAAGGATTGAAATTGAAATTGATGTATCCGAAGCTATAAGCTGAACCTTGTTCCTGACCAGCAACGGTAATTGAATCTACAGAAACAGATGCAAATATTTATCGGCGGCTATAGCGACTATATTCAGCAGAGTTACACCATGCACTGTTGAATATTTTCTGCAGGCACCCAAATTTCCGTAAAAAAATCTTTTGCGGCATTCTAAAACTACTGGGATATGAATAGTCACGAGCCCATGGTTGTTGTTGTTGATGATGTTGATGATGATAAAAAAACTTGTTCAGATATGAAGAAGACAGGAACACAATATTTATCATGTATGACCGAAAGTGACTTACTTATGTCCTGACCATTGACCCAATTCCATCTACCGTCGTATCTTATTCCATTGGTAAACAGAAGCGCTCCATCTGGAAAATAAACTCCTGGATCGTTCAGAAACCGAACTGTAAGGTTTTGAACGTAACTACTCTTGATCTCCAAAAGCTTGGATCCATTCTGCGCACACACCAGTTGAGCTTCGTCTCTCTTCCGATAAGCACTTGAGTTCGGCGAAGTGAATACGTATCCAGAGTAAGTTCTTGTGTAACTCTGAGACTCAATTTCAGTCACTAAGAGCCAGTTCACTACAAAGAATACCATCTTCGAATTAACGTCGAATGAATCTGCCTTATAATATATCATGGTCATCGTTTATTGAGCTTGCATCTCATGTGTATAGCCTAATTGTCTTCCCGAATGCAAATATTTCATTATGGTGTCAATACAATAATTTGTTATTCCCTGAATCAGCTCACAGTGGTTGCAGTGGTATGATCATTTTGTGCATGTAGAAGTCTAGAAGTCAATCTAGAGTCTAGGCCTATTAGAACATTAAATTGTTCGGTCAAGACAAGGTTATTTGTCAGGAACTTGTCTAAATCTGCAGGTATGTTGGTTAAGTTGTTAATCCTACTTTGAGTTTTGGTTAGGTCTACGTTTTATATAAGAAGGTAATCAAACAAGAGCACACAAAAAGC
Organism: Lumbricus rubellus; assembly: GCA_945859605.1. Classification (NCBI taxonomy): domain Eukaryota; kingdom Metazoa; phylum Annelida; class Clitellata; order Crassiclitellata; family Lumbricidae; genus Lumbricus; species Lumbricus rubellus. Next base: position 1,829,011 of record OX243828.1, read on the forward strand.
TGTGCCGCGGTGATGCTTTTGGAAGATCGACGGAGGTTACAACCTGCTCATGTTCCTGATTCGGGTGATAATTATGTGAAGAGTTCACTTCAATTTATTCTTAAATCGACTGCATAAACAAAAATAATGACGGCGAACAGCAAAATACTAAGCATTATTTGTGGTTCTCAAGGGGGAACCCAGAAAAGATGGAGAATCCCGCTAATAGAGCCACCCAGTAATCGATAGAGTAGGCTATAATAAAACAAAATAGCTATAACATTAGCCTACAGCCAGTTTATACAATTGTAGCAACATAAAATTTTCCTAAGCATATTTTAATATGCTTAGGAAAAACTTATTAATAGAGCACAAAAGACACAACTTAACAAACACTTAATTATCGCTTCACTAATACTTAATACACCCAATGTAGCACGAGTAGGCTAGCGTAATTTAACTCCTATATTAGGCCTAATATAAGCAGGGCCTATTGTATCCCCGCGCACAGTGAGATCGATGACAATACTTGAACTTACCCACAATATGCCAAAACACAACTCGTAAAAGGAAGTTTTTCATCATCAAACATAAACTGGTAAAACACAAAAAATAGAAAATAGAAGGCTGGTTTAGGATTATTATAGCCATAGGCGTACGAGGCGGGGGGTGCAGGGCGAGTTTGGTGGTTTTTTCGGGCAAAAAAACCCGAACGACTAAAAAAAAAGGTCGTCAACTTTTGGGCAAGTGAGGTTTTTCGGGCAAACACGGACCCGAACGACTGAAAAAAAGGTCATCAACTTTTACGGATGTATTTTTCGGGCAGAAGTTCAATCTTTGCCCCCCCCCCCCCCACTGATGAAATCTTCCGTACGCCTATGATTATAGCGATGATAAGTTTAAAAGTTTCTATGTGTAGGTTGGACCATTGTGCATGCATATAGGCTAAGCAGAATATGACTATCTACTTGCAAAAATAAACGTGGGGCCAATCAGTCAAATAGCCTATAGGCTACTTTTAATTGATTATCACAAATTTATACAGCGACAGTAACTGTTCACTAAAATTCACCAACCCTTACGGCAGTATAATCCAGCATTTAGAAAGCGCCTCACAGAATGAAAAGCAAATCAGAGGTGCTCTCTGCATTAGTAAGAAGCCCAATTATAGGAACGGAACATTGTTCGGTTTGCAAAACATAGTTTAGATAACAGAAAGATCAAGAGTGGCAGGCACGCGCTCAACGCTGCCATCTAGTGACTCCCAAACTATAATAGAGATGGCAAAACTAATGGCAGCTTGCGTGTTCCGAGTTCTGACGCATCTAGAATCTCGACCGAAGCACGACGATGGACGATGTGATCCGTCGGAAATCCTTTGAACGACCATCAGATACATGTGTTATAATAGTCCGACACGCAGAACAGGCGTAAGGCGATTGTCGAACAGTTTTTACAGAGGAGACACTTAATGTGATTGACAACAGTAGGCTACTGTCGGCGCTCCAAAGACTTCCTAAGGCCTTGCCTTTCTGGGTCGTCAGTTGCCCTACGAAGCCGACGCAGGCGCAGGCAGGACGGTGCTGGTCTGAGGCTTGGTTGTCAATCGATACCAGTCCTGTCCCATCAAACTGCGGGTAGACCATGATTCCAATCACCGGAAAAGGGACAAAAACGTGCAAACTTCATGTCGCAGCCTGCATTCCTACATGCTTTCCTACTACATAATAATTATCTTTGTCTTTTAAATGTCGATTTTAGAATAGAAACCTGCAACGTCTATCAATTGATGGCTATTACTGTGAAAACCCAATAAGAATGATAGTAGCATTATACTCACAGTATCTTTGTAATTACGCTCAACCTGATAGAAAAATACTAGATTCTCACATTCGACTGTAGCACAAAATGTTGATAACATGAATAGGCTATGCATTTTCATGATCTTGTTTTCTTCAGCGGAAGCCAAACGCCTGAGCGATATGTTAATCAGAGCGTAAGAGTAGGCTAGGTGGGGAGAGACTTTCAGCAATACTAAGACTTGGCCTGTATGAATGCTAGCTTTGCATTCAATTTCGTTTCAGCGTGATTCAGAATTAGCCTATGTTACGTAGGCTACATTGTTGCCAAACGGGAAGCAGCATGATCATTACAAGAAAGCTATTAATAGCGTCTAGGCCTACACGATATCATTTTAACATTTTTAAAGTAGCCTAACTATTCGTGACAGTTCTTTTGGGATTGCTAAACTTGCAATTGATAATTTATGATACCTTGCGACCTATGTTCGATAGTTAGTTAACTTATCTTCTAAAACTCTTGTTTATTATTTGTTGTACATGACTGTGTAAGGCGATGATCTGCGACGTTGGACTAATTCTCCTTGGTGAGTGAAAATTAATAAGATTCATTGCGCTTCAAATTTATTATGACTGGGAATACAATTCATTAAGTAGGTCTACTAAATTAGAAAAATGGTTTGACTATCTGCAAACTATGAGTATTTGAACCGAATGATTTTAAATGGTCAATCACCATTGATGTTAGCAAATTGCAGTTAGCCTGTATAGAGATAGGCCTACATTTGTATTTAAGATGATGTTTCGCAGTTAAAATTATTAGGCCCTAATAGCCTCCTGACTATATCGGCTTCATCCAGCAAGATCGTCAACCACTCAGTAGCCAGTAGGCCTACAAGTTTGACATTGAATGTAGTTCTCGTGTCATGGTTGACTATTATAGCGCCTACATGTCCACCCAGAAATATGTTCAAATATACAATTGGTGCACGAACCGATACATAACAAAGTAAGCAGACCTAAGGTTAAGTAGCCTAAGTAGGCCTATATTCCTTAATATTGCAAAATGCCGAAACAGCAGTCTGGCGAACAAGCATCGCTATGCTTAATAATTATAGGTCTATTGCTATATGAACATCAGTGTCTACAGTGATGTTTTCGATAACGGAAATAGAAAATAAAAGTAAAATAATGATATTCCGTCAATCAGAATACGAATGAAAATTATATATAATTATTTTGAGCAGGAGAATAGAACGAAAACAGAAATAGGCCTCAGATAACTGAAGTATGAATAGAAAATTTAGTACGAATTAACCTACTTTCAGAACGGAAATTATTAACCTACATTGCGTTGATTTGTGTGATAATGTGATTCGATGTCTGTATAGTGTATAGGTTAGGCATCCACGTCCGAGAAACCTTGATAATTAGTTATCTTCTGCTATGATATTTTTCTATGTAATAGGCCTATGTTTTACCTTTGTTTAACTTCCGGTGTACCCGCGGTTTATTTTGACAAAGCTCATGCTTTATTTGTCACGTCATGTCCACGAAAATGAGTAGATTGCACATGTTAGCTGGGGGGGGGGGTTGAGGGGGAAAACAGTTCTGTTCGGGCTTTTTGTGCATAATGAAAAATTTGGTAGGCCCTATAGTAATGTGAACCAAGTCATCACTGTTGTTTGTAGGACTTCTAGCAATATTATGTTATCGTATTTTTATTTTTAAGGACTGCCAACTGCCGGACGACGCAACAGACTGCGCATTGTGCGCAAGTCTTTAGAAATGGTAGTGTGTCTTAAACTGAACTAAAACATTTGACCTTTAGGCTTTTGGGAATAATAATTATTACAAATCGGAATTGACGGGTGCCCGGCTGTTGGGTTTCTTGCACCGTTATTTGATAACTGAATAATCCAGGATTTTATGAACAATGCATTAGCCTATCAGATTTGGACAGAACTGACAATATTTAGAACTTGAATTCGGCCTCCAAAACTGAAGTTATTTCAGAACTTAAATTGATGTCATGTAATTGGTAATTAAATTTATGTAGTGCCACTCTCAGCCTTGACCATTCAGTAGATCTCCCAATGGGATAACCCATAGAGAAAGTTTCAAGAATAAAGAGAGAGATGTAGATAGTGATCCAGAAAGTAGAGTTCCACGCAGAGTGAGAGGAATGGAACTAAATAAGAAGGGCCTAATGATGGTAAATGATCGAGTTTGAGCAATGGTGGATAGCTCTTGGAACAAACAAGTTAGTCTGCCCTTTCCAGAAAACCAAGAGGTCGATGAGAATATGCAGAAATAGAATTAGTACTGAAATTATTCCAGAACTTAAATTAAACTGAAATGGGAATTATTTTCAGAATAGGAATAGAATTATAACAAAAATTAAAGCCTTGTTACTGAAATTGGGAACTATTGTTAGAACTGAAAGATCACTGTCAGAGTGTCTAACTACGACTAGTGAGACTCCGAGACAACAGGCGAAAAACATTCTAACTATCAGTGTTTGATTGTCTGCACTTGGCGGCACCTGCGCCCTCTGTTGCGTAGGTTGTGACTCTTTGGCTTCGCTGGAGGGAGCAACTCATAGAGAACACGTCCTGGTCTGGTAAAAACTGTCAAAAACACGCGAGTATCGGCTAGACGGCTTCAATATTTGCGCTGTCGCCAAGGAGATGTCGCTGACATGTTAGCATAGGCCTACTCATCAGGGTTTGATGTCCTCCACTCTCTTGCTGTTCAACTTATTCCATCCATGTTAGAGTTGCATAGCAGACGAGACTGCGTAGTAACTCTCAATGGCGTCACATCTTCATTTGTAATGTTTTAAGAATGCTTATATTATATTAAACTGATTGCGATGTTCACAGGACGCATGGAACTAAATCACTGTAAAGAGTAGCCTAGGCTTAGGCTTATCAACAACCTCACTTAAGAAAATCGAGATAATCGCGACCGTTTATAAAACGGCCGTTTCAATATATCAACATTTATCCGCAAATGATATTCTGTTGTAGTTGTCTGGCTCTTAGTGACTGAAATTGAGTCTCAAAGTTACACAAGAACCTACGATGGATATGTCTTCACTGCGCTGGATGTAAGAGCGTACCGGATAAGAGATACTGCTCAAGGGTTGTGTGCGCAGAATGAATCTAAGCTCTTAGAGATCAAGAGCAGTTACGTTCAAAACCTTGCAGTTCGGTTTCTAACCGAGATAGGAGCTCAATTTACAGAAGGAACGCTTCTATTTACTGATGGAATAAGAAACGACATTGGCTGGAATTGGGTCAATGGTCAGGATATAAGTGAGTCTCATTCCATCATTAGATCTACAGGGTGGGCCAAAAAAAAGAGCCCCCTAAGATTTTTGCCAATATCTTGACCAAAAGTAAGAATTTCTAAATGAAATTTTACAGTCTTAAAGACAATTCATATTTACACCAGATGGCCAGATTTCATCAAAATATTTCAAACGGAACAAAAGTTATACCACTTTTAGTGAAGCCACCCACCGTTTTTTGACGATTCTAAAACCCGACGCAACAAAAAGTTTTAAAAAATCAATTCAATTAGGCCTATTCTGGCCAATATCTTGGTCAAAAGTAAGAATATTGAAATGAAATTTTACACGCTTGAAAACAATTCATAATTATATACACATGATGTCAAGAGTTCATCAAAATATTTCAAACAGAACAAAGGTTATACCACTTTTAGTGAGGCCACCCCCCATTTTTTGACGATTCAAAGACGTAACGCAGCAAAAACACGATTTTATTAAGTCTCATCTCAAATAATTGTTATCAAAAGCCTTAATATTGCCAGATGATCATTATTATTACTATTTAAAAAAGAAATAGAGTACCAGCGTAGCTGCACGTCACTGAGAAGTCACTTAGCAAGAGGACGCTCAAATTGGTAAATAAGGAATCTGTCAGATTAATCAGGGGTCCATCAAGAACTTTGCAAATAGACTCAAAAGAAGTTTTGACACTGGTATTGGGCACATTGAACACAAGTTGTGAAGCACTACCAAGTTCATTTGACAACAGTTATTTGAGAGGAGACTTAATAAAATCGTGTTTCTGCGACTTTTTATTGCGTTTCGTTTTTGAATCGTCAAAAACGGTGGGTGGTCCCGCTAAAAGTGGTATAACTTGTGTTGTGTTTGATATATTTAGATGAAATCTGGTCATCATGTGTAAATATGAATTGCCTTTAAGACTGCAAAATTTCATTTCAAAATTCTAACTTCTGGCCAAAATATTGGCAAAAAACCTAGGGGGGTCTTTTTTGGCCCACCCTGTATGTGTAAGCATTGGCTTCCACATAAATATATTCTAAATCTAACTACTCTATTTCACGTGCGCACGGCTGCACAGCCATGATTATAGCGTCCTACGACATAAGCTCAATAGGCCTAATGATTATTTCAGTGTTCATCAATTATTGAAAGTGGTTAAACTAATATACAGGGTGCGCCAAAAAAGACCCCTTAGGTTTTTTGCCAATATCTTGGCCAAAAGTAAGAATTTCGAAATGCAATTTTATAGTCTTAAAGACAATTCATATTCACACAGGATGGCCAGATTTAATATAAAAAAATAAAAAAAGTTATGTCTTTTTTTATAGAGGCCACCCACCGTTTTTTGACGATTCAAAAACGAAACGCAAAAAAACTAGGTTTTTTGCCAATATCTTGGCCAGAAGTAAGAATTTCGAAATAAAATTTTACTTCCTTAAGGACAATTCATATTTACACATTATGGCCAAATTTAATAAAAAAATATTTCAAACGGAACAAAGGTTATGCCACTTTTAGGGAGGCCACGCACCGTTTTTTGACAATTCAAAAACGTAACGCAACAAAAAGTGACAAAACGTGATTTTATTAAGTGACAAGTCTCATCTCAAATAACTGTTGTCAAATGAACTTGGTAGTGCTTCACAACTTGTGTTCAATGTGCCCACCACCAGTGCCAACACTTCTTTTGAGTCTCTTTGCAAAGTTCTTGATGGACCTGTTGATTAATCTGACAGATTCCTGATTAATTCTTATTTATCAATTTGATTTTCATCTTGCCAAGTGACTTCTCAGAGACGTGCAGCTACGCTGGTACCCTGTTTCTTTTTTAAATAGTAATGATAATGATCATCTGGCAATATGAAGGCTATTTGATAATAACTATTTGAGATGAGACTTAATAAAATCGTGTTTTTGCTACTTTTTGCTGCGTTACGTCTTTGAATCATCAAAACACGGGGAGGTATAGCCTCACTAAAAGTGGTATAGCTTTTGTTGTGCTTAACATATTTTGATGAAATCTGCTCAGTGCTCATCACATGTAGCTATGAATTGTCTTTAAACCTATAAAAAATTCAGTTCGATATTTTTACTTCTGGCAAAGATATTTGCCAGAATAATTGAATTGATTTTTTAAACTTTTTGTTGCGTCATGTTTTTAATCGACAAAATCTGTGGGTGGCTTCACTAAAAGTGGTGTAACTTTTGTTCTGTTTGAAATATTTAAAAAACCTAGCCATCTGGTGTAAATATGAATTGTCTTTAAGACTAAAATTTCATTTCGAAATTCTTACTTTTTGTCAAGATATTGGCAAAAAACTTAGGGGGGGGGTCTTTTTTGGGCTCACCATGTACAGCATTTCTTTTCAGGATCAAAATGATCTTTCTCTTTCCTCATTGGTGTCATGCCGACATAGACAAACATACATTTTTATGCGGAATTCGATGTACGTATACACACAAATCTAGTCTCAACCTTTCAAATACAGTTACTTGAACATTTTGCCTGCATCTGTTTCTGTAGATTCAATTACTGTTGATGGTCAGGAACAAGGTGCAGCTTATAGCTTCGGATACATCAATTTCAATTTCAATCCTTTGCGTCGTTATGTCGTTGCTGGTTTACCAACAGACATGCGAGGTTATATCTGCCAAGGTCAGTGTCGATTGAAAATCTGTAGCAACTGCTGCATGGGCAATGCCAGTACACACCGTTTAATTTACGCCTCAAACGGTTTATTTAAAATCATACTAATTATTACAGATGACAGCATGTTCTCTAATTTATACGCGGAGCGAAACATGAAATGCGTGCTGGTGACACGAAAAGGAGTATCCCCCTAAAAGCTATCCGGGGGAATGAATTAATCTATCCCCCAGGATGGAATTAACCGGTCTATAATATCCGGGGGGTAAACTATTCTCTGCCCTTTTTTGAAAAATGCGTATAATTAAAAATTTTATGCTCTAATCCAAATTTGAAAGTGACTATAATATTAATTGTTTAAATGTCCTAAGCAATGTAAAGAGAAAGGCAACTCGAATTTATTTAGGGACTCTGCGTGTTTTTTTAAGTGTTTTAAAAGTTTTAAATGCTCTAAAATCAAAGCAAAAAATTATATAGTAAGAATAAACTTACCTGTTAGAGTGTTAGTGTAATTGTTCAAAACAAAGCGGCTGAAAATTAATTTGCCCCCAAAATACACGCGGAAGTGACTTTTTTGATTTTTCTTCATTTGGGGGATACGATTAATACGGGGATACTCTATTTTGCGACACCGGCAGTATCTTGCATAACAAGATGGTGAAAGTCAAAGTTTAAAAGTCTCTATGGCAATAGGAATGATTGATCACTTTTGTATTGAACAGTTTCAGGTAAAATCGACTGTGCGAATGGCTTTTTAAAGAATGGATCATGTTTTCAAAGATACAGCAGCCCGACGATGTCTTGGTTTGATGCAAGAAATCGATGTTTAAACGACGGAGGAGATTTAGCATCGTTTGATTTTATCAGCGATAACCAAGGATTGAATTCAACTCTTTATGGATCCTGGTTGAGTTTATCCACAACCTACTGGATCGGGATTCGTCGACAATGGTGGACATGGCAAACTTCAAGTGGGTCTCACGTTTAGATCCTTTTAGCCTAATTATGATGGTTTTCTGATTTTGTAAATTATAATTATTTAGGCTAGGAGAAACTCAATTATCGGCCCCGTCTCGTAGGCATTTTTATAGGAGGTTTTAGTAATTAGCCTACTGAAAACTGTAATAACTTAATATTGATGCTAATTGCTAAATGCAGTTATCGCCAAAGGAGTCATAGTGGTGCACAGTTATATCAATAAGAAACATATAGGCTAATTGTGAGGCACGGTGGAGCAGTTGCTATGTTCGTTGCCTCGCAGCCGGCAGTTTGCAGGTTCGAATCCACCTCAAGACGCCGCGTAAGGAGCCTGAGCAAGTTTTTCACTCGCAATTGCTCGGGCGCTTCGGGGTGAGTGAAACTCCGATGCAGTGTTCGCGTCTCTGAGTGAAAGCTTGAAGGGGAGCTATAGAAAAAGAGAAATGAATAATTGATAAGCATAATGCGCAATGTAATGTAGTGGTAATCTAGATATTTCTAGAGTGCCAATAAAACGGAGTCGCGGGAACTGGCTTATCACAGTTGCTTAATCAAAACAAAATTGATACACAGCGGGTCAAGATCCGGAGAGTGAGGCACGCAGAAAGAATAATGGCTAAGGTGGTAGTCGGGTCAATCTAAGACATGACCCGAAAAAATTGCAAGAAAACGTTTTATGACGATTTTCTGGTGTCGTAGGTCTGGTGATAAACATACTAAAAGTTGCATAAAATCGGAGCACGGCAAGTGGTTTTATTTTGGCGGGAAATAAGATGGCCGCCAATTGGACGAGGCTTGGAGTCTGGGAAGGATACTGTTAGAAACAAATCACGTAACAACTTGCTAACAGGCTTTTCCAGACTAATTTGACCCTCCTGATAACGAAAATCGTGGTCAGCAAGCTTAATCTTTAGCGGTTGCATGAGAAAACAAGATGGCGGCCAAAATGGCGGTCTATTGCTACAAAAGGCTGCAAGTCGGGTATTGTATGTGATAGTAACACGATTTTGTAATTTAAAATAAGATGCTAGGGTTCTAGGCATGTACTGTAATGGAATCAAAGACACATAATTATGTAGCACTGGAGGCAAACCAAAATGGCGGGGAAATGCCGGCCAGAATGTTGAAATTGCTTTAAATGAAGTGATGTATGCACTGGAAATATGAATTCGGACTCCAACCTAGCATTTTTTAGGTCACGGAAAGCAATGGAATCAATTTGGCATTGGCAAATGTGACACTGCAAGAAAACTAAAATGGCAGCGATCGGAAACGTTTCGGAGAGGTTCGTCAAAGAGATTGTTGGGTTCATGACAAGCGGAAGTGTGTGAGAAATGGATGGATTTAAGGTAAAGGAGCCATAGGAAGAGGCGGAACGTGGTATAAGGCTAATAGAATTCATCCTCCTTCAAGCCATCCACATCATCATCAGCATCATCTTCATCACAGCATGACATCAAATGGCGCTGCATGGAGGGGAGTTCATTCCAGGTCTTGTGGTCAGTCCATCGAACAACATGTACATGAGGGTCGGCGCTTAAATGAACGGCTTCATCAACGGTCACCAGGGGCAGTCGGCATCGTCCCTCTGCGAAAACCTGGCTAATGGGTACCTGCCGGGAGCAATCTTGTTTTATCATGCAGCCGCTAAACATTAAGCCTGCTAACCACGATTTTCGTTATCAGGAGGGTCAAATTAGTCTAGAAAAGCCCGTTAGCATGTTGTTACGTGATTTGCTTCTAACAGTATCATCACCAGACCTAAGACACCAGAAATCGTCATAAAACGTTTTCTTGCAATTTTTTCTGGGTTCGCCGAAGTTATCTCGTAGATTGACCCGACTATAGGTAATGTTTAGAGTTGCAATGCAGTGCCATTTGTGACGGATTGGTTGTCTGGGACGGGTCCTATGCCGATATCCTAAACTGTGACATTGTCTCATAACTAATATAACCGGAATGTCTTGTACTGGCCCCCAGTCCCGCAGCGGATTGCCTACAGAGTCTGTGCGTTCGTTGGGCGGTGTATTGAGGAACTCGCACCTTATATCTGCGAAAACCCTGTTGTTCCACCTCCGTTCTTTCTCGGTAGCTCTTCCTACAACCTGAAATGTTCTCCATTTTACACAAATCCTATTTCCAGGGATCGCTCTGCTCTGTGTCTTGAGAATCTTAAAACTGTCATATTTAACTGTGGTTGGTTCGGTAGCACTTCAGATAGAAGAGGCACTAAACAGAATTTTCATAGATAGTAATAATAGTACAGGTTACCATAATTAAGCAGAGCTGCTCTTCCTTTTGGACACGCCATTGTTTTTCGAGAAGCTGTAACGTTGCAATTTCACTTTCAATATAACAGGATTAATTAAAACGATTGAAAAGATATCAACTGTCCACAATAATTGAGTAGAGAAATGTCGAAACGTTTAGGTACCGATACACTGTTCTTTTTCGTTAGACGTTGAAGTTAACTACACCAATTGGATGAATGGACGTCCGGTCTATCTTCTGGCAAATTGGTGTCTTTGTCTTTCAAAAAGCGGTACAGATTGGAAATGGATCGAATGCAATTGCGTTTCCGCTTGGCCATTTGTGTGCCTAACAGGTTTGTCCGCAACTCGTAATTTTGCATTTTCTAATAAACTCTTTAACTGTTTATAAAGACTAATCGTCTGAATTCCAGCGCTACCGACAGTATGTTCATTGTTCATACGACTTTGTGGAGCGCAGTGGTGCAGTTCGTCGCCTTGCAGCCGGAAGGTTGCAGGTTCGAATCCATCTCAAGTCGCCGCGTTGGGACCTTGGGCAAGTCCTTCACTCGAAATTACTCAGCACTTTGACGCGAAACTCCGATGCAGTGTCCGCGCTGTAGTAGGGAGCGCCTCTGAGGAGAGAGCTGGAAGGGACGCTATAACAAGTGCACATGCAAACACAAAAAACAAACCTTGAATTTAACTAGTTCAAGATATTTGTCTTAAAAGCAATATTCAGCCAGTCATGTCATGTCATGTCAATCACCGACGTCGCTGCGCGACGGTTGGTCGCATGCATGGACTACAGCTCTCCACTGCCTCCTATCGCGTGCAGCGGCGAGAAGATTGGATCCGGAAAGACGGGACCAAGCAAGAATGTTGTCAATCCAGCTAATACGCGGTCTACCCTTGCGTCGACAACCTTCCACGTGACCCAGCATAATGGCTTTTTCCACGCAATCCTGGGGAATCCTGATGATATGACCGAAATAGGAGAGTTTGCGAGCCTTGATGGAACCCAAGAGCTCTGGTGAAGTTCCGGCAAGCCGATAAACCTGCTCTGTGGTAAGTTTGAGCGTCCAAGAAATGCGCAAAAGCTTACGGGTACATTTGTTCTCGAAACTCTGTATCTGCTTTTCCTCCGCCTTTTTAAGCACCCATGATTCGCAACCATAGGTTGCAACTGACCAGACCAAGGATTTCATCAAACGAAGCTTGGTTTGAGTACTAATGGACTTATTTTTCCAGACCTTCGTAAGCTTCACCATGACCGCCATACCCATGGCCAGCCTGGACTTAATATCGACTGAGCACTTTGCATCGCTTGAGATTTTGCTGCCTAGATATGTGAAGTTATCCACTTGTTTTAGTTCACTGTCCGCGACAAAAATCCTGAGGATCCTATCGGTATTGGTCATAACCTTCGTCTTTGAAACATTTATCTTTAAACCGTACTCCTTGGCAGCGGATTCGACACGATTGACGAGCTCCTGGAGTTCCTCTGGTGATGTAGCGATCAAGAGTATGTCATCCGCGTATCTAAGATTACTGATGGTCCTACCTCCAATTCTGAAGCCCCCTCTGAATTCAGCCAGTAACCTAAGCTTATATTTATACATTTTCAGCATATGAGATGTTCCATGATATGTTTCAGAACCACCAAACACTCCATCCATCGCAACTTCGACAGTACAACCTTCGTCCGGATATAGAAATATTACTGTTGCATATTCCAATACGTCCACAATTGGGTCATCGTGGTCGTCAGCAGCAGCTGCTGTGACGATTGGCAGCGCAGATGGGCATAATGGGGGTAAATAGATTTGCATTTTCATTAGGAAAGATAATAACGTGTTACTGGTCCTTCTTTCTTAATTATCTGCGAGTTTAGCATCACAATGCGTTTTTTCAAATTTTACGTCCAAATAGTTTATGGGAGTTTACAGAGCATTGAAATGCAGAGACCAAGGCGTTGAATTTGACTTTAGCCTAAATTTAGTTATTTCTTCAATATGATCTATGCTGCTTAATCTAATCATTTTTAAAACATCTCCATCAATTAGGTTCTATATCACGTAATTTGAAGATTCGTTGAATATAGGCTAATTTTCGTATTTGAAAACGTTGAATGTATAGCCTAATTGAATGTTGTATCGTATCTAGAGCGCCTCTCGCAGCATAGACTATTCACTGTATTCAGACTTTCATTATCACATGTTATCCGTATATTGTTTAATGCGTAGATCTATGTATAATTTTTGTTATAGACTCAGCGCTTGGAATCGGTCTTGGAGTTGGAATTGGAGGAGCTTTGATTATTGCTGCAATCATAATAGCTGCAATCTTCGTCATCAGAAAACGTGGATGTCCAAGGTTTGTTGCACTATAGACCGAATATGTATAATATATAATCTGAATTAGCCAACGGGTACTTGAAAAGAGAATGTTTGCATTTAACTAAGCGCACTAGGAATATTATTAGACCTACTAATTAGGCCTACTTTTCTCTGATCGGGTCTGGTGCTATTATAATGTGTAGCCTATTTACTGCAGGAAATTCATCGCTTAGTATCCTACTTAATTCGCTTGGTTCTATATTTACTTCATAAATATGTAATTCAAATGAGTTGGCCTAATCACGAGTTTCCATCACTCTATTAAGCTAAATTAGCAAGTCAAGTTCTCATTATTTACTCTTATTAATCAATTCCGTTGAATCTTAGCCTAGGGTATACCGGTATCCTAAGAGTCTGGACACTGGACCACTGCATTAAAGAATTTAATCTCGATTATGTCGATGTCAAATAATATGCTGACGTCAGCCCTGTAAATACTACCTTGTGCTCAGATAGGCTACGGCGCTACGCCTTTGTGTGCATAGGCTATACCTAAACCTTAAATTCTCGGGCAACACCGGGTATCACATCCAGTCATCTTATGAATCTTTATACAATGTACATTGCAAGAATCAACACTAATTTGCTATTATAGATGGTTCGAGAAGACGCCAAAGTCCAGCCCACCGGACGTGACTCTGCATCCAATTATTCCAGACCACTACGCTGAGATACCAAACCAAACTGAATCTGGGAGCAATCCAACACTGGACACCAACCAATCACAATCAACTCTTCCAGTCGTCTACGCTGAACTGGATATAGTCACCGGTTCATCTCCTTCCCATGAACACGATCCCATCTCCCTTTTAAGCTCAAGAACGGCCACACTCCTGTCTCCTCCTATAATCTCTCACAAGACAACCACCCACTTCACTGTTGATGGTCAGGAGTATGCTGAAGTTAAAGCAATGTGAATTGAGATGAATTGCAGCTCTAATATAACTGCGTGAACGCACTGTGCATTATTTTGTGCAATAAGTCGATAGCTTCCAACTTTAATCAAATCACCACGTACTACACTTTGACGTTTATAATAAAGAAATCGTGTGCCAAAATAATATATCCGTATTTACAGACTACTGGAGTGCCTAACACTGACTAAACATGTTCGGATGCAATTATGACTTAATCGTTTTGTCTGCTGTAGTTTTTGTTTTGCATGTCATCTTCTGCACATTTAGCATGCTTTTTGGCGACCAAAGAGTTGCTTCATAATATAAACGCAATTTTTTACGGTATTAACTAACATAATTATTGTATTGTATTGTATTGTATGCGCCGTGCACCAAATAGAGCTTCTAAAGCATTTTGAACTTAACCTAAACGAGCTCAGTTACGGTTTAATGGATTTTTATGGTTTTTATAATGGTTTTATAATGGTTCCATGATTTAAAATGGTTTTATAAATCGTGACTTTTAATACATCAGCAAAGGAATTGAATATATAATAAGTTAACACTAGTTCGTTACCACGCGTCTCAGTTCCTGTATGACTTTAAGGTGCCCCAAGCAGACCCTTTTGTTATGAATCGTGACTGCTTATGACAGCAATAGATTTTAGCATAGAGTTGTCTTGGGGCACTGTTTGTGTAATAATAGTAAGTTGGCGTGTACATCATAGCAGTGTCGCTGAATGTAAAGATATGAGCTGTGAGTGTCGGATGCCAAAAGAAAATACCTTCAAGCACTTCCTTGTCTAGGTTTTACAGCACACAGCAATACAGTCCACGTGAGATATTTGCTGTGGCATTAAAATGCCTTTTCTGAAAAGGATAGCTGTATCGTTGACTACAATGGGTGAAAATATGTATGCGACTGTGTGTATGCTAAATGCTGATAGAAATTATAATATTATTATAAGTAGGTCTTATAAAGTATCTCTGTATCCTGTCCTGATCAGTGGCTCTCTAAAGCTTCCTGATTCAACGAATGATAGGACGGTAGGGGTGCGTAAACTGGTTGTGCAAGACCTCGGGAAGACCGTGTGGTTTTTAACTTATTTACTTCTCCATTTGCTATAGCGACCTTCAAGCTTCCTACTCAGAGGCGCTCCAGACAACAACCACACAGCGCGGTCACTGCATCGGAGTTTCACGCCGAAGCGCATGAGCAATTGTGAGTGAGGGACTTGTTCAAGTTTCTTACGGGGCGGCTTGAGGTGGATTCTAATCTGGAACCCTGCAGCTCCAAATGAAGACAGATAGCCTATAACTTATGTGAGGAAACTTCGCGATACAAGGCACCTGATATATCGGACATGGCACGCGATGCCGAGGACAGACTGTAACGGTTGATGGCAGTAGCAGAAACTCGTCCAATGTCCTGCGAAGTTTGTTTCCACCTATCAGCAAGCGTCGCCACAGCCTTCGCCCTAGAACTCATAATTTTGAATTATCAACAACGGATGATGGCCTGCCTACAATATTATTATGGTGTTCAACAGAAGCTTTCTTTAAAAAAACCTAAACAATTATTAAGGCACAATACAATGCTTTAGGCATACTAGTCTAATAGTCTCCGTTCACCTCACCCTGTGACCGTGTTGCGGCTTCTCAACCTTAGGCAATATTAAACGAATATATAATTTTATTATTCGTTTTATTTAGCTAGTGAGGTCTTTCCTGACTACACCGTTCACAAATTCCTTTCAGCACTTAACGGAATTACGTGGCTTATTGTACCCTTCAGAATCTTGGAAGGGTTTAGTGATAAGAGACCATCGTGGATCGTGTTACCATGATCGACCGAAGTAAAAGCATGCACGTGAATTATAATTGTGGACGAGAGTCGTGAGAGGCAAGGACACAACCAGGATTTTGTTTCGAGGGTTGTTTACACCTCTAATCCTTTTGTAATCGGATTACGACCTCCTTCGGGCTACTCTTTTGGACAACCCTTATAATATAGCTAGACACAGTGCTCGTGAATAAACTGGTCCCCTGCGACTGACTTTCGAGTGAAGCTTTAAGAATATGTTGATTACGATTACGAATACGATGTTTGCTCAACCCATACATAGTTCATTAATTCATCCCGATAATTTACATAGCGCATTCAAAAGACCTATTTAGATAGCAGCTGCAGCAAAATATTTATCACAAGTGGCGCAAAGATGGCCACCTACCCTCACTATGAATATGGATGCAACAGTAAGCAGCGCTGACTACCGTACTGCTGCGAAGCTATTGATCCGTGAAGAAATTTAAATGGTTCTCGAGTCTATAGACGGAACACGTGCTGCTCCAAGATGCTTTAGCTCTTTCAAACAGAAATTATATCGTCCCTTTCTTTGAAAATAATCTGCAACTTCAGACGGCCCTTTTGCTATAATTGGGCCTCTAAGCTTACTTAAAATGCGACATACATAGGTTACATAGTATTTATAAGCTATTGCAGTTGTTGAACTCTTTTTTTAGTTTAAAGAAAATGTGTGATCATGGATATGAATATTGTTATGTATCAACCTTTCGGGGTATTATTGTAGGTTAACCATAACCATAACCACACATTTGTATTGAAACCAAAATTAAAAGAATGTAACAGATGCAACAGATTAGAAACACAATGTTTGGCTCAAAGGGAGAGTCTTAAAGGGCCCTAAACCCCGCTAACATGTTTCGCCCTAGAATAAACATTAATTTGAAAAGTGATGAGAACGTACATGTAAGCTTAATCGGAATATAACTGAAAGTTTAGGTCTGAAAGCACAGATGGGAAAAGTTTCGACAGATCAAAAGCTTAACTAGTTAACTAATATGCACACGAGGCAAACTTAACTAGCCTGCAAAGATACAATGGGTAGGACCATAATAAGAAAAGGAAATTTAGCAATGGGTTTCGCTGTGGGTTTTACTGTTTGTATAATAGTCCCGATTAATTGTCAGCATCGTGACAGTGTGTGCTGTAAATAACATTTAGCCTTTTTCACCTCAGGCCACTTCCTTGTTGCTTCCATTGTAGCGAAAAAACCTACATTAGCCATGGCGAGAAAGGCCTAAAGCTGCTTATAAAAAATTAATGTATACTAACCATTAACTCTCGACCTGGAACCAGAATTGTACACGAGGGTATACGCGGGTATACAGCGTAGGCTATAAGCTCACCGGCACAGATTTTTGGATCGAGTAGCCTAAGTGTAGGCCTATGCTTAGTTCCGTAAACGAGGGTGTACGCGGGAATACAGCGTGTACCTTCTTCACATTGTCAAAGAGAAAAGATAATAAGGGTGTAATAAATAAATTTCTGATAAGAAACAGCAGAAGATTGCGCTTAAATAGCAAATAAAACTGATAAAATGATTAAATTAGCGAGTCTTTTGACGCGGTGAAAGCACAGCGAAGCCAAAAATCTTCTGATGACTAAAAGAGTTAAAAGGTCGTCAGGAACTTCGACTACATAAAAACGAAAAAGTCACTTTTCGAGCTTCGCGTGCTCATCTCAACTTTTACCAATACAGCCTGGAACGGCCTCCCGTGACGCCCCGCCCCTTTCTAAAACTCAACAGACTCTCTCACCTTAAGACAGTTTTGGTTAGGTCGCCTCCTAGTTTAGACCCCGAAGACGCGCTACATAAATTCATTTAATGAATGATTTAACCTTAGATCAACCTTATATTGTATGAGACGCATAATGTTGAAACAAGTAGGCTACTTTATTTTATTAGACAGTGAGAAAGTACGAAGTATAATTTAATATGAATTTGTGTTCTATAGCGCTGTAATGTGCACTTGGCCTAATTATACATAAATTCATATTCGCTTGCAAGCAAAGTCACCTTCCTAACTTCCAAACTCACAAAACATTGGACAGAATAGCCTGAATAGGCTGCGAATTCAGAACACGCCGGAACACAGAGTAAACCGCCCTTGTTCCGATGTCAAATGAAAGCTTTTTTCTTCTTCTAATTTCTCATCGTTTAATCATTCACACTAGGGATTTATATTAAAGCGTCCCTTTAAGAAACCACTTTGTACTCTAATTATTTTCAGCAAATCAAATAAGACTTGCATTAGCAGTAGCCTATTTTGCAGTTGCCAATCAGCCTGCGTACTTTACTGTCACTCTGAAGTTAATTCTGATAACGTATCAGCAAAAGAAAGGTAGCCTATTAAAATATTTTATGTCATTCGAAAACAAAGAGAGAACTAAGCAGACTGTCATCACTAATAAAGAGTCTATAATCGAATGAAAATAAAGAGTAGCAAGCGCATATTAGTAATCAGTTGTGTGCACATATGTAAGCTTCAATAAATTTTATGGTGCATCTTTGGTTAGCTTAACACAAGTGCAAAACATGTGACAAAATTAACCCAAAGCAAGTGTGTTTTATAACAGTTTGACAATGTTCGCTAAACAGAGAAATGTTCGATTACAATTACAATTACAATTACAATCACGATTACAAAAACAGAGTAACGTGCAGCAGTATGGATGTGCAGCGAAAGTTTATGTCGCCTATATTTCAAACGTTAGTATTTTGACTATTTTCTATGGTATTAAGTTCCTCGTATGTACGGTTGTCGGTTGTTTGCCCATCCTTCTTCAGAGACTCGTAAGTAGTGGCGCTTCCTTCTTTCGCTGGCGTCGAAATACCGTTCGAGGGGATGTTTCTGCTCGCTTCGAAACTGAAAAAAGCATTGAAGAATGAAGAAGTAAAGATGTCATAGTTATACACAATCGGGAGCCCAACAATGGTAACTTATCATCCAGACCTCTAGACCTAGGCCTACTACGTGGTAACTTATCATCCAGACCTCTAGACCTAGGCCTACTACGTGTACAATTGTAGCCTACATGCTTTTTTATATGAGCATAAATCATCTGTAGGCTGAGCAGATTTTGAGAGTAAGAACAAATTAATAAATGGAGAATACCCTCGTTACATGGGTGACTGTGTAGATAGTTTTACAGTAGGGTGCAGAACACAATGGCATTGGTATTTTTTGGACAAGAGTTTGAACATTGCAAAGCGGGAAATCAAGAACATGGGTATTTTTCATAAAGGCTTTGAAATATAAATTTATCAGATTCACTCGTGTGTGCGAAGAATTTTTTTATAAAACCAGACAATTTATAATAGTCAAAAATAGTTGTCATTTTTCCAAGGTTCCCTTGTAAGTAACTGTTGTTGCCTCTATGAGCGGACTCTCATGTCTCGATAGGCTATAGCCTATGGATACACTATGGATGATATAAGAACAGCATTGGCTTTATAGCAAAGCACATGGTTACGTACACAATGCACAGACACAGAAGTTGTAAGGACTTGTCAAATAGGTTCTTTTTACTCCACTGAATTCATTTTTACAGACATTCAATTCATCTGCAGTAGGCAGGTATCGATGAGTTTAGCTTAGAAAACGTATAAAGAATAGTCTACCCCTCAAAGATCATAATAAGAACAAGTGGCAGGCAGAAAAGGCGCCTCATAAAATGTGGACAATGCCGCAAACCAGTGCAGGCCCATAATTATGTACATACAAGTAGGCTAGCCCTGTTTTAATTCTTCAATTAATTAGCAGAATGATGAAAGGTGTAAAACGTTTTTCGAAAGTTACTTAGTTTAATCGCAATGCCTATTGAAAGCTGTAGAATTACACAAAACTGTGTAAGTAGTGCAATAGCCAAGTTTAGCAAACCTGTTAAGTTTCCGTTTCAGTCGAGCATTCATCAAAGCGAGTATCAAAATGGTTATTGTAAGTGGAATCCCAATTCCAAGTCCAACGCCAAGACCAACTGCCAATGCTAAACATCAAAAGAAGAAACAGAGATATACATACATACATATATATATATATATATATATCTTCATGATTTTAGTTGCTGTCTTTACTGGGCGAGATTTTTAAAATGCAGCTTTAAAAAGTTGTCATTTAGGTAGCACGTGCATGTGATAGATAAGGAGACACATCAAGTTTTCTGATGCACGCAAAGAAGCCCCAATGTGAATGCAGTAAACAGCTGCTTTAACAGCATAATATTTAGATAGCGTGCTTGAACCTGCTGCCTATGGACGTAACTAGTGCTTATCTTCGGCCAATGAAGCTGAAGCTCTCCAGAAATTTACTGAAACCCCTTGACCCTGGTATAGACTCGTGCTACTGAAACTCGCCCTGCTCAAGGTTTAAGCCCCCACTCAAGAACGAAAAATCCTAGTTACGCCCCGCTGATGTCTGGATGTGAAGGATTTCACAGCAGATTCTAACAGAATTTTATGAGCAAAAGGATGGTTCTGGATATAATTATGCTGTTTAGGCCTACTATACATTCACATTGTCGCTTCTTTGCGTGCATCAGAAAACTTGATGTGTCGCCCCGTCTATCACATGCACGTGACGCGCTATGGCGGCTACGCTAAGCAGACTATTAACGCTGCGCTGTCCAATAGTCTTGGGATGCATCCGCTATCTGCACATAAGAAGATCCAAACATGATAATTATTATGCAGATGACACCTATTCATTAATAATCGTCTCAATGAAGAGTGAAGCACAGGGCCTTAATCAGGGGCGCTGGTCGCATCTTTTACATGAAACTTGCTACATGTAAGATTCTGGACCATTTCCGCCACTTACGCCTAGCAGAACTGGTCATAGCAACACACTACATCACACTTACATCACCAAGCATCACTATAGGCTGCCTCTCAGTCATTGAAGCACTGATCTTCTGGAAATTAACAAGATGACGGTTTGGTTTATGAGCGTAAGGAGATGATCATTAGACAACGCTGCCAAAGGAATTGTTACGTACATGTAATATTCGTACATACTTTCATAATAAGTTTAAGATATATATAAATATCTAAGGTCTAGAGGAACCTTATCTTAATACGGGATCTTTCAAGTGTTTGGGGAACACTTACTTACTCACAGAGGGAGAGGCTTAACTAGTATGCAAACAAGTCAGATCTTATAAACTCGTATATTGTTCAAGACACATCTTCTCTTATAGTTGAACAGACAAGGTATCTCCAGTTACATGTACGTGTCCTCCGGTAATATTCAATATATTAGTTCGTTATTAAGATCTTCTAACATTAGTGTCAGACACCGTTCGTATCCTTACAATTACCGACTCTAGTTATTACTTACTTAAATTATAAAGATGTTATGATGAGTGAGAACCTAGATGTTACCTGGTCGATGATACGTTACCCGTTACTCTCTGCTTAGGCTTAGGCGGCAGTAGGCCTTCGCTTAGGTCTCCCCTTAAGACCTTTCACTACTTCCTTCTGCCTCCTTCTCTCTATCTTTCAGCCTCCACTCTTCCTGCTCTCACTCACTCTCTCACTCCATCTCATTGAGTGTTGGATTATATGAGGGAGTGAAATGTATGACCTTAGTAACTCAACCAATCGTATCTTAGACTGTTACCTGTGACTGGTGAAGAGGTGTGGTCACTTATAGTTGTGGCCAATAATATATGAACTGATGTGAGTTAGCCCCTGTGTGATTGGCATCTATATGTCTTACTGTGTGTACATATGCTGATGATGAGAAGAGGACTTATCTCTAACCTGTATCCTTATATATCTCATAATATCTGTGTATAATATATGTATAATTAAAATCCTGTACTACGATAATACTAACTTAAATACACAATATTGCATATAGCCGCATCTCATATACCCATGCATGCATCCATCCATCACGATCCGTTTCCTAGACCTATCTGCAGGTAATTTTCCGTTTAGTCTACTACGCACAAATAATTTGTGAGGTGATTGCATGCTGTAGGCTATACCCCCGTAGGGCCCGTATACCCTCGATTAAAGTCCTGATTGTAAACATAGATAATTTTTATACACACAGGCCTACATTGTGCTATGCGCTGGAAAGAAAATATTGATTTCCAGTATAATATTATAGGCTACCTGAGTTTTTCGCAACTGCAATTGGGTATAAATTTGCTGATGTGGGATTTGCAATTGCTGCCGTGGATGTGCTTTCAGAATTGCTGAATGAAGACGGAATGTCCAACGAATGCATTGGTTTCGTCTGAATAGCAAGGTCAACTGTTGTCGAAAGACTCACAGGAAATGGGCTGCTCGAAGTAGATGATGGAGCACGGCTGGTTAAAGTAGTTGTTGATCCTGTTAAACAACGGACGAAAATTAAAATAATAGAACAATGCAGATAACAATCGAATTATGAAGGCAATTGTAAAATTAATCTTTGGCAATTAAACTACGATAGTCGCCTGTATTGAAATCGTTATCGTTATCAGAGCCAACGTCTATTACAGAAAACTAGATACACGGTACATGTATAAGCTTACTCGACAACTCAGAGAAGCTACAGATGGCCGATGGAAATTCAAGTTTAATAATTAATTTAATCGTTCTTGAAACGTTATAATGGCCATCATAATTGTTTTAATTTTTTATTTCTTTTGCGATTGTGACCATGATGGGTTCATTTAAAAATCCTTCTTTCCCCTACCCATCAGTCCGCGATGTCCTGATTAGGCCTACTTGACTGTTGGTGATTCTCTCAATGCAGTAGTAAACAAAAGTAGTTGTTTATACCATACTAAAATATAATAAATACCTGTCATGCATACAAACTGATATGACTGAGTGCAGTCACATTCGCTCCACAGCCAGTCATAAGTTGTTGGATTCGGTAAAAGACAAAGGCATTCCATATACGAGTTGAATGTTCCGTCTGGATAATATGGATGACCATCGGACCATTGGCTGTATCGTACTTCAGATTCTAGAAGTTACACAGCAATAAATACTGCTCAATCACACATTAATCGTCATTTTAAACTGCACCCTTAACAAAATCTTAAACGCATAGGCTATTCTAGTTAATGCAAGCGTAATGTGGCTTAATGGCTTAACGATTATAAGCATGACAGCAGCGGAAACCGTTACAGTGCTCAAACAGCAAATGCATTTGCTGAAGAAACATATGGAACAATGGACATTGTGTAGAACAAAAGTACACGTGAAATTTGCTAACTGTGATAGGCTACTCTTTTCATTCGGAGCTAACTTGTCAATCCTAAAAACCATGGGTGGGAAAAGAAACCCATGTTCGTCTCCCATCTAATCCCTCACTACACACAAGCCAATCCCCAACAGAAATTAATTACAGTCGCTATACAGCCTATACTCTTATCCGTTTTGAAAATAATTATAGTCCTAAGGCTGCAAAAGCTAAGCAAGTGCTTTGTCTGTTCAGGTGATTTCCAACAATTACCATAAACGGGTACAGTGCACGTCTTCATCAACAATAAAATCATAATAATCGCAATCTCTAAATTAAAGCGCAGAGCACCAGCTTATTTACGAGCGCTGTTATTTTATATTTTTAATAACAAATAGAAATAAAGACCAATTGATGTGAAATATCATTTAGGCCTACTTGAGCCTTGCCATATCCAGTTTTGACGTGTAAAACCAATCCAGTAAGTTGATGATGGATTCAATCCTGAACCGTTCAGAACACTGAATCCTGCGTCATTAGCGATGAAGTCAAATGAAGCTAAATCTCCTCCTTTGTCAATGCATTGATTTCTTGCGCTGTACCAAGACAATGTGTCCCTGATAATACTGTAGCATCGTCCACTTGCTCTGAACCCATTACTACAGAATGATGAACCTGAAGATGAAATATACATGTAATTATATATAATTATTGGCAGTCGTATCATCGGATGCAGATTAAAGAAACACTTTGTAAGTGTCAATGTCGTCACCATTATTGCTTACTAGCTTCTAAATAATACAGATATTTTTTTAAATAGTAATTAAGTCAGTATACTAGATCATAGCAATCCATCTTAATAAAATCAAAACATAAATGCCCATGGGCTTAGGTCTACCTGTCGTACTCCCTAAGTTCCACTCTTGCTTAGCCTTAGAATAATTATTTAGTGTTCAAACTTAGATGTTTAGATTACGCTTTACGGACCTTCACATATGTAGCTTCGTTTTACTGTTGGTGTATCAGCGACGATTTGGAAGCCACTCTGGGTTACGTTTATATAAGCATAGCTGTGAGAATAACCTGACTCTTGTCCATACACGGTGAAGGCTGCATTATAACCTGTTCACACAATGATCAGAACTAAATAACTATAAGTTGTAGAAGTCAAAGAAATGCTGCTATTAACTTTTATAGCCTTAGTAAAACAGCAATAATCGTTACTCAAGTCTTTAATAATCAGCTACACTAAACTAGATTATCAACACTTAGTCTAATAAAATAATTAATTGCATTGCGAGCCATTGAGCAAATATCAATTATTATTTGTTTCGTACATGGCGTTTGTCTTCTACTCTGCAGATGTAGGACAGTGACTAAGAAGTAAGAATTCAAATCAATAAAATGCGCAATATTTATTGCCTAGGCCTATAGGATATCATGAAACGTTTAGCAGATAAAATGACTGTAATTAGTCGGAATCATATTCATATGGCAAATAAGCTCCTTCTTTCCTTTAGGCTTGAATTAATCCCTCTCTACGGAGGGGTCAGCCACTCGGATCCTCCTCTTTCACTTTCCTCTGTCTTTGGAGTCTTCATTTTTCAGTTTGAGTTGTTTCATGTCCTCCCGTATCGCATCCTCCCATCTCTTCTTTTGTCGTCCCCGACTGCGTCGTCCATAGAATTCGCCTTCATGATTCTTATAAGGCAGCTGTTTTCCTCTCTTCTCATCACATGACCGTACCATCGCAACCTGGCTTCTCGTATCTTGTCCAGAATACACGCCACTCCGAGTTTATTTCGGATGTCCTCGTTCCTGTTTCTGTACCTGAGTGAAATTCCCAGGATCCAACGTAGCATTCTCATCTCCGTCCTCTCCAGCAATCCCTCTCCCTTTATCGTCATCGTCCAAGCCTCTGCCCCATAAATCATCACAGGTCTAACCATTGTTTTATATACCTTTCCTTTAAGTTGTATTGGCATTTTGCATCACATAGAACTGCATTCAACTCTCTCTACTTCTGCCAAGCCAACCTTATTCTGTTTCTGATGTCGGCTTCACAGCCACCCTGAGCATTCATTGTTGAACCAAGATATTTAAAAGTCTCCGTCTGTTTCAGTTCCTTTCCTGTGTTATCCATAATCCTAACTGCCTCAGCTGTTTTTGAGCAGACCATAATTTCTGTCTAGGCGATGTTCACTTTCAGACCTTTGCTTTCTAATGCCGTCTGCCAGTGCGTAAGCCGTGTCTGCATCTTCTCCCCTGATTCTTCTGCCACAATAAGATCGTCCGCATAAAGCATGTCCCACGGCACTTCTCTTCTTACATGCTCTGATACTACATCCATTACTATAATAAATATCGATGGACTTAGGCATGATCCTTGATGCACCCCCACCCGAATCTCGAAAGATCCTGAGTTTCCTAGGCCGCTCCTCACCGTTGTCCTTGCACCCTCATACATTGATTTCACCAGCCATACCATCTTTTCTGAGACTCCTTTCTTCCTCAGGCTCCAATAGACGACTTCCCGTGGTAGGCCTACTCTGTCGAATGCCTTTTCCATATCCAAAAAGGTCCAGTATCTTTTGTTGTTTCCTTCCAGTATTTTTTCTTGCACCTGTCTTAGTATAAACACTGCATCTATTGTACCCCTCCCTGGTCTAAAACCGAACTGACTATCATGCAACTCGACTTGTTCCCTGATGCGCTTCTCAATCACCTTTTCATACACTTTTAATCCGACCTCCAACAATTTGATACCTCTGTAGTTCCCACACTCCATCACATCTCCTTTTTGCTTGTATAATGTTAATGGTAAATAAGCGATATGCGGCAATTAAGTCTAGTCTATATAAAAAATTGTATAGATATAAATGAATAAGTTAATGCATAGTAAAACTGAAGAACTGTGCAGGCTACTGGTTTTCTTGACGCAGCTATCGACCAAGGGTCCACACAACCTGACATTTGGCAGATGGCTTTGATAAATTGAGCATTAGGACGTGATGCATACCTTACATGGCTGCCAAGAGTTAAATTCTATTAGGGGCCTACTGTAATGACTTGTGATCAACCGTTCGTGCTATGAATTGCAATCATACTGCATTGTCAAATTGAAATCAAACGAAGATCATTTTTGATAATATTATCATCGTCATCGTCGTCGTCGTCGTTGTCGTCATAATCATCATCATTATCATTATTATTTATCTTTCCTTCTGCTGTTATTGTTATTAACAAGACGCTATTAGAACTATGACAAATGACTTACGAATCCCGTTAACCCACGTGAGCTGTGAATTTAACCGTTTTCCACTGGTCATCACGGTGTTTCCCACCATGTGGTTTGCATTTATAGCGTCAGCAAGGAACCATCTGGTCCAGTCTTGAATGTCTTTATTTCTGATTTCCAGCAGTTTGCTCTGATTTCCATTGCACCAATTTTGAGCATCGTATTGATTACGAATTTCTGCGACGTTGAAGGTAGGTATTGAAAATGTATAACCACCTCCGGTTGCCTGGTAATAAGCTGCACTTGGCACGATCATGGCTGACCAGATTGCCAATGACGATAACAACTGCACTGGAATATGAAGAACACTTTTACGTTAAGCATTCATTAAGTTTAGATTTTTTCGGCAGGAGCAACTATACATATATTACAAAACGGAAATCGAGAAGATGTTGTAGAAAATCGCACATTTCATCAAACATGCATTTCCAATGGTCTAGTTTTAAGCGCCAAAATATTAAATTATTAGCGTTGTATTTTAAAAACTAGACAATATTAGATGATTTGATAAATCCCCTTAGGGAAGATTCTGCACAACTGATCTCAATGCACAATTGTTGATCTTAATGAGTTTTCTCCGTACTTAGTTAGGCCTACTTTGTTACTCTGTCAACTGCCTCTGGTTTTCCCTACTTGTAATTCCTCTGGCCTGTCGCTCCAAACACTTGATCCTTCAACAATTCATTCATTAATTTTATGGATTTGCATAGAACCCCTCCAGAATTCCACTCAGAGGCGCTCCCATTCCAGCCACGATGATACAAATGGGTCTTCAAAAGCCTGTTAAATACTGACGAGTTAATCCTAGGTAGCAGGCGTATCTCCAACGGGAGACTATTCCAGACAGATGGACATACAACTGAGAAAGCATGACGCTGATAGGTTGAGATTCCAACTCGAGAGACCAACAGCTCCCCGCTAAAGGCAGAGCGCAGGGTTCTGTGAGCCTGTAGGCTCACAGCCGCTAGGTATTTGAGTATCTGGCAACCGGACTCGAATCATCACTGGCGATCGATCTTTGGACAAACTTTCTAAACAGCGCGGCGCTCGTGGATAAGCTGGTGCTCTACGCCTATCTTATGAGTTATTTAGCTCTTTAGACATTTTAGTTTGAGATTATGGTTAACAAATAAAAAATATCATAAATAATCTCTTTCGTCACTAACCTAAACAGTATGAACTTCCGGTTCTCAACAAGAAAATCATTTCTCCTCCAACGTTATCTTGACTAATAATTCAGACAATACGGTTTGCTTAATAATAATGCATAGCCTAATACTTAATAGATGCTTCATAGAATGGTCAACCAAGCTACGGATATAATCAGCATAATCAAATCTTCATAAAATGAGCCAACTATAGACGTGTTTTAACGCCTCTAGAGTGCTCAAGTCGAAAAAGATTGCTTTACTGAAAACGTAACAATGCGGTTTCGTTTCATGTAGGCCTGTGTAGGCGCGTATGTGCAAGGCCTTCTGAACAGTGGCCTGCTACACTTCGTCGTAGGCCTATGCAATGCTGCACTCTGATTAACGCAAAGACTTTTTCTATACATTGTACATCGTAATCGTAAAGGCCGGAGTCATCCTTTGAATATTGTTAGGCCTATAGGTCTATATTATTATCCATATGACTGAAGTTTTAGGTTAAGGTGCTTCTTAATGTGCTGCTCAATCTTTTAAACGCATGTGTACTATTTTGTGTAGCCTACAGCTATTGGGATTTTTTCTTTCGAAGAGTTATTCTGTTCCGTGTTTCGAAAAACCCAGTCCTACGTCCTATTTTGTGTAGAGTCACTAAGCATGACCTTTTTTGCCTAGACGTGACTCATTTCGTTATGCTGGTAGACCTATGTGCGTTTCAATAAAGGCGCAGGCGAAATAGACCTATAACAAATGTAAAGGCCTACCTCATAGTCATGCTCGACTAGTTAAATGAAAAACAAGATTTATTTATTCGCAAAATTATTTGTTGAGCGATAGTGGAAGCTTCGTGGCGTCGATAACTGTAAGTTAAGGACACTCTTGCTCTTTTGCTTGTTGAAAATGAAGACGAAACACTGTTGGGCGACAATATATCTGCTTGCAACATGTGAGTTTGAAGATCGAATATTATTTATTTATTTTGGAAGTACAGTAGGTTACTAAATTGTGTAACTTAAGGTCAACTTTCTCTGGTCAGCTGGTCGTATTTATAAGCATAGTGATAAAAAGATTTTGTGCTCATTAGTACACTGTTTCTCATTTGGGGCAATCCTTACATGCAGCTTAATAGGATCATTCCATTTCACCTATTTTGATTCCAACAAGAATCGAGTTACATCGCCCAAATAAACCACCTACAAACAATTCAGAATGCCTTTCCGGTGATTTCACAAAAAAACACCACCACATCACTCCCATCCTCAAATCACTCCACTGGCTTAATTCCTCCTCCTCCACCTCTAAACACTGATCTGCCCTTCATCACCACATCAATCAAATTTGAGATTCGTTCTATAACCATTGTTGATCCTCCTCCTTAAAACGAACTTTCGCCAGCACCAGGGTCGGATCCAGGGGGCCAATCCCGCCATGGCCCCTCATTTAAAACTGCCATGGGACGTGGCCCCCATTCGGTTTGAAATTAGCAATACGAATAGGGGTGTCATGGCATATTGGCCCCCCATTAAGAAAATTCCATGGGATGTGGCCCTCCCCCATTTAGTTTTGGGCTGGAGGATTAAAAAAAGGTCATCAACTTTTTGGCGGATGAAAAGACCGATGACTAAAAAGTTCATCAAGGTTTTTGGCGACCAACGACGAGAATTTTTTCCCTGTCCCAAGATGAAAATTTTGCTCCCCCTGGAACAGTTCTGGATCCGCCACTGGCCAGCACTACGACAAACATCTGACTCAGCGTAGGTCTATACAAAGGTGTTTCAGTCAAAGCTGAACACTTTTTTTGCATAGACCTGATTCATTCACTCCACTGCCTCATACCATTTATGGTCTAAACATCATCCACCCAAGTCTTCTGACTGCCTTACTTTTTGGACCATTTCCCCTTCGAATAACGACCTTTTTTTATTGAGCGCCGGTTACTTCGATTACCCTTTTTGGGGCGCAGTAGCCTAGAAATTAGGAGTTCACGCTTACGATTTCGATTACGGGTGCATCTTTGTAATGTAATGTAATTAGTAATTTCTTTAGCGCCGCTCACAGCCGAGGCCTTTCAGTAGCGCTCCGAGTGCGATGACCTGTAGAGAAAACAAATAGTCTTAAGAAAAGAGAGAGAGATGTAGATAAGGATCCAGAATGTAGAGTCCCACGCAAAGTGGAAGGAAGAGAATTCCACAAGGAGGGTCCGATGGTTGTAAAGGATCGAGTTTGAGCAATAGTGGTCCTAGCTAGAGGAACAAACAACTTTGTCTACATAATTATGCCAGCAATGGTGATATGAATGCTGGATTATTTTGCAGTCAATGACAGAATAACTGCGAAACTCACCCAAACTATTAGGATAGCACAGCAGCTTATTAGGCACTTATTATACTGACACTGTTACTGTTGGCAGATTGAATGCCGGTCGCATCGATTGCTTTGCGAACAGGCAAACACTATCTGAATGACTGATTCACAGTCTACGGAACTTTGCGTTTACTAAGACTACACTTCATAAACGTGTTTTCTATTCTGTTAAACAGTTGTAATCTGGTCAGCCAAGATCGTGCCAAGCGCTGCTTATTATCAGGCTCCCGGAGGTGGTTATACACTTTCAATACCTTCTTTCAACGACGCAGAAAAGCGTAATCAAGTTGACGCTCAAAATTGGTGCAATGGAAATCAGAGTAAACTGCTGGAAATCAGAAATAAAAACATTCAAGCCTGGACCGTATCGTTCATTGCTAACGCTATAAATCAGAATCAAATGACGGGAAACATCGTTATGACCAATGGGAAGAGGTCCAATTCAGGGCTCACTTGGGTGAACGGACTTCGTGAGTTATTTTTCATAGTTCTAAAAGCGTCTTGCCAATAATGGCCGAAAGCTGGGTCAATCAAACCAGTAGTAGGTCAATCACAGTCCTTCAGACATGATAAACATCAACCTGTTTAATTCTTCAATTTTTTTGCAAATTTATTGCCACAGATTATTTACCGTATGAATCCGATATCGACTAACTACAAAGCAATTATATACTGGTGCCAAACGTTTCATGATTTCCTATAAGCCTAATGGCCTATGCAATAAATATTGCGCGTTTTATTGATTTTAGTAGCTTATCCAATATCCAATATATGCAGGACTGCAACACTGTATAGACAAAAGTAATGAAGAAAATACTGAAGCTTGTTCAAATACACAAAATAGGCCTAATATCAATTTATGAATTATGAGTGCTGATATCGATTATAATGAGTTAAACGATTAATTATTTTTTTCTTTATTGAGACAATTATTAACAATGACATCACTTTAAATGTTTGTATGTTTGTTTTAGGGTAGTCCCAAAATCACGAATTCACGGAAATCACGGAAACCGTGAATTTCGCCGATTGCCGTGATTTCCGTGAATTTTGCCTTTTTTGTGATTTTCCGTGATTTTTCACATTTTCAGCACTTTTTTTACAAAAACACGTCAAAAATGGCGCCCACGACCAAAAACAGCGCGGAACCATTCAATTCATATAAGATTTCTGGGCGGAACCATTAAATTAATGTATGAATTTCTGTTTTGGGGAGTGAATTACGTCGCTGACAAGTGAATATTCATTCATAAATACTCGTTTATGCTAAATTGCAAAATAAAAATCGACTTAATATAGAAATTGTGACTGAAATTTTTTCGCGGCACCGTGAATCACGGTGCCGTGAATTTTTGGATTTTTGCAAAAGTAGGCCGTGATTTTTTCACTTTTTGACCGTGATTTTGGGACTACCCTAGTTTGTTTGTATGTGCACTTGCTATAGCGCCTCTTCAAGCTCTCTATTCCCGACTGCAGAGCGGACACTGCATCGGAGTTTCACGCCAAAGCGCTGAGCAATTGCGAGTGAAGGACTTGCCCAAGGTCCCTACGCAGCGACGTGAGGTGGATTCGAACCTGCAACCCTTCAGCTGCAAGGCAATGCTACGACTTATACCTCTAGTTATAAATTCTGGTTACTGTTTGAACAGGTTATAATGGAGGCCTAACCGTGAGTGGACAAGAGTCAGGTTATTCTCACAGCTATGCTTATATTCAAGTAACTCGAAGTGGATTCCAATTCGTCGCCGATACGCCACTAGTAAAGCGAAGCTACATCTGTGAAGGTCTGTAATGCTTATAGTCTACATGTAAACCTCAAGGTCTAGCAATTAGTGAATTACTTTAAGAAACTGGGCCTAGTGGAATCTTAAAGAGCATAACATGTACTTATAGGCCTGCAGGAATTTCTGTTTTCGGTTGATAAAGATGGGTAGCTATGATCCAGTATACTGACTTAATTAGGCCTACTAATTAATGAAATAATTGTTTCTAGACCTAGCCTATATTAAAAATTGTTTACACCTTCTCAAAAACGTATTGCTTTAATAATACACTATAGGGTAATGCACCGTAAACAATTATTTAGTTAAACAGCAGTGGATCTTACAAAATATTTTGTTTTTCAACTGCATATGAAGATCCGACTGCCTCTAACATGCTGTTATATTTCAACTTCTGCAGGTTTATCCTTCTGCAACAATGGATTCAGAGCAAGTGAACGATGCTACAGCATTACCAGGGAAACGTTGTCTTGGTACGACGCAAGAAATCAATGCATTGACAAAGGAGGAGACTTGGCTTCATTTGACTTCATCGCTAATGACACAGGATTCAATGCTCTGAACGGTTCAGGATTGAATCCATCATCAACTTACTGGATTGGTCTTACACGTCAAAACTGGACATGGCAAGACTCGAGTAAATATTCTCGTCGTGGCTACTAAAGTCTATGCGTTGTTAAAGAAATAGAGAATAGACTAAAATTATTATTGTGGACGTCACTGTTTCCGCTCAGGGAAGTTGAGCAAATTACATGTCACACTTTTGCATTATTACATTTTCAATGCGTACAGCCTATAATAGTGACAACTGTGTAATTGGTTCTGAGTGGTATTGATTTATGTGTAGTTGCCGATTAGATGGGAGACAAACGTGAGTTCCTTTATCAACCACTGTTATTAGTATTGACAAGTTAGTCGAAGGATGGTGAACATCATAAGAGGAAAAGTAAACCTGGATATTGAATAATTCATAAAAGCATTTTACTATGCTGTCCGTTGTCCCATTTATTTAGCCAAATGCATTTGTTGTATAAGGATGGTGATGGTTACCGTTGCTGTAAGTTAACTTTAAGCCATATTCAGTCAAATTACGTCTGCTTTAACTAAAATAGGCCAATGTGCTTTAGATAAATAATTATTATCGTTCATGGCGCAGTATAAAATGAAGTTTGAAGGAGTGAACAACACTTTCCCTTTATAGCTAAGCTGTGTGGTTATTTCTAGAATCTGAAGTAAGATACAGTCAATGGTCCGATGGTCATCCATATTATCCCGACGGAACATACAACTCGTATATGGAATGCCTTTGTCTTTTACCGAATCCAACAACTTATGACTGGCTGTGGAGCGAATGTGACTGCACTCAGTCATACCAGTTTGTATGCATGACGGGTATGTATTTGCATTGTATTTCAGTCTATTACTAATTAACTCCTTTAGTTAATTGCAGGGTTGAAAATGGCTCCAAATAGTACCACCTACTACTCTACCTTTGTTAGGACAGCACTGACTGATAGGTAGGGGACAGAAGCATTGTAATAAGAAAAATCCAAAATGTAGAAATTCTCAAAACCACTGGTATCTTTCGGGAGCGCTAAATATTTTGAAATTGAATGCCCACCTGCCATCTGTGTTTTCTCTGACTTGTCGACATGGCCTGTAGGCCTATAAACTACCTGGCTTTCTGTAAGAGACTTTAACTTTGACGACGATTTTAATAAATCCGACCGTTGACTGTGGTCTTTTAATTATTACTAAACGACGTCATAATGTCATTAAAATAGATTATAAAATTCACATGCATGTGAAATAAATTCATTGCATCTTTGCAGCAATTGACACAAAATTAGATGAGTCATTAAAAGACGATGTAAAACTGGTTGTTTAATTACCAGAGACGCAGTTCAACTAAGATGTAGTTAATTAACAGAGATAACTCTGACAATAATAATTATTTTTCTATCAAAATTCAATTGTTATCTACATTGCATGAAATCTTGATTTTTAAAGTCCTCTATTTAACAGCATCAACAACTAACTTAACCAGCCTCGCTCCATCACTTACCTCGGGCAGCCCAATTTCTGTGAGTTTTTCGACAGCAGTAAGTCTAGCTGTCCAATCGGGTTCAACGCCGTCATTAAGCTCACCGTCTTCATTGAGCAATTCTGGAAGCACAGGCCTCCCATCAACGGCAACACGTTCTAATTCCTCATCGGGAGACTCAAGTCCTACTGCGGTCTCCATTAAAACAGGTAAGCTACTGAAAACACCATGATAATTATTATTATTATCTTTAAAGAACACACCGAAAATATAATGTGCATTTTCTTTCTAAAATATACAAGCACATTCTTAGGCGACTAAATAGATGAATGGATGGACGAAATTATGTACATGTAGGCCTACGTACATGTCTGTAGCCTACATTGTGTCTTCTCAGCTGCACTGTATGTATGCGTATGTGTGTATGTGTGTATGCTTACATGTGTGTGTGTATGTGTTGTGTGTATTTATTTATGCATGAGTGGGGTGCGGTGGTATAGTGTGTGCTCGTTATCTTTGAGCCAGAACGTTGCTGGATTGAATCCATCTCAAGCCGCCGCATACGGATCCTGAGCAAGCCCTTTACTCGCAATAATTATTGCTCGAGTGAGCTTCGGCGTGACTCTCCGATTCAGTGTCCGCGCTGTAGTCGGGAGCGTGTCTGGGTAGTAATAGGGCCTATTGAAGTGGCATTAAAATAAGTGCTCGTACATACATACATTATGTATTCATGCATGTCCGATTTGTCCATGTGTGCTGGCAATTATGTATTTATTAGTTATGCCTACATGCAAACAGACACGACTACTGGAATCTAAGAAACTTCAAGTCGTGTCTTTTTCACACTCCCGGGTGAAGACTACTATTACCACTGATCAATGCTGCTTCCTTCGTTACGCCTGACAAGTCTGAAAAAATTGTCACTTTATGGCATTATTTGATCGATGAACTGTGATTAAAATGCATAATATTATGATTCCGTTTTTCTGTGCAGACAACAACAATTCTCTCGCGATTGGTTTGGGAGTCGGCATTGGAGGAGGCGTCTTACTAATCGCTGTGGTCTCAGTTCTGGTATTCGTCGTTATGAAGCGAAAAGGATGTCCTCGGTATGTCATTAAAGATCGTATTCGTAACTGTAAACTCTAAAATGTGTCACTGATGTTAGAAGGAAAGCTAATTTTGTAATGTCATTCAAGAGTTGTGCGTTAGTTCAGAGATATTACTCAGGTACGTGGTCATCGTGAAAAGAAATAGCCTACAATTGCCGAGATACAACAGAGGACAAATAAAACGAGCTGCTCGATGAGTTGCGGTTATGTTGTGAGATAAGAAGGGTAGAGTGGATTGGATGAATATTTCAAGACTTAACATTTCTGAAGAAAAGTACTGTGAGAAATATGATAAATACGGGCTGTTGCAAAATATTCTCATTACTTAAACTGATCATGCTAACACATAATAAATCAATTCATTAATAATTCATTCATTCCCTCATTCATAAAGGGGACTATTTAGAGGCGCTTCCGCCTCCCGCACGGCAAACAGTCCGGTCTGGAGATGAAAAAATGCTCCGGTAAGAGTTCCAGGAAGCAGACCTAACTCCAGACTACTGGGCCCACAACTGATGAGGCTTGCTTCTGCATAGCTGAAGAATTTAGAAATTTGTGTGAAAAAGTTCTGAATAATAGACTATTCTAGTTCCTAATCCAAAGGAAAGTCTTCGAGGCTGGAGCAGTCTATGGTCGTTGAGGCATCGCTACTTGCTAGGCATGATAGTTATTGTTGTGACTTGAGTGTTTTTTGTGTAGGCCTTTTATTTTTCCTTTCCTTACTTCTGACAGTAGGCCTATACATGTATATATAGGCAATGCGTCTTTAATGACATCAAACGATGGGGTGATGCTGGGGTAACAAAAGTTCTATTACCTTTTACTTTATAATTATATCCCTGCGCTGCATAACATTAGCGTATTGGACTTTCGTATAGCGCATTTCAAGATCTCTCTAAAATTCTCACGAACATGGCCATACATGTAGCCGGCCAAATCTGACTAGATTTGTAATAAGAACATAATTATTGACTCTTTGATAATTAGTCCATGCACCATTGTCGTTAAATGATCTAATCTACTATGTAGACAATCGTTGAACGATATAGTTAATTGTCTCACGTGTATTATAGTCTACTGTGTAATGTGCTATAGGAAATCTGGACTTCAGAAGCCATCTTCTGATCCTCCTGATGTCACTCCTGAATCCTACTACGCAGCAGTCGTGAGAACCACTGACGACGACAACTCGACAACAGATGACAACCAACTTCCGCCATCAACTGAATATGCTGAACTGAGTATAGTGGCCGCCACAGAGTCTACAGATGACGGTCTCCAGACAGGTCGCTCACTCGTCTAAGACGGCCGCATTGCTCGTGAATAAGCCGGTGCCCTGCGCCTAGCTTTCGAGTGGCGATGCATTCTGTTTTTAATTTGCAGTTGTGCGTGAAGATAAAAACCGAAAATATGGAGTTAGCTAAAACAGTTTAGAGCCTCATAAGCTTCGACAGTAAAGAAACTCGCATTTCGCAATTTTCTTCTTCCTCTTCTTATCTCTTTGCCGTCAAGCGTTTTGGTTGACGATGAGACCTTTACATGACGTCTCCACATTTCTCTATCTCTGATAGTGTCCATGGCCTTCTTCAAATTCATTTTCTTTTTTTCTCAGGTATTCCATTATGTTGTCCATCCAGCTCTTTGGCAGCCTTCCTCTGTTTCTTATTTCCTCCACGTGATCGTCCAGGGCCGCAGTTGTATTTTGTAATCCATATCGTAACCTTAGTAGCCTAATTACTATACTGAATCATTATGGCAGATGCAGATTTGTACAACCTAACGCCTTATCGGAGAATAGGCCTATAAAGGCCCTATATGCCTATATCGAGTGCATCCAAATCCAATAATTATTAACAAGGACCAGACCAAAACGTCGACTTGCATGGTTTTAAAACTAGCGAAAGAGAGCAATCATTATGTTAGCGTTTCATATTAGATTAGGGCCTACTATTTTAGTTGAACTATTTTAAGATCATTGTGCGCTATTGTTCTTCATAAAATAATTTAATGACTGTGACCGTGTGGACGCTCGCGAATTTCTTTGCAGTAGGGGCAAATACATTTTTGTAGCACTTTTTTCAGACAAATACTTGGCTTGTTTAAGATCAAAGTATTTGTTAATTCGCTAAAATGGATGTTAAGTAGCCTACTACAATCTATGGTGCTACAATTATAAAATTCAATATGTGATCTATTATAATTATGCTAGATGGAGTTTAGTTTCGTGTCACTCTTGAAGAGGAGTTATGTAAACTGTATTATAATTAAACTTAAGTTACTTTTATATTTATAGGCTAGATGCAATAAATTTTACCTAAATGCATTGCGATGCAAGATAGACATTAAATAATTTGCAATAATTAATCGTACCTTCATTGTTGTTGCAATCATAATTGTAACAATTGCCGTAGCAGCAAATTTCTATAGCCCCCTGTTTCAGACTTCCTTTTTATGAGACCACATGCAGGCTAAATAGATAGCATTGCTATTAAGTGCTCGTTATGTACTATGCAGGTGATTCTGTTGGTGTTATTAATATTATTTGCGTTGGACTGTTTTCTTACTAACGAATTGTATTGAATTTTCAAAATAAACTGTGACTATGGTTTGTTGGACATGCTTGTCTCTCTTACTTTGAATCACTGTGAGTTCAATGACTGCGAAGTAGATTCTGCCATTTGAGCTCCTTGATATAACTCTGAGGCAGCCACAAGTTGCAATGTGAAAGCATAAGCTTATACAATACATGAACATGTATGTATGAGCACTTGTCATGGCGTCACCTCAAGATTTATACTCATAGGCGCTCTCGACTATAACACGGCCACTGAACCTGAGTTTCATACCGAAACGCAGGAGCAATTGCGAGTAAAGGACTTGTTCATGGTCCCTACGTGACGGCTTGAGGTGTATTCGAACCCGCAACCTTCCGGCTTCAAACCATCGTACTCCTCGACATAGATATAGATACATTGTGATATTAGACATTAGAGAGCTTGAAGGGGCGCTATAACAAATGCACATACAAACAAACAAACAAATTTATTAATTAATCCGTCAAAGTGGTTGTTTATTTTGGTTTCAAAAGTGAATGCAAGACATTCAAATGATGTACACATACGAAGAACTTTTTAAAAAATGAGAATAGTCAGTTGCAATGACTTATAATACTGTCAGAGAACCAAGTTACTTACAATTATTATAATTATAGCCTATAATTAGCATAGCCTAAATGCCTATGCATCGTCGATCATCTGCGTATCTCCATTCAGATGATATATTTGTGAAAGTTAAGCATCACCCTTTTACAATATATTTTACATATAGGGCCCAAATATATGCCTATATATGGGCCCTATATTAAATATGCTGAGTGATCTCGATAACGGAGATGTATAATAATGGTACCACCAAGAGGAAGGCGCATGACTGAGCGGGATGGCGGAGGTTGGAGGGGATCATGAGGTCGTCCATGTCACAAACCTGCTCAACAGCAGAAGACTGAAGATGAAGAGGGCTTATTATAAAGTGTGCAACCAGCTTGGCTACATAGGAATAAACAAGACGAAGAAGCAAAACTTTATTAAACTCAAACGCAGATTCCCACTCCCCAGTCGGTCAAAAAAGTATAGGCTTACGAAGCATTGCTAATTAGTAGGCAATGACTAATTGACTATGCAGGGAAATCGTTGACCACGATGGCTTACAAAATAATGTTGGTCACAATTTCATCTTTTACCAGAGTTAATATTGCTCATGGTCAATAATTTGGCGTAGGTCGATATAGATTAAATCCAGATTTGCAGAAATGCCAATAGGCCTAAAGCCAACAATATCTAAGTGTTACTGGATATTTATAGCATGGTTGCTCTGGCTAATGTCATATCAAATGATATGAACAAACTATAATAGCTGTATGTGGCAGACAGGGTTACACTGGTTGAATCGAAAAAGCCAGTCCCATACAAGCGTATTACAGACTTGCTTCGGCTACGCAGACTAGCAGAGGTCTATACCTTTTTACGTTCTCATTTATTGTGCTATAGATCACGTCAACTTGCATACAACCTTCAGACATGGTCACACCCTGATTAGCATGACGCCCGACGCACGCGTGGGACCCAGACTTCTAAAAAATTCGGATAGACAACTAGAGTTTTTTTTATAATTATGGCATTGTTTAAAATGCATAATTATATGAAAATAAATTCCTTACATAATATTTAATATCGATAAAATTTTATCTGAAGTGATAATTCTTTTCGGCGGATTATTAAGCATTCCGCACTAATAACATTAAACGAAAATTAGGGTAGGGTGGGGCATAACGCCTAGTGTGGGGAATACGCCCCCGCTGAATATCTTTGCAGTTGGCGACTTTTGGTGGGATTTGATAGCTGCCCATGACAGCAGACGCCATTAAGAATTATAAGAAGTTAAAACGTGACCAATTTCTTGTTTCGGTGGAAGACAGGAAATAAAAGTTTGTTTTTCGTGTCTATTTTCTAATTCTCGTATGCAGTTCATTCAGCTGTAATTAATTTCATGTTTAAGGGATCGGCATGAGCCTTATGTCATTATTTAGCTCAATAAGTGCACAACAGAAATATAGTTTAAAGTTATCAATTCAATTTAATAAAGAACCGACAAAATCAATAATAGCAGACAACCATGGATGTGGGGAAAAGGCCTCATACGCTGTTGGGGCAAAACGCCCCGCACGGGGCGTTTTCCCCCAATACAGATGGAAACGCCAATTTCATCAATAAATTTGGTTAGTTTCATATAATTTTTAATGTTACAAAATATACAGGCCTATTCATATAATTGTCCTTGCTTTGGGCAATATTGTGTAGGCTAAAAGAATGTTTCTATGGTATATAATGCCCCATGTAAAAGGGCTTCTTGCCCCATGTATGGGGCAAGAAGCATTTTTACACTAGTTGAATGCAGATGTACGCCATTGGGCTTCTTGCCCCATGTAAAAGGGCTTCTTGCCCCAGGTATGGGGCAAGAAGCCCTTTTACACTAGTTGAATAAAAATTGAGTTTTTCTCGAATTGGTTTAACATTAAGTAAAATCAACATTTCTACTGAATAGTCCATATAATGCAGCTACGTTTCACCAATTTTGGTTGACTTCAGATGGCGCAACTTTACTGTGGGTGCTGTCAAACGTTAAAGGGGGCGTTTTGCCCCACCCTACCCTACTAGAGCGTGACCTCATGCATTTAGATCATGAATAGCTTCTTTCTTTGTGAGGATGCGAGCCTTAACAATAGCCTGTTACAAAATATTAACACTCGAATATTAGGCCCATGCAGTGCAAGCAAGGATTCTGGTTGTCAAATTCTAAAATGCATATGCAAAGTTTATGAACAGGGGCAGAAAACATTTTAGAGGCAGTAGCATAACTGATCCTTGGATATAGTTTTGCTTGCCTAAAATGAAGAAGACATGCGATTGGAGGATAACGGGTTTGCTTGCAACATGTAAGTGTAAATTTATAATTATTATGGTAGGATTTTATTAATTCAGTAAATAGTTTAATCTGTGACTCCGCGTATGAAAAGGGCTTTGAGTTATTCGCGCCTCCATGAGCAGCTAAAAATCTACGGAGGGCTTCAATAATGGGAATATAATATTATAACTCTGACTTCGGCGGTAAAATTCAGAACATAATGTGCATAATTTTCGGTAAGTCTTGCTTAAAGCAAGGTTGCCCATAACTTTGTGGTAAATTATTAATAGGCCTATATTAATTTTAGGTTAACTCGGGAACAAAATGGTCCCAAAAGAGAATTATAGTACGGTTGAAAAGTGTCTATAATACAGCAAATAGAATTGGTAAACTATGACAGATTCAGCATCAAAACGGAAAAACAAGACCAGAGACATGCATAATTATTTACCAAAAGTCATGCACAAATGCATACAAGCATACATGCATAGGCCTACATGCGAACATGCATACACACATACATACATACATACATACATACATACATACGTACATACATACATACAAACAAACATACATACATACATACATACATACATACATACATACAATGTCATACATAGGCTACATACATAAAATGCCATGCATGCATGCAAAATACTTATGTATTTTCTCACTCTCTTATGTGACTGCGAAATATAGGTTTTTGTGTAGATAATTTGCAAGGTTCTCGATCGCAAACAAGTCTCACTTGTTGTCTATCAATTTTCAGTGCAGTGGTTCGCCATGATCATTCCATGTTCCACTTATTTCCAAGCATCAATCGATGGCTATGTATTTCTGATGCCTGGCTTCAACGACCTTGAAAGACGAACTCAAATCAACGCTCAATCGTGGTGCAATGGAAATCAGAGTAAACTTCTGGAAATAAGAAACGATCACGTTCAAACTTCAGCTGCGAGGTTCATTAACAACGCAATGAAAATGAATCAGATCACTGGAAACATTGTGATGACCAATGGACGAAGAGTCAATATGGGGTTAACTTGGATGAATGGAATTGCTTACAGTGAGTCATCTATTATGATATCAATAATTTTTAGGGCTGTTGATTTAATCGCGTTAACGCGTGCGATTAACGCGTTAAAAAATTTTGCGATTAAAAATTTTAACGCATTAATCGCACGCGTTAATTATATCCAATTAAAATTTAATTCGAGGGATAAAAACTAGATTTTAAACGGAAAGCTCATACGTAAAATTAGTGATACATTGTTTAGCAAAATATTCACAAAAAACTTTGAATATCAGATCTATTAGGCCTATAGCAATTCGTTGCTCAATCATCGCCTGCATGCGAATCAAAACATGCGTTAACCCTTTAATGCCGAGATGGTAGTAAAGAGTATGTGAAATCCTATACCCTCCGGCATTAAAGGGTTAAACGCTAATGATGAGCTGTCGAGATCAGCCGCATCGCATCGTCCACTAGGTTGTTTCCTCACACCGTCAGACTACATTGGTTGAACTCCTGGAGATGGCAAAACCAATGGATCCAGGTTTCAAAATGATAAATTTACAGAAGGACAGCTAGAGACGAGGTTTGGCAAGAACCGCAACCTATTGTTAAAAACTGTGACTAAAATGAGGTTCAATATAATGCGTTTAACGCATGTTTTGATTCGTATGCAGACTATTGTTAATTACATTGAGAGCATGCCTTGAACCGACCAATGTAAGTAAACTGGTCTGCATATACAATTGGTTGAATAAATAATTAATTTTGATAGAAAACGGTTGTCTAATTTTCATATTCAGGCATGCATCATTTTAATCAAAGGTGGCTCAAATGAAAAAAATTGATGGAGTTTGAGCAGTTGACTGATTTGAACAGTGTTTTAATTCTGTCTGTCATACAAAACTGTTCAATAAACTAAATGCAGAAATTCAATAGGCCTAAGCCAAAGGTTATTGAATATGTTTGCAATAGAAAGAATGCATTCAGACATTAAAATTTTATGCTTCAGGGGTCCTTAGAAAATAGTAGGATTAATATATTTGAAGGAAATGTATTGCGATTAATTTGCAGTTAATTGCGATTAAAAAAATTAATCGTGCGATTAATTTCGATTAAAATTTTTAATCGAACAACAGCCCTAATAATTTTATTTGTTTGTTTTATTTATCTATCCCGTTTGCTATTATAGCGCTTTAGTTTACTCAGAGACGCTACAGACTGCAGCGCGGGCATTGCATCGAAGTTTCACGCCGATGCACACGAGCGATTTCAAGTGAATGACTTGCTCAAGGTCTTTACACGACGG
Organism: Lumbricus rubellus; assembly: GCA_945859605.1. NCBI lineage: Eukaryota > Metazoa > Annelida > Clitellata > Crassiclitellata > Lumbricidae > Lumbricus > Lumbricus rubellus. Next base: position 1,871,853 of record OX243828.1, read on the forward strand.
CTTAAGGTGGATTTGAACCTGGAAGCATCTGGTTTCAAGACAACGAACTCCCTACTACACCACCACTCTCCGCTAATGGTCTATAATAATAGTTGTGTGTTTGTTAGTCCTATGGTACTTGGTCGCCTGCACAGAGAGACAAGAGGGGGCACTTGCCTCCCCCCTGGAGTTTTGGCACCTGTCTTAGCCATTAATGTTTAGTTTGTAAAAACTTTCTTGCACTACAGCATTAATGTGATGGGCCTACTAATGGTAGCCTACACAAAATGAATAGGCCTATGATAAATTCATATTTAGAACCCTATATGAAAATACCCATAATCATAAAATCCTGCTTTTCATTTTGCAACCTTGTGTTAACTAAATTTAACCCGGTTTGTGTTTTGCTCCTTGTGCGAAAATATCTGCGGACGCCCAAATAAGCTTATGCTAAACAGTTGATTATTTGAGTCTATAGCAACTGTTTGTCATTTTCTGTGACTGGTGTCTTTAAATTAACTAGGAATCAAGTACCAGTCAATTATCATTTTATGTCACAAAATTAAAACTAATTAATCAGAATGAATACTGTGGTTACAGGTTCTACAGTTTCCGTGAAGGGTCAGGAGCCAGGATTTTCCAATAGTTATGGATATTTAAACCAAGCTCAAAATAAATTTGAATTTATTGTTGATTCGCCAACGACAAACCGAGGTTATATCTGTGAAGGCAAGTTCAACTTTTACTCGTTTCGATATCAATTAATTATTGTAAGGGCAGAAGTTGAAAAGTTCAGACTTTTCATATGTCAAAATCATGTTTTCATTAGCAAAGACCCAGAGCCATCAGTAGCCTATCTTCGATTTAATTCAAAATGCATTGTGATAATTAACATAAAGATTTCAATGAGCATTCCTTTTTGATTGAGATGATGATACTAATAAAATTATAAATCATGCGATGATGATGATGATGATGGCTCTCTGTCCGTAGGGCGTAGGCAGGTTCATTGGCTTTACGCCCCTGGGGATGAGATGAGTGAGGTGGTTTCCCGTTACCTTCCCAAGGTCGCTCCACAGCAGCTTGCGCCCCTGCGTCCCACACGTGCTAGCCCGAGATATCTAAATAAATTATATAACAATTCTAAATCTATATGTGTCTTCAGAAGGTAGGCTAACCAGCGGATCTTCCAAAACAACTTTATTTACCTGTTGGCTAAATACAGGGTGGCGCAAAATAAACCGGGCTATTAGTAATTATTGCCTTAAACTATCATTATACTGCAGAAATGACACATAAAAATGGCATTGGTTTGGCATTTAATATAGCCTAACATTGAATGAACTGTAAAATTTCAGAGTTTTCTGAATGCGTAAGAAATTTAAGTCAAAGTGATGTCCTCCGTTTGTTGCGATAACCAATGATAATCGCTTGCGAAACTGTCCAATAGCCCGGTTGATAGTGTGCTCGCTGATTTCGTCCCAGCATGCGGTCAGAACTTCTTTCAAATGTTCAATATCTCGAATTCTCTGCCTGTAGACAAGCTGCTGAAGCATTCCCCAGATCGAATAGTCTACGGGATTCAAGTCCGGACTGTTCGGTGGCCAATTTTTTGGTTCAATAAAGTCTGGAACGTGCGCAGTGAGAAAAGCAACTGTTTTTCGTGAACGATGAGCAGGTGCTCCATCCTGTTGGAAAGTGAAATTGTCACCAGAGTGAGCTATAATGTCTGGCAGTAATACGCTGAACAGTTCTACACGATATACCAGTTTGACGTTCGATTTCTCTAGCAGATTTGCTTGTTCCCGGTTGGTCTTCTTGACTTGAAATCAGTTCCTCGACCTTCGCTACGTTATCAGCCGTACGAACCGATCGCGGTCGACCGCTACCCTGTTTTCTTTTAGTGTCGCCAGTTTCGTCGATCCTTTTAATCAAATCATTCAACGTACTTCGCTTCCATTGTCGTTGTGGGAATTCTCTAACCATTCGAAGCGAACCCCATCCTTTTTCGAGTCTTAACGCACGGATTAACGATTTATCGTCAATTGTCAGCAGACGCTTCGCCATGACGGTACAAAGAATAGTTAACGCCATAGAATACTTGATGTCAGTTTTATTTTATGTAGCGCTCTCATTTTTCTGTGTCATATCTGTCTAATGATAGTTTTAAAGTGATAATTAGGCCTACTTTGATTATTCAAGCGATGCAATTGCAAAAACTAATAGCCCGGTTTATTTTGCGCCACCCTGTAATATGTGACGAACAATTCAAAAAAAATTATATTTGGAATCCAGGTTCATCCTTCTGTGCCAGTGGGTTCACAGTAAATGGACGATGCTACAAAAGTTACAGTGATACGTTGTCCTGGTTTGACGCACGAAGCCGTTGTATGAAAGGAAACGGAGATTTGGCTTCGTTCAATTTCATCGCAGATGATCGAGGATTCGTTTCTCTGAATGGTTCCGGATTGAATCCTTCATCTACTTTCTGGATTGGACTTCGACGGCAACAGTGGACGTGGCCAGACTCAAGTAACGATTGCCTTCATCGAAAATCAAAACTATTCCTCTGCTCATTTAGGGGGGGTCCGCAGCTCAGTGGAGAGAGCGTTGGCCGATAAACTGAGAGTCATTATCGCGACCCGGGTTCAAGCCTCGCCCAGGACAAAAATGTATTTGAATTTTCTTGTTAGCTGCCAGTGGCGCTTTGCTGTTGCGATGCTTGACTCGGGTCTGTTGAAAAATAAGTTAGCCCTTCCCACTCCTGGCTTGGCCGAACCAGGAGTGATCCAACACTTAGGCCAATAGTGTTAAGTTACCGAACCTGTTGTAGCCGACCTGCGTGTCGTGCGAAGCTGGCCGTATTTCGTATAACTTGTACCTGTAATCGTTCTGCGGTGTGTCAGATTGAATTTGAATAAAAACGAATAAAAACGAATAATTTAAAATAATGAAAGGACGACCACACTGCAGCATGCTTTATGGATGTGAAAGTCAAAGACAATGGTGTTTGGAGAAAAAGATCTACCCAGTAAACTTGTAATAGATGGAAACCAACTAGAAAATGTTGAAAAATTCACCTACTTAGGATGCACCAACACATATGACCTAAACAACAAAACAGAAATACTGATAAGGATTGGGAAGGCAACAGCAGCAATGTGCGCAATGGACAAGGTCTGGAAGAGCAAAGCCATACAACTGAAGTTAAAACTGGAGGTGTTGAGAACTTGTGTATTCAGCAGCATGCTTTATGGATGTGAAGCCTGGACAATAACCAAAGAGGCAGAAACAAGAATACTCGCTTTCGAGAGAAAGTGCTACAGAAAGATCTTGCGTATCGGATGGATGCAGAAAGTAACAAACGCAGAATTGTATGTGCGAATAGGCCAAACAGAGAACCTTATGCAGCAAATAATATGCAGGAAGCTGGAACTCTTTGGGCGTATATGCAGGATGGATAACAGTAGAAAAATCAAGACAGTTATACTTGGAAGAATGGAGGGATCAAACAGGAAAGGACGACCACACAAAGAATGGCTGGACAACATAATAGAATGGTGTGGAGCACCACTGCAGGACCTAACACACGCTGCCTTAGAGAGACAAACCTGACGCGGAATAACGAGAATGGCATCGGGCACCTACGGGCACTGGTCCCTCGGTTGATGATGATGATGATGATGATGATGATGATGATGATGATGATGAAAAACGAATATTATTATTATTTTGCTAAGAAGACAAGAATAAACTCCGAACTAGAAAAAGGGGCCGTTGTAGTCCATTAATTTTATTCACTATTATCAATTGGGAAGTCTTATACAACGCCTATTAAAGTTAGACTAACTCAGAAGCGCTCCCGGCCCAACTACGGCCATATGAGACAGTTTTGATATTCTTTAGGAACAGAGTGGAGTGGCTCCTGGGTAGGCCTTCTAAACGACATGCAGCAGGAAGCTACTCAAGGTTGTAGGACCAGCGACCGAGAATGAATGGCGCTATCGGGAACCAGAAGCTGAGCTTGGTCCGCTGATGGACACCCAAGTTGCTTACCAAATGAGACATTTTCATGTTAATTTAATTTATAGTGGCTCTGTTTTTATAAACAAATTGTTGATTTTTTGCAGGATCTGAGGTCGTTTACAGTCAGTGGTTTGATGGTCATCCAACTTATACAACAAGTCCGAATAGCGATTGCCTTTGTCTTCTACCGAATAATCCAGTCTATGACTGGAGATGGACAGAATGTGACTGCAGCTTAACATATCAGTTTGTGTGCATGACAGGTTTGTACGCTAATTATAAGCTCACACTCTAATCTTGTAATATAGGCCTACCAGTTCAAAGCCACATTGTTTTGATGAAAGGTTAGTTATTAACTTTTTTGAATTTTCAGTAAGACGCGAAATTTAAATTGAGTTTAATTTAAATACAGAGGACAAGAGGATTTTCAAATCAAAAGCCGCATTTCGCCTTTAGAAACACAAATGTCTGGTTTAGTGAGACCCCAGATACTGGCAGATAGTCTACCATGCATGAGTTCTAATTATTTGGGTACCGTAAATGGGTCCGTGGTGGGTCCAGCATGATGCACTTTCCAGGCATAGGCTACTCTTAGTATTTGTCCAAGGAATTTCCCCCAAAGCACAACACAAAAACTGTATGTAAAAATGGAAATCGATCTAATAGTTAAAGTCGGTGTAACTATGTAAAGTTTGTAAACTGAATAAACCATGAGCATGAGCAGATTGACAAAACTATATAGAAAAACAAGTCTTAATAATCAGACACCGATGATATTCTAAGAGTACATTGAGATTTGAGAACTTTCCTTCTAACTGCAGTGCATAAAATGTATGGTTTTAATATATTTGTCATCCATGTAACAGGAACAGGATTGACTAGCACCACTACATCAAGCACAACAAGCACCACTGCATCAAGCACACCACGCACCACTACATCAAGCACAACAAGCACCACTACATCAAGCACAACAAGAACCACTTCAGCAAGCACATTGGGAACCACATCTGGAACCACATCTGGAACCACGTCTGGAACCACACCAGGAAGCACCTCAGGAAGCACGTTAAGAAGCTCAGTTAACGGAATCATTTCAACAACATTAATAACAAATGGTCCACCATCGCTAAGCTTACCGTCTTCAGCTAGCAATTCCGAAAGCATGGTTACGACGGTTATACTTGGAAGTTCCACACCAGAAAGTGTTTTTCTACAAGATACAAGCGGTGTTACTCCAGTCGCAAGTGTTACTCCAGAATCAAGTTCTAATGGAGGATTGTCTGTTGCAGGTATTTCAATACACAAAATTGTTTTCAAATGTCGCGATATTCTACAATTAGGCTATAGAGATCGCTAAAGAATCTAAAATGTATAGTTATGAAGTAGCCTTCCTAATTATGCATTTTGCATGACATGTTTGCATACACTGCATAATGCTTGTATGCATATATGTATGTATGTAATACTATGCATAGTGTAAATGAAGAATTTGCTGTAGAGGCCTACATGGTCTCGTCTGAATGGAGTCTTGATACCGTACTTATTGCGCAATAGGTCTCTCGTCTTTAGCCAGTCGGTTGTTCCACTAAATGTTTTTGTTATTTTTTATACATTGAATTGCTTTCTTAATAAATCGATACGTTTTTGTTGTTACAATTCCATTTCTTTGTGCAGACCTTGCGTTGCCAATTGGTTTGGGAGTCGGCATTGGAGGAGGAGCATTGTTGATATCTGTCATTCTCGTTGTTGTATTCGTCACAACTACACGAAAAGGGTGTCCAAGGTAAATGATAAAGAAAGCAATCCAGCTTCTATTTAATCGTCAATTCTTTTCGCCAGCCCAGCTTCCGTTTAGTCAACATTTTTCATCGATCAAGCTTCTATTTATTCGTGAAAATTTTCACCTCCCCAGATTCTATTTGAACAACTATTTTCAACAATTCGGCTTCTAGTTAAGAATGACTTCCTTTCATCATTCAAACTTGAATTTTATCCACAATTATTTTCATCAATGCAAATCTTTACGCTCGTTCCTCGATAAAAGTCCCTAGATCAACTTACAGACTTTGATGAGTAAGCTTAGTCATTTGATGAGTTGCCTTTGATGAGTAGTCCGTTGATGAGTAGGCCTTTGATAAGTAATCCCTTGATGAATCGTCCTTTGATTAGTAGTCCTAGAACTCTTTCACTCTACTCGTTCCCCTTTGATCCACATTCCAGTCGGTCTTCCACAGGACTCTGTTCTAGAGGCCTTGCTCTATATTCTTTCACTGCTCGCTTCCTGCTCGTTATGAAATCATTTCTATGCCGATGGTGTACAATCATGCGTTTACTGCTTTGCTATAAATGCATATTATTCATATATGCAAGCATAAGCTTATATATATATATATACATATATTATAACATTTAATTTTGATACAATACATATATGAACAACATTGTTCCTTAACAATTACAATTACATGATGATTTAGTAAAGTATTTCATATGTTCGCCACAGAAAATCCGAACCTCAGACTCCATCATCCGATCCTCCTGATGTCGCTCGAGAATCATATTACGCAGGAGTCGTGAAGAACGCAGTATTCGACGACACGACATTAGACAACGGCTACCCCATCAGCCATATTCCACCTCCACCTGAATACGCTGACCTCAACATTGGTCCATCCTCGTCGTCGTTGTATTCAAACGAAAGAGATCACAGATATCTCTCGTTCGCCTAGACCATGACAACCTCACCGCCATCCTAGAACATTTGCTTGACACGGTAGTCGATTAGTTAGAACGCTTCGTCTGTAATGCTAAGAGTAGGGGTTCGATCCTTGTCCGAGGTGGCTAATGTGTGGAATGACCTTGAGTCTACTACAGTTCCTTAGAGCCGTCGATGGTCTGTCCTATGGTCTTGTGCACGTATGAACTTTGGAAGGAGGGCATTATATCGTGTACATTAACCCGTGCTCTGCTGTATTGAGTATTTAATTGAAAGTTGAAACGTGTACACTGCACAGTGTACACCGATGTTAGACAAAGCAGATGTAACTAATATGGCTTGTATAGGAAATAAATTGTTTATTGCAACCATTCGCAACTGTGTTCACTATTGCAACTTCGCACTTTTATAGCGATTGTGAGAGGAAACTCATCTAAATGCCACAGACAAGACCACGACCGAATTGCTATGTGCGACAAAAATGTACCTCGTTTTTACTTACGCAATCATCATTATAAAAGAATTGCAACTAGCACTCATGTTGTGTGCATAGCTATCGAGGCTGTGAGTTATGTATATTAGAAAACCGACCTGTAGGGCCTATGTAGGACAGACTATTTGAACTTTCAATAATCTATATCTATGTCGATTTTCGAGACAAAAATAAAAGTAAATTCAAAATTTATGAAGATGTCGTCATGTTGAGTAAGTATAGGCCTACAGGCTAAGTAATTAGTGTGAACTAATCGCTAGTTCTAACGTTCATCACCAACTGTTCGTAATTCCACCAACGCTTGTTCCAAGACCGTGAAGGTCTTGCATTCGTATCAAACAATACCAGAGCTACGCTGTCCTTAATACATCTGTTAAAAGACACATGACAAATAAAATATATAAATGGGCAATAATATAATTAGGCTACCTTACTATATCCAGGGACGTAACTAGGATTTTTCGTTTGGGGGGGCTTAAGCCTTAAGTATGACCAATGCTTAAAGTGTAAAGAAGAAGTGCCAGGACGCTGTATTGTAATTGGTCGTGAAGTTGCGAGTGCCAAAGGCACGAAGCCCGTCTCGACTAGGGGGTCTGGGGGAGCGTCCGTTAAGCTCCCCCAGCGGGGTCTGGGGCTCCGCCCCAGCGACCAGCGCATTTTTGGCTGTGTCGACCTCAAATGGAGCCATTTTAAGGCTCTTGTTTGCCAGCTATTTGTGAACGAAAAAGTTTCGAAAATTGTAAGAATAAGTCGTTTTTCAGTGTCGCAAGGCTCAAGCTACCAGGATAACAATAAAGTTTTCTCTTTACCGTAAGCTCCCCAGCGGGGTCTGCCAGCGACCAACGCATTTTTGGCTGTGTCGACCTCAAATGGAGCCATTTTTAGGCTCTTGTTTGCCAGCTATTTGTGAACGAAAAAGTTTCGAAAATTGTAAGAATAAGTCGTTTTTCAGTGTCGCAAGGCTCAAGCTACCAGGATAACAATAAAGTTTTCTCTTTACCGTAAGCTCCCCAGCGGGGTCTGGGGCGGAGCCCCAGCGACCAACGCATTTTTGGCTGTGTCGACCTCAAATGGATCCATTTTTAGGCAGTCATGGCCGGTCGTCCGTAACTGCATGTACGCCGTCCATGCGGTAGTCTATATAAATTAGCCGTAAGCATACAACGGCTTGATTTCATTTGGGGGGGCTTCAGCTTCGTTTGGGGGGGCTTAAGCCCCCCCAAGCCCAACGCTAGTTACGTCACTGACTATATCTGACCTTACCTTAGTAGGCCTACCTTGCAGTGCAACTATGTGCAATATTATTATAAGTCGTAATAACCTATATATGACATTGTGCAAGCGTGCCTATCTATTTAATGCAAATTGTATGACGTAGCCTACAGTGTAAGTGGTTCTTTAGCGTGTAAGCTTAAGCTTATCAATCCATCGTAGGTATTGCTCCGTCTGTTTGCACTGATGCGTCTCGTAGTAAGGCCTATCCATTCGCAGTAGTTAGTTATGCATCCCATTTCGAAAGCAGCCTAATGACAGATTCATTATGTTCAAATACAGATCGTTCAAAACAAGACTATAATACATTAATACTAATACATTGTGGGGCACGGTGTTGTAGTGAGATGACGCTTATAATAATTATTCTGTGTTATCGCGCAGTACCGGTATCGTTAAACTGAAGCGACCAATAGACCTAGAACTCAGATGCAATCACAATGAACCACGGTATTTAAATAGGTTACATGAAAACAGAAGCGTAATAATTTATGTGCGACCTGCATGGTGGCTGATCGGTAACGCGCTTGCTCACGGAGCGGGCGTTTGCGGTTCGAATCCGGGTAACGACCTTGGGCAAGTTGTTCACGCACACATGCCTCTGTCACCAAGCAGTAGGCTATAATTTGGTACTGTCGTGAGCTGGGAAGTAAACGGCAAGTCCTGTGATGCACTGGCCTCGTGTCCAGGACCTTGGGATTCGTTCATTGCCGGCTCAAGGCCAAGAAAAGGAGATAAGCGCCTCATCAACGGGCCTTTGGCCCTTGGACGACTTTGCTTTTTACTTTAATATGCAGGATTTCTAAGTACCCAGTAAGCCTATTCGCTGTATAATTACAGATCTCTAGTTTTAGCTAATCAGTGACTGCTGCACTGAGACTTATTTCTCTGCCTCCGGACTTTTCTGAGAAAGTTCGAGGACGCTGATCTCCACGTGCAGAGGATGAGGCTTTTTTATAATAACATGATCAATCATTGGTTATTATATTTAGACCTACTGCCAAATTATTATTATTACTGTTACCATAAAATTATTGCTGCCATATTATTTATTATTCTCATTATTCTTGCCGCATACGAAAGAGACGTTTAGAGGGTGGCAGCCGCCTATATTTATTGCGTCAGCCCTAATTGTTACTTAAGCCATTGACTTCAGAATGTCTTGCCATGTTAAGTTGCATGAATTTCTAAGTAGACTAATTATTATCACGCAAGGGGACCAGCTAGGTGCAACTCTCTTTGTATGTGGTTGCAGACTTGAATGAATCCATTGAAAACACAATACACCCTGCTATAGCCTAGCTATTACCCTCTTGGCCCTACTTTCACAGCCAATGACACATCGTTTATTCTGCTTGCGAGCCTATCATGGTTTTACCCGATGTACAGAAATAATAACTACTTAATAATATTAGTGCCTAGGCCTATAAATTATGCTCTGAAGTACAAGCACCGACACCTACCTGTAGGCATTAAAAGCGTCAGCACAGGAGAACGTTTGGTATTATCTGCTTAGAGTGGTTGGAACATAATTTGTGGATATAATATCGATATTAGGATTCTCGTTGCGTTTTATATTTTGTACTCATTGGAACTTCCTAAATAATCTACCTCGTGATGATTCACAAAACCAGAAAGGAAATCGTACGCGGTAAGATTTTCAGCGATGCTAAGTCTTATTCTATTAATCGGTTTCCAATTCTAATAGACAATTATAATAATAGTCATGACTTCCGGTGAATGTTGGTGCGATGGATGAACGGATAGACTGATGTATGAATGGATGGTTGGAAATTGTGGATAGTTGATGGATGGATGGATGAATGGAATGGATGGATGAAATCAAGGAACTGGTGGTGACAACCTGAATAGATGGATGGATACTGGATGAATGGGTATCTAAACAAACAGATGCATAGTAAAGTAAAGTCCTATCCCGTTCCACGAGGAACATAGGAAGGCGCTCATCTCCTTTTCCAATCCCAAGGTCCTGGACACGGGGTCAGCGTATCGCAGGATTTGCTGTTTACTTCCCAGCTTACGCCGGTACCAAATTATACTGCTTGGTGACAGAGGCACGTGTGCGTAAACAACTTGCCCAAGGTCGTTTCCTGGAGTCGAACCCGCAACCTCCCGCTCCGTGAGCGGACGCGTTACCGATCTGCCACCAGGTCGCACAGATGCATATTGCATAGGCATACATTTTAGTTAGCAAGAATAACATACACAAACTCCGCCACTGGTTGCACTCCGCCAGTGCCAGGCCCATGCTTCGGTAATGGAGGAGGGCGACACTAATCATATTTGAAATTGCAGCGCCGTTAAACAGCAACAAGACCAAGAGACAGAGGAAAAGCAAACGGTGTCACAAGCAACAGCGGATTACTGTTACAGTAAGGCCGCCTACGCGTGAAATAGCGAACAGACAGAGCGAATCGTTGGCGCTGCTTCATGCTGAACCATTTTCAACGCAATAGATTCTTAAATTTGTAGAGACCTGTATTTGTGTTTCTTCATGACCCAGAAACCTGCGACGTTCTGTAACACGTATTCCTTTAAGCTCTATGCAATCCTGCGGCTGCATGCACACAGCTTAATAAATCAGTAACGCTAACTGGCAACATATTCACTCGTCAGTCACGGTTATCAAACTTTCCTTGAACTCGTCTAAAATTAACGTTCTGTAGCGAAACGGAAGTTGAAGAAAGCGTTTTACGAACCTGTATAAAAATGTAGTAGTTGGATTTTCACCCAGAGTTTGGTGGTTAAAATCTTCTTCTTCTTCTTCTTCTTCTTCTTCTTCTTCTTCTTCTACTTCTTTCTTCTTCTTTTTTCTTCTTCTTCCTCCACCACCACCACCAACACCAACACCACCACTACTACTACTACCACCACTACAACAACAACTACAGCAACAACAACTATAGGCTAATACTTCTATAATGAACACTACTGATACCGATATTGCAACAACAACTAGGCTACTTCCGTTTTTCTCCTCCTAAGTATGGAGAAGAGTAGACTTAATTCTACTTATGATTAATCTTCAATCATTTCCTCACATTTATAATCATTTCCTGCTGATAACTATTTTTGCAGTACTACCAGGTGCACTGTTGATCATTTTGACAATACTTGAGCATACTGCTGAAGCCCTCGACTACTACAACTCTAATGGCGTGCTGTACATAAATCCGGATACCAGTTCAAACTTTAAGAAATGGTCAGATGCCCAGTCGTTCTGTAAATCGTTGAACTCCACGTTGTGTATTCTTGGCAATCAGAATCAGAGGTTATCGTTTATCGATGCACTCAAATATTTCGGACTATACAACACGCATACCTGGGTCGGTGCGATTGCAACTTACGGTGGAGCAAACAACTGGAGGTGGATAAATGGAGAAAATTACACAGGACCAGGTAAGTTGCCTTCTGAACACCGAGTGACGTTCTGTTGTTCATATTGATGTTTACACTCACTAAACATAAAGAAATCTGAGTCTGAGGTGATCCATAATTATTTTCGCTGTAGCTGAGTAGTTCTGCAGTTGTCCGATAGACATACAGCTTCGATAACATGAAAGACATTCTTCCTAGCTGTTTCTCAGTAAAATAGAAGGATTGAGAAAGAATTAGAAACAGAGGGAGACAGACAGAGACAGAGAGAAGTAGAAACAGTTTGAGAGACAGACAGACAGAAACAGAGAGAGAAGTAGAAACAGAGACAGACAGAGACAGAGAGAAGTAGAAACAGATAGAGATAGAGAGACAGAGAGAGAGGTAGACAGACAGTGGCAGGCAGACAGACAGAATAGAGACAGAGAAGAATTAGTTTGAGAGTTGAAGAAGGTATCCGCTAAGTAGTTAGTCAGTTTAGTTGAGTGTCAGAGAGTCAGTGTTTGACAGTTAGCAGTTGAATCACAAAGTTTGGGTGCGCGATAGTGTAGGGTGTGTTCGGTGCATTTAAGCCGGAAGATTGCGGTTTCAAATCAACCTCAAGCCGCCGCATAGGAGCCATGAACAAGTATTTCACTCGCAATTGCTCATGGGCTTAGGCGGGAAATTCTGATTCAGTGTCCGCGCTGCAGTACGAAGCGCCTCTGAGTATTATAGCAGCTTGAAGCAGCTTTTTTGTGCCCATACATACAAGAGTCCTTTGGGAAGATCATTGTGAAAGTGCTGAATTTTTAAGAATAGAGTTTTACCGAACGAACTGAAACTCTATAACTCACTGGTTCAAACTCACTAGAAATACTGGAGCGAACGATATGTTGTGCAACAATTTATTTATCTACAATTCATTTGTACCAATATGAATAAAATGTCCATCATTCTTACGTTTCAGCTATTCAAGGAACTTCAAATTTCATCTATAGTTACACAACCATCTCAAAGCCAGGGTCGTCAATCAGTGTAAACACTGCGAGTGCGTTACACATCCACAACTACTTGTGTCAGTATCCCGTGACATGTAAGTTGCAACAACGTTAAAATCGTCCAAATACATTTTTGGAATACGTTCGAATTTATTGTTACAAACATTGAACACAGCCTACATGCATAACCGCAAAAAATAAGCTACGTGCAGTGATCCTATAATTATTAAATTTTTAAGGGCTTTATAAAGTATCTGCATTTCTACTTTCTGCTCATTTTCTTAGTCATACGGCATGCGTTCTAAACATATCAAGCTCGCATTTTTTATCAAGATGCTTTTGAAGATTTGCATATTAATTATTGGTGAGCGCTTTGCAATTCTAGGCCTAACTTTCTGTCGTTCGTTCTCTAAAACGTCAATTTTTGCTCTGCTACTTTATGCGTTTGAATTGTCTTGAACAGGCTTACTATAGGCCTAGACCCTATGCCGTATTAAATTACAAATTAAAATGCACATTTCAGCATCATCTTGTTCGAGTGGTAAGACATTATTAACGTCGAATGGTTTCTGCTATATCGCATCAAATGTGACGGCAACCTGGTTCATGGCAAGAAATTATTGTCTTTCAAATGGAGGAGATTTAGCAAGTTTCAAGGATCTGAATTCTATCAGTCAGTACCTAACTGTGGCTCCATACTGGATTGGATTACGTAGCAGTTGGTGGAATTGGCAAAACGCAGGTAACAGGTTTCTCATGAATTATCAAACGTATTTTATTATCTAATAATATGATTATTTATTTATCGTAATCAAGTCTAGTCGTTTCTATCCCTGTCCATGCATTTAGTTCCTGTCTTGGCATGTTCTCAGTCTTATTCTTATTCTAATGTTCTTATTCTCTTCAGTATTGACATTTATAATCTGGTACTAATCGTCGTTCTCATTCTGGTCTAGCCTATATAGTGCCCGTTTTGATTTTTTGTTTTCCTATTAGTAATCTTATAACCAGTCAAGTCTAAAATACCGTAGTCAAGTACATGTGATTGTTATTATTTTATTGCTATTGTTATTCTTATTATTATAGGCCTATTATTGTTTCTATTATTGTTCTCTAAATAAATTGTCTTGAAAATTGTCTTTATTTGACATACCCCTAAAACACAGAAGCAGATAATTTATTCTGAACCAAAAATTCGCCCCAAATAAGTTTACAAAAACAGGTGTTCCTAAGCATTTAGTTGAAATTATCTAACCTTAAGATGTGTCGAAATGTAGAGACAAGCCATCAAAAGCCAAATTCAAATCAGTAAAAGAATAATTGTTATTAAAATATTAGTGTCTTTATTTATAGTGACTGAAACATCAACCGATGTGACGTATTCTTTTTGGGCGAATTCTCAACCAAACGATGACAATGCAGACTGCATGTACTTCACAGACGGAACTCAGTATGATGACCTGTGCTACGTGGAAATGAACTTCATCTGTCAAGGAGGTGCGAATAAAGATAATCATGATTAGAGGTCAATAAAAGTATAAAATGTGGCAATGATGATATATGGCTATGGTACAATAGTTTGGGTGCTGGGCAGTCAATCTAGAAATCTTGCAGAAAGGGCAAACCGCAATGGCCACGGTTATATTTGTAGCAAAAGCTTGAAAAATGCAAAATTTGTAAACTAATATATGTGCATATTATTTTTTTCATAGAGGTTCTAAATTTATCCTCCTCAGTGGATTTGTCCAACTCGTTGGACAAATGTCCAACGAGTTGGACATATGACACGGCATTGCGACAACCCTATCTCCCACACCTATTGTGTTAAAAGCCTACAATTTGCACTAAAAGAACGAGTAATGTCTAGGTAATAAAACTGCTGATTGCTTTTAATAATATTTGTAACCCCTTAGGAAATATGGTTTTTTTACCTGTTGCCCCTTTCCGTAGAAGTTTTGACTAAAATCGGCGCCATTTTGTTTTGAATCAACACTGAAAAGTTTTAACTTTTTCATTCGCCAGATGTAGGCACATTATGTCCAACACGTTGGAAGTTGGTTCTGAAATATTGGATGAAATAGCTTGTGAGTTATAGCCCTAGTACCCAATGTCCAACCAGTTGGACAAGACACTGAGGAGGATAAATCTGTCAGTTTCTCTTTGTGTGTCATTAGTGCTTTCGTGAAAAGACATTAATTTGCTGAAACTAAAAGAGGCATGGTTAAAATGTAAGTGTCACTTTCCAGGGGCAAGTGCCCCTCCTGCCTCTATATGCGGGCATTCATGCTTTATAGTATCCAATATTGCATGATGCACATAAGAAGTTGTATTGTATTACCATTGATTTCATTCATACTATTCTATTCCATTTTGCTACTTATTTATCACGATCAGGGCCGGATTTAGGCATGTTCAACATGTTCGGCCGAACAGGGGTCCCCACACTTTCCACACTTTAGGGGGGCCCCCACAAAATGCGGGGAAAAAATTTTTTTAGGGAAATTTCGACGAAACGACTATTTTCCGCGAAATTTCGCCAGATGACTTAAAAAAAAGGTCATCAACTTTTTTGACGGATGAAATGGTATGATTTTCCCGAATTTTTTTTCCCGACCCAAAAAAAAGAATATCCGCAAAAATTTCCCGGACAGGGCCCCCTCAAAAATTTTCCGAACAGGGCCCCCACATTGCTTAATCCGGCCCTGATCACGATGTATTACTTTAAATTATAAAATATTGGCATGTGTGTATCTGTTTTTTCTTTCTTCAATTAATGCTGACCGTAGGCAAGGAGTCAACATTGCCTGCATCTCCGGCGGCTTCCTCTCTGTCCAGTTCACCCAGGCCTGAATCAATGTCCACCTCTTCAAACGTAGATGTACTTGAAACAAGCAGCTCTGTCTTTTTAAACGGTGCAACGATGCCGACGGCCTCGCATGAGCTTAATATGGTGATAGGTGAGTGTATAGGTTTGTAGCCTGTGTAGTGTGTAGTATGTACGATGTAGTATATATGCGTATCCTGTGGGTTTTTAACACCTCTTCATTTGGAGTGCGGTATACGTGTAGTGGGTATGTTCGTT
The DNA here is from genome assembly GCA_945859605.1 of Lumbricus rubellus. NCBI lineage: Eukaryota > Metazoa > Annelida > Clitellata > Crassiclitellata > Lumbricidae > Lumbricus > Lumbricus rubellus. Next base: position 1,887,800 of record OX243828.1, read on the forward strand.
GTCTTGCAACCTCAAGTCGCCTCGTGTAGGGACCTTGGACAAGTCTTTCACTCGCAATTGTTCAGCGCTTTCGGCGCGAAACTCCGATTCAGTGTCCGCGCTGTAGTCGGGAGCGCTTCTGCGTAGAATCTTCAAGAGCGCCATAACAAGTGCACCTACAGGCTACATGCATATAAGTAATTGGAGAGGCTTAAACGTAGATAGTTTTGAAACACTGAACAAAACGAAAGCCTCTGAAAGTTATCAATTAACGTGCAAACATGTTTTATCGATTATCTTGTTCTTCTATGTAGAATTATTTTTCCTGAAGGTGTTTCGGAATTATTACAAGATCGGTTTAGCATATTAGGCCTATAATATAGAATTCACTTTGCGATCGTTACAGGCCTGTTTCGCCACATGCATACCGATCCTGTTACATACAATTACTTATTATAGTGGGTTATCCTGATCCCAATATTTCCGCAGCTCCCAAAAAGTATTGGAATCCAATATTTTCTCAGGCGCTTACTACAAAATATAGGCGACGAAGAACGGCGTAATTCGGTTCAAAAGGTGCAGGCAAGCAGACAGAAACGTGACGATGGTTAATAATAAGCTATTTGTTAGGGCGTTGTAACGCGTCCATATCGGTACAAAGGCGCCTCACAAAAAACTAGCTGCGACATAAGCTTTAGCAAACAAAGGATTTAGGCTTTGATTTGAAAGAGTTCCCTGAAGCGGCCAATAATAGGGTTTAGAGTTGAAGAGACGAACGAGGCAAACAAGAGAAAGAATATAACTCAGAATAAGAGTATGACTCAGAATAGAATTATTTATGGAATAACAAAGTGCTTTGAGTTACAGACCTGTGGCGAAAGTAGGCTACAATCAGATTGCCTGTTAGAAACAAGTCTTAGGCTACTTTGAACTTTGCTCACGAGGATAATTTTAATAATAATAATCTGACACTTCTTTCATCTCATAATATTTTCTGATTTAGCACCTAAAATACATGTAATTTTGTTTTGGCATATTATGCATTGTCTATCACCTGCACTGATCTGCGTTTTGTCCAGGTATTGCGATTGGAATCGTAGTGCCGGTAATGGCCATCATCATCATCATAATTATCGTCGTTATCGTTATTCGTCGCAGGAAAGACAAAAGGTAAAATCAATATCAAAGGCCATAATTATCAATAGGCCTACTCAATGTCCTATTATATCTATTCTATAGAAGAAGGTTTGTGATAAATCAGAGCGTCAAGCAAAGTATTCTAATTAAAACCATAAATAACGGCGATGGTGTTACCGTGTATAATCGACGATGGTGTTACTGTGTATAATCGATGGTGTTACTGTGTATAATTGTTATGTGTGCTTTTAGTGATTTCTTCCTCCATTATAGTCTTGTTCTTTGCCTCAAACAAGGCTGCATACATGCGGATTATTTAGTGCAATTGCAAATGTTGAAATAAGACATCGGTTCAATCTCGCACGTGTACAGCAATTATGAGGCAAAAAGATGTTGCTGACACAAGAAAATCCAAGGAATAGGCCTAAGCGGAGTTTGCTAAAGAGATGCTGTTCCGAATTAGCTCCGTGTTGAATATTAAAAAATAATCAGTATTGCCTCTTATCGTAGCAAAGCTAGGGAATACAAAACTGAAGTTTCCTAAGTTCACATTTCAGTGGGAAAAGTCTAGAGTTTGGTTTCTAAGCCGCGATTTTGATTATTTTCTGTAGTGTTTTATTCCAAGTAGGCTACAAGAAATCACGAAAAGTTTGAATTCCCTTGTGTAGGTTTCCCTCTGATCTCCTATAATATTATGATTGTGCTTTAATTGAGTATAGCTTATAATTAGTTTTAAAAAAGAGCTGAACATAATGTATGTTACAACTGAACGATTGACAGTTGCATTTGATAAATATTGTTTCAGGAAAGCAGTGGAGCAAAACACAAGAAGCGAAGACGTCAATCAACGTCAAAGTCCACTAACCCCTCCAACGTACACCCCGCCAAATATAAACACAAGAGACCGAAGTGTCAATCATCCTCAAATTCCACCAACCCCTCCCACACACTCGCCTCTAAACATAAACACACGAGACAGAAGTGTCAATCACCCTCAAAGTCCACTAACCCTTCCCACACACTCGCCTCTAAACATAAACACACGAGACAGAAGTGTCAATCACCCTCAAAGTCCACTAACCCCTCCCACGTATGATAATACGCCGCTAAATATAAACACAAGAGACCAATATGTCAACTACCCTCAAAGTTCACTAACCCCTCCCACGTACGCGCCTCTAAACATAAACACACGAGAAAGAAGTGTCAATCACCCTCAAAGTCCACCAACCCCTCCCACGTACACGCCTCTAAATATAAACACAAGAGAACAAAGTGTTAATCACTCTCAAAGTTCACCAACCCCTCCCACGTACACGCCTCTAAATATAAACACAAGAGACAGAAGTGTCAATCACCCTCAAAGTCCACCAACCCCTCCCACGTACACGCCTCTAAACATAAACACAAGAGAACAAAGTGTCAATCACCCTCAAAGTCCACTAACCCCTGCCACGTATGATAATACGCCGCTAAATATAAACACAAGAGACCAATATATCAATTACCCTCAAAGTCCACTAACCCCTCCCACGTACATGCGGCTAAACATAAACACAAGAGACCGAAATGTAAATCATCCTCACAGTCCACCAACCCCTCCCACGTACACGCCTCTAAATAATATTATAAGCACAAGAAACCAAATTTTCAATCACCCTCAAAATCCACCAACCCCTCCCAAGCCTCCCACATATATAGAGCTATGCGAATAAGTTGGACAATTACGAATATTATGCTAAGATAGGAAAAAATTCCGATTAGGCCTATCTACAACCAGAGGATTCGATGAATGATTTTGGATATTTATAAGCTTACAAACGATGGCGAATTATGTGACGCACATAATCAAATGGACTTATCTGACTCTTAAATGTTAATGACGCTTTTGAGAAATTTAAGAATGATAGAATGATGCTACGAAGTTTCAATTGATAATCAGATTGTTATTTGGTTTACTACCTTTATTTCCACATATTATTGGACGGTCTGTGTTATTTGTAAAATATTGTGTTAAACAGTTAAACTATTAAAGAATATAGTTAGGCTATCATTTGTGCGTTATCATCATGCTAGGCCTACTTACTGTCATGTAAGCCTATAAAGTGCCAAAATTGTTTATAGAAAATTACAAAGTTTTCTATTAATTCTACGAGCAGTAGAATCAATGAATTTGGTCGCTTTTTTAATTCCTCTGTCTTGCACCACATAATTTTATATTATCGCAATTTACATTAATTTATTCGCCCAGTCATTCGTCGGTTCATTCATTCATTCGTTCATTCATTCCTACTTCATTCAGTCACCTGTCTGTAAGTAGACCTACCTGAAATTGAAGATTAATTTTGCTCCTAGTGCAGAGTGTGCCATTTTGAGCTTCCTCATGAGGTGATTTCGACCTCAATAATTATTGATAACTAACGTTACCGTACAATCGTAATTATTAGCCTACTCCTTAAGCCACCCTTGATTCCTCGGATTTAGGAAGCGTTTTAGGAATTCATCTCTATCTTGTAGATTTGCACCTGGCCTGTAATGATGACGACCAATCCAATCATAAGTAGATCTAATTATAGGTTATAGAATCTAAGCTTTTGTAATGAGTGAACATGTTCGCCCCAGCACTGCGAGTGGAAATTCCAAGTAAGCAAAAAATTATGAGAGAAAAGCATCTGGAAACACGCAGAAATGTTGACGTCGGAGATAAGTGAAACAGGAAACGCTTGAACTCGAAACAAAAAACTTCTCTGCTCAATAATTATGTGTAAGTCGTTTTGACTGGAGGTGAAATCCAGCGGAAAAGACGTGGAAGAAGGAGAGGTAGCCTGCAATGGTAAATGTACATACCGATTCTTATTAGTCGACTCTGAAACTCACTATAAGGGCTGCTGGAGGAAACGCGGTTGACGGTCGTTAAAGCTAATCATTGCCACAACTAGGCCTATGTTCGCTATGTTCTGCATCAAGTACTTCCACCAATGTATGCAAGGGTTACCGTTAAGTTAAGCCATGATGCTTGACCAAGACGCCAAACTAAGTTATGTAGGCCTACTGTATTGCGTTGAATAATATTGTATCTTAAAATTTATAAAGCGCTTCTCGAAGCAAAAGCCTTTCATAAGCGCTCCTATTGAGTGCAACACCGAGGGAAAAGTGCTATTCCAATACATCGCTTACGCACTTCTATTTACTTCAACCAAGCAAGCACTGTTGATGGAAAGTGCATCATAGATGAACTCTTACAATTATGGTTCGTCATAGTGTAGGTCAGTCATATATTTTCAGAGCTTGTTATGTAGGCTATGTCGTAGTGGAAAGGAGCGTTGCGTACAGTGGCTTAAGGCTTCAATAGAGAAGGATATGCACATTATGCAAGACATGCAGGACTCGAATCATTGTAGAGCAGCACCAGAGAAGTGAAAGTCAGATGATAGTTTATTAAATCGATGTTTGTCGAATAAAAGCACATTATGCCTAAAGACACCCTTAACTCATATAATATGAAAGCTTAGGCATTCCCGGTAGATATTTTGGACCACGATGTCAAATAAAGAAAGTTGCAAATCAAATCTCACAAATAAAACAGAGCGATAGGCCTATATCAGTAGGGTCTGTAGGCCTACACAGAAGAGCGACGTATGAGTCATTGCTGCATGTTGATAGAAGAGGCCGTAAAGTAATGTTCTCCACAAAGAAGCCTAACCATAAAACTGACAAAAAACTGTTGACTGAGTTGAAGTCAAGAAGCGAAAACATTATCAGCACAATAGGCATGTATGAATCAGAACGTGTCCAAATTGGCTAAAAGCTATGTATAAGCCTCTAGGCCATAATGACCTAAATAGGAAGGATCCATGTACAACCTAAACAGAAGGGGTCTTATCAAGTATTTTCAGTTGTACTTCCTGTTTATTTCCTATGCTCTAGTATTTGGCATTCGATTTTAAGATCAAAATCGCACTTCTCGATCAAGATGCTTTTGAAGGCTTGCATAATTCTTGGTTAGTATGAAAACGGTTATAGATGGAAACCGAAAAGAGAGAACATCCAGGTCGAGCTTAGCCAGCTGTTGCCTATAGTGCCTATAGTGCCCTCCATTTCAATGTAAGATTATTAAAGCGGGGTAAGTCTAGTCTAAACGTCAAAGGCAGTAAGGCAGATAAGATTCCTTAGCGGCACCGTTTGCAATTTTCCGCATTTAAGATTAACAGACCGCCAAATCAATAGGCTATTTCTCGCCATTACAACAGCTACTGCTAGAAGGGTGTTAATTAATTTTGTTGAATTGTAGTCAATGTGTCAATAATGAAGACGCAAATAACGTTACCGCCACATGTTTCGATTTGTACTGGAGATGTCTGTTATATAAAACCGGAATCTACAATTGGAAGAAACTGGGCAGAAGCACAGCAAATATGCCAGAGCTCAACGCTTATTTCAGCAACACTGCCAATAGTTGACAGTTCGAAGCATCAAAAAAGTTTCGAAGCAGCTGCCCGTCGTCTTACCACAGAAGGTGAACGGCAATTAGGGATATGGATTGGTGCCATAGCGTCCTATAATAGCCGGCCTAAAAACTGGACTTGGATAGACGGAAGTAGTTATCTCGAGACAGGTAACTAGACAACGAATAACTATAAGGATCATTTTTGTAATATTTACAGCAATACTCAGTAGTCACAATCATGTAGCTTGAAACTAGCATTTTGTTAGTCTTATTCTTCTGCTCCTCGTCATCATCATCATACTCGTGTCTTGCATGCTCCTGATCGGTAGGCATGTATATTTCTGTAACTCTGAAAAACACTTTGTCTTGATGCCAGTTCCAAGCCTGGTTAAAGGAGGAGGGGGTCGCTAATTGTCTTTGTTACCATACACTGTCATACAGTGACGTTAAACTGCAAATAGCCTACACACACTTCGTGTTGAACTCGTCTCCACAGGCAATGTACAACCCACTCTCCAGCGGGTGCAAAACTGAAAATTCGCTTCCTACGTCCATTCTGTCGTGTGTTTGGTTGTCCAAATGGTTTTTCCAGCCCGTTAGTAGTCAGTAGATTGTTGCAGTTTGAGGAGTGCTCAATTTTCCGGGTTACTCGTGCTTGCATTATGCATTTCCGATTAGCTTATGTAGCCTATGCACATAATTATATTTTTTAATTTTTATTCCGCGTGTACTGGGAATTTACTATATTTAGGCTACATCTACATGATAATGCCCGTCCTATGAGCAGCAGCCGATGAGGCTGCTGTTGAGTGGATCTGCGTGAACTGCAAAACCTAAAATAAAATAATCTAGCCTACAAGATATGTAGATTTACACTGAGCAGCATTACATGTAGACTATCGAATTATGATATTATAATAACTGGAAAGCTTATACTGCAAACCATATGAGAAGTCGTCAGCAGTTGTTTCCGTTATTGCAATTGAATATCTTTTCTTGAAAACAGCATTACCAGAGACCATATAATTATCTAGACGACACAGCACTAACAAACAAAATACTTTTAAGAGCTCATGTTATAGAGGATCTTTTCTACAATAGGCGTTTCTATGTATTTTTGGAATCGTAGAATCTACTTAGACTACTCATTAACATAATTTATTGCTAAACATTTTAGTGGTGCATTCAGAAGAAGGCTTTGGCAAGAATTATGCCTTTGTGCAAGACAAGTCAACTGGAGAAGGCATACTTGCGTATGCAGCAGATCCAAAAGAAAGAAATTCCTACATCTGCTTTTATCCCACTGCTGACGAAAGCAAAGAAGCAGGTGACCTTCAAACTTTTGCTAGCATGGCATAGGCCTACTATAAAGTTCTAAAGATTGGCTTCTGGAAGAAATTCCATATAGAAACCGGCAATAATTATATGCGGAATGTCCTGCATTTGCTCCAATCCCGGAGCGCATTATCTACCGGTTTTATGGTTTGGTGTTGCGAATCCTCCTATAGGTAGACTTACCGCTTCTGAATATTTAAAAGAACAGTTGCACTCCGCCGCTCTAGTCTGGGTGTACACTGTACTGTCTGTACAGGCTTGTCGTGCTATCCGCACCTTCACACTGGGTGTGCTCCTCGTTTCCCACTGGCAAAAACTGCTTTTAGACAGCGTCGTGCTTTCTCTGTTGTTGAATGTTGACCCATGGTATGGAATGAGCTTCCATTGATTTCACGCCCTCGGAGCCTCGGAGGCGATTTTATAACAAAAACTCACTATTGGATAACATGGGGGTGCATTTTCCACCCCACACTATTTGAGGCATGTGATATAAAATTAAATCATGTTCAATCAACAGCGGTAATTAATTCAAGTTCAGCATAAAATTTACAAACTATGAAACCTAACCATAGAGTCAAACATCAGCACAATCATCGCGTCTTAAAACAGTCATCCATACACAAGTAACGGTTTATTGCAGTTGCATGCTTTCCAATTACAAAGTTGTCACATATAGCCTACATGTAGGCTAGGCCTATGACATCATCGATATCAACATTATCTGCTCCTAGACATCACTACTATCATCAAGCTCTGCATTATCCTCATCACTCTCATCATTTTCAATCCAATCTGATATCACTTTAGCGGCATTTGCTGCAGATAACCGTCGAGAAATCTGTCGCATAAATTAATTTTCAATATGAATGGCCACAATATGTCGTCAGTCACGTGGCCATGCATTCAATATTTTAAAAAATATATCAAAGCATGGAATTAAATAAAAATCATCTATGCACAGGAAAACAAAAGCCCATGTCATAAGTTCAAAGCAGTTACAAAATCAGCTCAAATACTGTCAGTGGGGTGCAAAAAGCATCCCAGGTTAGCCTCCAAGGGTTAAGAATAATTATGACGAGTATGATTTACTCAAGTATACCGTCCTTGACTCCTTATCATTTGGGCGCGCTCCTGAGTTGTAGTCTTGAAGGGACCCTCACATAAAAAATTTTATGTGTAATTAATGAGTTAATTCTAGTGGAAGGAAGTTGAATGAAGGCTTGATATGATCGATCAGCAGCCAGTATAATTTACAAAGAAGTCAGAACTATTAATCATAGGCCTAGGCCTATCCCTTCTGCTACCATTATCATTGTTATCATTCTTGAATGTGGGCCCTTAGAATAAAATAGTTGCATGAATAAAGTAGACATTTGTTTACTATTGCAAAGATGATGCTAGCTTGTATGGTCAGTGCTTGCAGTGGCGGATCCAGAACTGTTTCAAGGGGGGGACCAAAATCTTAGATCTTGGACGGCAAGAAGGAAAAATGTTTCAAAAGTTCGAAAAATAGTGATCGGTCGTTGAGGAAAAAGTACTTTTCATCCGCCCAAAAAGTTGATGACCTTTTTTTAGTCCTCAACTTCAGAACCGAATGGGGAGGGGCCACGTTCCATACAATTTTCCGAATACGGGGTCAATATCTATTACACCCATATTCGTATTGCTAATCTAAGACCAAATGGGTGGGCCACGACCCATGGCAGTTTTCAATGGGGGGGCCATGGCCGGATTGGCCCCCCCTGGATCCGCCCCTGAGTGCTTGTTTTCTGAACGCGACAATAAAACTGGCCACTGCAGCTGCTGCTGTCCAGTCGCTACGGTGGACTTGTACTTTCGTGATGGAACAGAAAAATTAGGCCTATTTCATAATAATTATCATAAAATGCTATTAAGAAGAAAGTGATATAGAATTAATTTTAAAATGCTATGAAGAAGTAGGCTTACGTGATTATAACAGTACTATCATTCATAAAATGCTATGTTTTATGTTCAGATAATATTATGTGCAAAAGCGATGCCGGAAGGATTGTATTAAGCATTGAACCTCGCTGCTATGTGAAATACGATGGGCAGGTTTCATGGTTCCACGCAAGAAACAACTGCCTCGCAAATGGTGGTGAGCTGGCATCGTTTACCAACATTTCCATTCTTGATGGACAAATTGGCCCGAATAAATTTTGGGTTGCACTACGGAGCAGCCAGTGGAATTGGCAAAATGCAGGTAGATGACATTGACAGTGTTGTTCATAATATGCCTTGATTAAAATGGGTATATTTTTTGCAGAACCATTGCAACAATGAATGTCATTCATGATCCATACCCATTGTGGGCAAGGTGGTATAGTGGTGAAATACAGCCAACGACAGTGGGTCGGTGCTTGGTTTGAATTTGGACCTGCCTTGTTTAATAGTCATTGATGCATGATGCACATCTTTACAGCAGAACATTGCTTTGGATATTACATTTTCAGTAACGGGTTCGTCATCTGATGTTACATACACACTGTGGAGTTCTGATCAGCCAAACGAAACAACTCCAACCTGCATCAGCACAGACGCTGGCGATAAGTTTCCAAACTGGAGAGATTACAACTGTAGTGAATCGCTTCCATTCATATGCCAATGTAAGAACATTTTATACATTATATTATTAAAAATTTCAAAATTATGGGTAATTATTGATTGTTTTGCACAATTGAAAATGAGCGTGACCATACCTTCCAGGCTGCACAAATTGGGACAGATTGAATCTCATGTGACATTGTAGATATATAGTCTCGAGTTTCAATTTCAAGTCCCATTAAGGCCTACTATGCACGCCTAAAGACTTTTAATCGACAAGGTCTTTATTTTGTTTTATGTCCAGCAATGAACAAAAGTTTTAGCCTAATCCTATTAGGCTACAATATATTTTCCTCCTATATGTTGTGTGACAGCAGGCCTACGTGTGAAATCTGTTTGCCAGTCCTTTTTTCTTATTTAAAGTTATTCGTTCCTTGATTCATCTTTTCTAGTGTATAAGTTACGATAAGCTTAACACTTAATAGTTAGGCCTACTAAGCTAAACCAAATTAAATGTTCTAAGGACATTGTGTAGGCCTATTCAGTACAGCACTGTATGCATGTGAGGCATGGAAAATCAAAAACCAAATGATGGGATAAAATATTGGCCTTTTAAATGTAAGCTACTGCTGTAGAAGAATATTACACCTGAATTGGACAATGAAAGTTTCAAATAAAGAAGTCCGTAGAAAGCTAAATATAAAGAAAGACTCAATGCAGGGAATTATGAGAAGGAAACTCAGTCTATTCGGACATAAAATATAATGTGGAATGGACAACAACCGAAAAAAATTGTGATACTTGGAATTACGGACGGCATGGGGAGAAGAGGAAGACCAAACAGGGAAACAGGGAGTGGATAGATGACATCAAGGACTGGTGGAATCGAGACCTATTAATACAGCTTAGGCTAACTACATTGTATATTTTTGCACAAGATCGGGGACTATGGAAAATTATTATGTGCATTGGACCTTCAGACCATGAATAACGATGATGATGAAGCTAAACACACTTGCCTCTGCAGACATCTCTATGATCATTTTTAAATCCAATATATTTCAGAATTCCAATTAGTAAATTAGGGGGGCACCTTAATAAAGCATTTAGACATAATAATAATTATAGGAGTGCGTACGCTCTTTGTATCGTGCGATTGATCTAAAGATAATGTTTTAATCATCAGTCGCTTCGCCGTTTGCAATGACTTCAACTCCTGAAATTTATGCGACACCATCTTCTACACCTCGGCATACTGCACAGGCAAGTCTGCGGTCATCGACAACTGGAAGCAACAGTGGAACGACACCTTCGGTTTCATCAGAAATACATACAGTTTCATCAAATGAAGACAAGCAGAAGAATGATACAGGTAGAGAGTGGCCATAAACAAATCGCTTACTAGGTAAAGGCCTAATAGTAGGCTATAGCCTATGTGACATGCGAATGCGATGTCAAAAATTAAATTCATGTGTATTGTAGGCTACATTAAGGCGAAGATGCTTCAAATATTATAGGTCTACTTGAAATGCTTTAAATTAATGCGCTCACATGAAAACATTCTACGTCTAGTTCGTATTAGGCCTATAAGTAGCCTAGTTGTATCAGATCGTTAACCTGTTTTCATTGCTATCTGTCAGCCTATATTTGTTAGCCTGTGCACTCGGAAAGCGCGTGTCTGTTATCATATGGCTGTATATTATGTTATTATATTCGTTTATGTAATAATTGTAGCATTCAGATACCAGTTCACATTGTTAATGTAGTGATATCAACTCAACAATGCTCCTTTGAGAGGCTCAGACACTGGAGAAACCAGACAGTTTCCAAACAGAGTTTTTTTTGCGTGCAGTTGTACACAAAATGGGCAGTTCTAAAATGAATGGAATTGTGCAGTAATTAGAGCACGTCTGTGCAGCTAAAACAAGTAAAAAGGGTCGTTTGATGAGGAGTAATTTACCATGGAGGATGCAAAAGGAAAGAATGGGTCGTTTGCAGTTCTAGAATTTTTTTAAAAGCCCTTTACCCGTGCTTGCGAATGACATAATTTATGTGGCGTCCCCACTCCACAGCCAAAAGGCCCGAGAGGAAAGTTTCCCCAAGATGTTTTCTTACCTGATCAATGAAGAGGATGTAGACGAGTTCGATGTTTAAATGTTAAGATATTAAAAATAAGTGCTAACTATGTATTCCACTTCCAATTTACACGCAGAAATCTACTTCCAACCTTCATGACTTCCGCTAAGACTCCCCAACGCTTGAACAACTCCGACATCTAAGCTCATCTTTCTTAAACTGCCAACGTATCGATTCTAAACTGTGCTTGGAGCAAACTTATGAAACAACGCATAGCAACTATTTGGCCATAAAACCAGTTTATAATATCGTAGGACCAATGCTTAAAATTGCACTCCTGTATTTTTATTTAGGTTCTCTGGATACTGTTGCTCTGGGTGTTGGACTCGGCGTTGGAATTGGAGTTCCTGTTATCATAGCACTCATTGTTGTCGTCATCGTCGTTTGCGTCAGAAGAAAACGTCGAAGAAGGCAAGACATTTCTAACGCCTGCATGCATGCACGGTGCATCCATTGGCATATTATTTATCACTATTTATCGTTATTATTTATTAGTATTGACTAATATTATTATTTATCATTTATTAATATTATTTAATAGTATTATTTATTATTAGTAGTATTATTAGTATTATTGTTAGGTCTATTAGGCCTACTATTATTATTATTATCATTATCATCATCATCATCATCATCATCATCATCATCATCATCATCATCATCATCATCATCATCATCATCATCATCATCATCATCATCATCATCATCACCATCATTGTCATTGCTTTGCTGTTGTGGTTGATGCTACTCCTGCTGTTGTTGTGCGGTTGTTTTTTAATTAGCAGCTTCTATAGCATCAGTATCTAACGCATGGACACGAAATGATTGCTTAATTCAGCACGCAGCAATAAAAGTTTAAAGAAAACTTTTTAAACTGCATCTTTAAAGCAAATTGCAATGCTTCTTGGCACTTAGCCCGTCACAATAATTATGCTCTTAATTATTTTAGCATGATTGCCGGTATATTTTATTACAATAATAGTGGTAGGCTATTTATGTTTATTTACTCTAACTGGTTTTTCTATATATATATATATATAATTATATATATATATAGATTAAGTAAATATATATATATATATATCTTATAGACAATTTTTATAGTGGATTGGCCCAACGCCCTTTCACTCCATGCAATCCTTTTAGCCAAATCTCGTCGTGTGGGAATATTCCTTCCTAAGTTCTTTTTCCTTATATTAAAAAACACAAACAATTTTACCACCGATACTATTATACTTCTTAAATAAAAGGAAACATTTTCTAAGAGTCAACTAGGTACAAGCCTGTGCCAATTCATTCAATCTCACAAAACTGTGGTTATAATTATAGGCCTTAGACTTATTATGTAAAAACGGTTTTAAGAATTTTAGCAACCTGTTTTGATACTCTTGTTTGCAGCAACGCAAGTGGAAACTCAAAGTCAAGGGAAACTGCTGTTTCAAATAACAGTCAGGTAACTCAAGAAAATAACAGGATGGAAATGAGTGAAAGGCAGAATGGTCATCCTCATTACGACAACTTCTCTTCTGCTCAATACGCAACGATCCCAGCAGCTGTTGGTCAAAAATCAGATGCACCGTCGACACAAGGCACAGTTTATGCAGATCTTAACTTCGATCAAGCAGGGCATTCATAAACAGACGATGATAGGGCCTACAAGGGTTCAAGCCATGGACTTATTTACACGTTTCAGTAGCATGACTCTGAGGCTAAGTCTCATTCGTGGCTCTTTGTAACTAAATTTTATACGGTAGGCCTATTGTACACTCCAGATGTTTTCTGGGTATGGCTTGGTGCCTGCTAGCATAAACAAGCCTATGATATGCATTTCTGAGATTGTTTTATCTCTTCAAAGTTCTTTCACGAATTTGTACTCTAAGGCATTGTTTAACAATAAGCTTAGTTTATAAACTCTTACAATAAATAATGCAATACAGCTTTGTAGCCAATATAAATCTAAACGGGATTTTATGACGTTTTTCGAGAATACATAGGCCTACCTAGATTAAGTAAATAACCTTCAATACGAAAAGAGAGGACCGTTGAAGACTGTAGGCTATGTCTGACACTCGAGTTATCCTTGCTTGTTAAAATTGTTTTAATTTGTGAACAAAAAACTGTTGCGGACTTCCTCTGGTAGGCCTAAGTCAAAAGTTGTGCATGTAGACCTACCGTAAACATTAATGCATTCAAAGCCTTGAAATGTAATGGATTGTGCAAAAAGATCAATAATTATTATGAGCAGGTAGCCTACATTTGCATGTATGTTGATATTGACATTGAGCTCTGTTTAATCAGTTGATGATACCCCGCGACATAACTATAGTATCCAGGACCTAAGTGTCGGTTAGGTTGAGGTTGGACGTCGTCAGTGTCTGTTATGTTCAGAGGGTTGGTTACGGTTATAGAGTCATGGTTAGTGTCGTCATTACATACTGTCCAAAGATCCTGTAAGCCTTCATGCCGGTCCCAATGCTATAGTTTTGTCTCCGCGCTTATCCTTAGAGTATTGGAGCTTACGATAACTATTACCTTGTTGCATGTGCATATCAGAGTTGGACCAGAACACATTTTATTTGGTGGAATTAAAAAAACGATCGAGATTCCTCTTTTTATCTGGGGTTGGCTAGCTTTTCCTCCCTCCGCTAACGATGCAATGCGCGTCAATATGCGTGCCCAGCGTTGTATAGACCTATGCTGAAAATGCAGGCCTACGTGTAGCAAGGTCTAAATAGGCCTACCAGGATACCATGTTGACCATCGTTCGTCAAAAACTGTCTTAGATGGACCTATCATTAGGATTCGGACCTGAATCAATGTGTAACCTGTCTGTAATCAAAATATCAGGTGTAGAATCTTCCGCAGCAGACTTTACAATTTCGTCCTACACAATGCATGAGCCACACACTCAAACCAAACGGCATTCAACATTCTTGTCGGCAGACTCAATAGAGATCTTACATTTAGATAACTGGAAGACAGGCTACACTATGAAGGCAATACGAAATAGCCTATGCGCTAATACTAGTTGTGAACTGCAATATGTCGAAAATAATTTCTGTCAACAGCAGCGGCCCCTGTTGACATGAGCTGTCGTTAAAGTAGGGATTTAATAGGCTATAATTATTATAGTCCATGTTTAACTCATATTAGGCTTATATTACGTTGATCATCAATAAGGAATCCTCTATGTTGTAAGTCGATAAATGTTACGCATGAAAGACCTACTAAAGAAAATAAGTTTGAGAATTTCAGCTAGGCAATTCACATACAAGACTTTACATAGTTTTACTCTGATCTACTTATTTTGTCCGACGATATGAGAACTCTCTTAAAATTCAACTGCTACATTTGTGATTGATTACCCATTATTCATTAGGCCTACGAAGATTTTTATAGCGCCCTGTCATGTAACTACTCAGGAGTGCGACAACAGAGGATCGACAGTGTAGTAATAGGGCCTACTTGCGGAATCTCCAAACAGTATGAATTATTAGTCCATCTCCTTGCCCTGTTAGCATTACTTTACTCAGTAATGCTAACAGGGCTAGCATTACTGAGTCTATTATGGTTTCATATATTTAGCTAAACAAATTGGAATTTCGGTAGAGTTGAAAATCTGCAAATGAATCCAGCACATAGGCTAAAAAATTCCATTGCTCGATTTAACCACGCCTTGTTAAGGTAACAAAGACTCGCCAAAATAATTGCGTTGAAAACAAGCGGCAAACAGGCTAAACGAGTGAAAAGGCAAGTGACCGTGAACCTTCCGACCACGTTATGGACTACTGCACGCTATCACAGACCTACATAGTAGTACAATAGTACATAGGCCTACCTACAGTAACTTAAGCAGACACGATGTGATTCATCCGCTTGAATGCCGTCTGGGTCGTTATGCTGAAAGACGTCATTGTGTGTGGTGTCTAATTTAAGACCCTGATACACTGAAAGGTTAGTAGGCTATGCCAATAGCAGGCATGAGAATATCAGTCTGGCTATCGAGCTGCTAATGAGTGAAGCCGTTATAAGTTCTTATACAAATGTAGCCATTCTATTGAACCATTACGACAGAGGATCTCAAAATGGTTCCGAAAGCAAGTCTAATTTTTATTGGTAAGTATTTTACCTTTAACGGTATTCGATTGGCTTCAGTCCACGCCTTGTAACGTGGAGGTGCGGTTTCTTGCCCTCACTTTTTGAGGCTGTTACTGTGTAGGGCTCTGAACAAGTTCTTCACGAGTTCAAAGTGATAGCTTGGTAGTTGTTGGTTAGATACATGCAAACCTCTGACTTTTGGCACTAATTAGAGATGCTGGTAATGATTATTTCGCTGCAGTCAGCATTTCATCTCGCTGCTTTGTTTGTATGTGCACTTGTTATAGCGCCCCTTCAAGCTCTTTCTACTCAGAGGCGCTCCCGATGCAGAGCGGACACTGCATCGGAGTTTCACGCCGAAGCGCTGAGCAATTGTAAGTGAAGGACTTGCCCAAAGTCCCTACGCGGTTGAGGGTGGATTCGAACCTCGAACCTTCCGGCTCCAAGGCAACGATGCCACCACTACACCACCGCGCCCCACGCATTATACTATGATGAAAAGCTCACCTGCAGATGAATGCTGCTTAAAATTAATTGTCATTATCATTACGAAGTGATGAAATTAGTTTTAGGAGTTCTCTCAGCAATTACTGACCGTTCAACATCGCAGTCGACTTACGGTTCATTCTGCTTCAAAGATGATTGCTACATCAGACCAGAATCAATCGGAAGGTCGTGGACGGAAGCACAACGGATGTGCAGGAGGAACAATTCAACGCTACCAATAGTTGATAGCCACAATCGTCAGAGAAATGTTGTGGCTGCGGTTCTTTACTTCCATAACAATGTTAGTGTTGACGTTTGGATTGGTGCGACTGCATCTGATTACGGTTCAAGGAATTGGCAATGGTTGGATGGAAGTCAGTATTCGGCAACTGGTAAGTTTTTTAATTCAGAGTTGGAAAACGATGGCATCACCGGCATCCTTTGACCCACACTTTCAGAACTGTGCATGCATAATTTACTACTTTCCATAAATCTTACGGAGTTACTTTGATCTATATTCTTTTACTATAAAACAGACTAAGTGTTAGAGCAGGGAATTACCTTTGAGTGGGAATAAAAAGAGATCAATTATATCCGAACACTGACTAATCTGAATTGGCTTGAGGAACTAATCTTAGTACCCTCACAAAGGTTCACATACATAGGCCTATTTACATCCAATCATTATTTGACCTATGCATACATGCGCAGGCCTACATAGTGTGTCCATACTTCTTATGCTGTAGGCCTTTGACAAAAGCCATAATTTTCGTGCCTTAAATAATCATTCATCAACAATCATAATGTAGGTTCAGGAGTTCTTAGGATGTGTCTATGAAGTCACATGATTTGTATTACTTATGTTGGCGCCATTAGCGGAATTCTTCATCCACTCTGAGTCTCCCCTTCATTGACACAAATAATGTTAATCATTATGTTACCTGCCATAGATGTTCTATGCTAGTTCAGGAAATAAACTGAATTGTATTGAATTGAATTGATGATTTTACTTCCTAATAATATTATAGTTTTGTTCAAGATGGCAGGGCCTATACATGCGCTTGTTTTGCTTGATCATATAGTGGCAGGGGTTCTTGGCAATGGTGAGTACAGCAAAAGTTATGCCTTCCTGACAAGAAACGCAACGATAGTCACTGCACATGCATCAGAACCAACCAAGACATGCTCCTACATATGTCAGTACAATAACACAGCATCAGGTAGGTTTTAGTTCCGCTTGGAATCGGTTTAACTTGCTTCATTGAATAAGCTCACATTTAATTGGTGCACATGAATGCACAGTAAATATAGGTCTATAGGCCCTATACAACCTATAAATGACGTGATTCAAATAATAACTCATATCGTTATACGGTGCAATTTGTATTGCATTTAAGCGTTTACAAAGCACCTCTAGTAAGGTGAACCGTTAAGAAGCACTCCCAGTGCGCAAACAGAAGCAGATTATGATAAGACAGAAGGAAGAGTATTGTGGAGCGAGTAGAAGGAGAAAGAGAACTCCAGATAGATGGACCAATTTAAGAAAATGATCGAGACTGAGTACAGCAAAAGTTGTGTCTAGAGCAACTGTTCTAGACCGAGGAACTAAGAGGTCAAGTCTGTTGGATGAACGGAGTTCTACTGACGGCGTGAGGTAGCTGAGTGAGGCCGAAGTATTGCGTCGGCTAGACATTTTACGACAAGTCCTCATTGAGGATTTCAAATTGTTTGCGAGCACGGAGAGGAAGCCAAAGTCAAGATTCAGTGTTTCACAGTGAGACTGTTGAAACGTTTTCGCTAAAGAGCATTTGCATACCGGTGTTCGCTGCAGTGTTCACATGAGCTTCACATAACATTTTATTCATTGTTTGATTAGCCTAATAGTATATTGTGCATGACACCCGTGACAAAATTTACTATGACGTAGTTATTGTATTCACAGCTGATTGCGCAAATGGCACAGGACTTATAGCCATGGTTGATGCCAATCGATGCTTTGTTCTCTACAATGACACATTGTCTTGGTTCAACGCCAGAAACAATTGTTTGGAAAACAATGGTGACTTGGCATCGTTCACTGATGTCTCTCTTTTTCACGAGATCGTTGATCCTGAAGGAAGTTGGGTTGGACTACGACACAGCCAGTGGAATTGGCAAAATGCATGTTAGTATTATAGATTGTGCTACTTAATATTTCTCTTGATCAATATGTATATGGTTATGTGTATGGGCCTGTAATTTTGGTGGTGTAGTGATGAGCTCGACGCTTGCGAGCCGAAGGGTTCCAGGTTCGAATCTTAGGTATAAGCTTAGGATGGTGCTGACCTTTTCTGCTTACCATGGCTTCGAATGCTGACTGACGATTATTTTGGCTTTTAACATCGTTTAAAACTCTGGTTTCTCATCATTGTTCCTTTTAAGTAACTAAGTAAGTAACTAAGTAAGTACATTCTTTAATGTGCCAACTGCAAAACGCTCTCTGGTTGAAAGCATATAAAATGCGCGACACGTAAAAAGCAAATACAATACATAGTCTAACTGGCAACCATCAAAGGTGTCCGCTCATTTAGCTCAAGCCTATTCAAGCCTTATTCATTCTTAGCAACAATTACAATAAGATCTGAATAGAAACAATTACTTTTAGAGTAAATAACACTTTCTGAGATCGGAAAACTACGATTCATAGCATTAATGAAATTTATTTCAGTGACTCGCCAGTCATCAGAGGTTATATTGACTTCATGGAGCTCTGGTCAACCAAATGATGCAACACCAACTTGTATCAGCATCGACTCTTGGAACTTACCGAATTGGAAAGACATGGAATGCTCTCAAATTTCGCAGTACATATGTCAAGGCAAGATACATTTCATATATTAAAGTGACATCAACTTATTTACAACGGCAGGCAGGCCTAACCTCGGTAGGCTTGCTTACGCTTAGTCCTCGTTGTCATCCTACCGGTGTATACATGTAAGCCTATACACATATTTTCAAGTTTTATATTATCTGTTCATTGTAGTTGTAACATTTTCATAATAATTTTGGTTTCTTTTGCTTGAATCCAGTGCTCAACGAAACAAACATAATACCGTTTGAGGAAGAACCTACTGATGAGCTTTCAACCACAGAAAGTGTACGAAACGGAACATTTCAAGGACCAGAAAGTGGTAGGACAAAAGCGGTGACACTTCTAAATGACATTATTACGCAGGCATAGAATAAAAATTGCTATAAATGTATTCTACTGTATTCTCTCTGTCACACATGCACTCATCCTTATGTAGGCCCCCTATACGCAGGCATGTATGTAGGCATACAGCGTGTAGGCCTATTATCTGTGGGCTACAGATAATTACGAAGGTATTGCATTGTATAATCTGAGCATTCGTTATACAGTCTATGTCTTCTTATAATTTCCCAAGATCTCCTATTACTTTTCATGCTCTTCCGTATGCTATTTCAAGTATTAATTTAAAATAATATTATTACACTATTCATTTGCTGTGTTTATTAATCCTCCACTTTTTCAATTTCTGCTTCTGCCCCGCTTTCAATAAACCATCGTTCCTTTGTTCTGCTGAATTTTTACGCTTCTTCCATTATTCCATAAAGAATTGAAACAATTTACGGTAAGACCTTATAGCATAATTTATAGAAACTATGAAATTTTAAATATCTATAAGCACTCAATTTGAGACCCATAGAATTTGCTGAGAATTTGATATCTATTATCGCTCCTTCAAGGTTACTATACTCAGGAGAATAGAATTTCATTAGTAGGCTATGCATTGTATGTAGGCTACTGAAAGCCTTTTACTGTTCAAACTCAGGTTATAAAGTGAACGTTCCCTTGGCTGTTGGACTCGCCGTTGGACTTGGAGGAGCTGCTATCATCGCAATCATTATTATCATCATCGTCGTTGTTGTACGAAGACACCGTCGACATAGGTATAACTGCGTTGATAATGCATTAGAAATTTCTTAAATTATCATTCTGATTGGCAGTTCCACATTCGCAGTTCTGCGTTATTTGCACGTTCTACCAAACTAAGTTGTATGACGACATTCTTGTAGCGCACAAGATACTCTTTATTAGGAGGTTTCATTTAGATTACAAGTGGAACTAGAGTCGTAATCCTTTGGAGAAGTTTCGGGTCGATGTTCTATATAGGCTATAACTAGTCATCATAAAAATAATATTTATTTAAAGTTAGTCTATTTATAGTGTTCTGTAGCAGCTTCTATAGGCAATACAGAGTGCAGACGTTGCAATTTATTTTAGAACAGTATTCACTTATGTAGGTTATAATTATGTTTACAAAAAATTACTTCATTGGCAATCACAGTATAGGCCAAACAGATAATCAGAACTACAAACATACCGGTAGGCCATATAATTTATTATGTCTACTAATCACCTACAATTGCATGTCTTGACTGTTATTAATTTTTTTAAAGGTGGATTAACGAAGTCGCTGACTGATTGATTTATAAGTCGTGAGATGCTGTAATATTATTGACCCGTTAAATGAATTTAAACATTTATATTTTTAGCCACTCGATGGGAAACCCAAAGTCAAAAGATAAATTCGGAAAGCAGAACGGAAAGACGAACCCGGAAGAAGAGGAAGACGAAGCAGCGGAAATGAACGAAACCGAAGGTCAACCTCGGTTCGATGATGCCTCGACTGACTATGCAAATGTTCAGGAAGCCAGTGTAGCAGACAACGAGTCCCAGATGTCTCCGTCACCGACGAACCAAGAACCCGATGACGCTGATCGATTTGACCAAGAAGGTTCCTAAAGAGCACACTCAGACGCAAACTGATTAGGCGATGTGACACACAGTGACATAATTATGCTATCATGTTAACCTAGACCAAGTTTACCGGCTGTCATTAAATGACAGCTGGTATGAAATCTAACAAAATATTTCTGAAAAATCCAGTCAATGTGATATTTCTTTCGGAGACACAATGGCCTTCCGTTGGAGTTGCGCCTATAATTATACTTCCTAAAATAATTTTTTAAAATAATGCCAATGCACTTTATAAGTTGCCGAAATCCAATTCGTATTGCCGTGGTTGGGCTGGGGAGCCTCCGAGTGGCTTTTTTAAGCGAGAGAAATTATTTTTGAAAAATCTAGTCTATTTTCATATTTTATTTAGTGTATAAACTGTAGCCTACACAATGAAAAGTATATTGGCCGGACAAGAACCTAACAACACGGCATGCAGGCTGAAGCAGCCGATAACTACTAACAATCAATCAGCTATAATGGGCTAGCGACACAGGTGGGAGGCGTTAGGTCGAGATTTTGATGGTGGAAGATCAGGTGAGCTATTGTAAGAGTTCCTAAAGAGGTGAGACTTTACTTTAGTAGTGGCGTATGGATTGGATCACCGTACGATGCAAGCGCTCAATAAAAGCAGCAGCAGAAAAAGGGAAAGAGCTTCATGAACAGCGACAATAGGAACAACTCTTTGCCTGCCTTTGGTACAGGCTGTTATTCCTTTTTATGTCATCTCTTTGGTAGACATGACATTATAATTCTAATTTAAACAGCAGTTGAATTAATGCCGTGGGCTCCTTTAGTTTAGATCGCGGAGACAGTGCTTTTTCCTGTTTAGCTATACACTGTGGCATTATCAGAAATGATTAGTGTCGCCCCTCCTTTCTCCAGGCTTGGGACTGGCACTGCCAAAGTACACATTCGAGCAATGGCGGTGATCTCTTCTTTTCTAATCTATATTCTGTGTGATGGACCTGACCTCAATGCAGTGGTACTGATCATTGTGAATTGTTTGTCATTACTAATACGCTCAAGTTGCTCATAAATAGATACCCAGTTACCCACGTCTCCTCGTCTTATTTTATTGCTCAAATCAATTTGCGTGCGCAGCATGAGTCGAAGTCTTTGTAATCAAATTATATAATTATGGCCATAGCCTTCTACCATGGCAGCATCGTGTTCCAGACAACAAGGCTTTTGTGGTTTCGTCTTATGAGCATGTGTCTACAATGTAGACTGCTTATCATGAAATAAGTCTATTAAATTATACAAACCCCCAACTTCCCCAGAAGAACTGTGTCAATAAATCAATCAATAAAGGCCAATAGGCTCATTACGTGCTTAAGTGTGTTCAATTTTGAAATAGTCTATCTATTTCTTCAATAGGCCCTAAACAGCAGAAATTAAGTGAACTCGAGAATCTACGAGAAAAGAGTTAAAGTTAAAATTAAATCAAACGAAACATTGAAAAGGCATGCAGTTTATATCATAAGTACGCTGTACAAGAACACAGTGCCGTTAGACTAAAACAAACTTCAGTGTAGACTATACCAGTATTTATTCAATTCCCGCAGCGTTTTGACATGAAGCCGAAATGCAAGCATGCATTTATACCTATGTAGTTAGACTGTTAGAACGCTATACTGGAGTAACATTACACAAGCATGGATGAGGAACGTACATGTAAATAGAAACCCACCGTTAAAACACGCAGAAAACCAGGAAGCGCCTTGGCAAATAGGCCTTCTCTTTGAGTCGTCCAGCACATAGACTTCTTATTCCAAAGCAAATAGACTTTCATGCATTGACACGCTTCAAATAATATGGTCTCGTTTGAACGCAAATATTTAGCAGGTTGTTCTTGACACGAAACGGTAGGCTATATTTTTGGTGTTCATCCTGATGCAACCACTCTAGTCTTTCATGCACATACGTAGGTCTACATCGAGAACATTCAGAACAAGCGCCATAATTTTTACTTTGGGATTGAAGACATAGGAAGTAGCGTTATAAATTGAAATCAACTCGTCTTATAATTAAACTACGAGACATTAATAAAATTATGTGTTTAAAAGTAAGCCTCATTCTTGGTAAGTATACATTGTACCTTGCCTGACAAAATCGCGCATTGCTTGAGAATTTTCTTTGTAACATGTGGGACCACAATAAATTATAATTTATGCATTCTATACATCCTTAGGACTGTTAACTGTATAAGGATCTTCACACACAGTGACTTAGCGTAATCGATTTCATAATTTTTCATAAAAAATGCGCCATATAAATGTGTAAATAATTTTTTGTGGGGCGCTATTTAATTTATTAGTCTATTGGCTACTTCATTGATGTTACTGAAATGTAATTAGGAGAAGTTTTTCACAGGCGAACAATGTGTAGGGCGGCCTAAGTGTTAGGTACAGCTTCAGTCGTTATCAAGCCATTAAAAGCTCTACGCTCATTGAACAGTGAACACCGTGTTCAAGTTCATAACTGCTATGTTCGGACTCCACATACAAAGAATAAGTAGGCCTATATAGCCTACGTGACTGTTAAGTTTTTGGTCTTTGTTATTCTTTTGAGGTATAGGCCTAGTGTATTCGCGTCAATAAATCACGAAGAGACGCTACACAATTTGACCACTAATAGCCTATTAGAACAAGTTCGTTTTATGCATAGGCCTATTATAACAGCTTATTTTATATTTTATATATGCATTTAATACCTTTCATTGACATGTTTCAAATTATCTGAGATACATTAATTTTAGGGTTGTTGTCAGTATTCACTAAGAGTGCAACGGCACAACCGACTGTCCTCGTTCCGTTTTGTTTCGAACATGACTGTTACATCAGACCCGAAAATAATGGAAAGTCATGGACGGATGCGCAACAGATGTGCAAGATGTATAATTCTACGCTGCCAATTGTTGATGACGCAGCTCGTCAAAGAAGCTTTGTGGCCGCTCTCTATCATTTCAGTCTGAATGTTTCAACGGATGTTTGGCTTGGTGCAAATGCGTCCGATGACGGTGCTGGGAACTGGCGATGGCTGGATGGAAGCATGTTCTCTGGAAATGGTAAGTTAGACTAAACGAATAACCGCGAAAACAAGGAAAGCCTCTAAACTCTTTGCAATTTATAGATTTTGACCCGCTGTCCAAAAATCACAAAACCCTCTGGTTGATCTGACTTGCACCGTTTGGATTGGTTTTTAAATAAATTTCTATAACCATTTCTTCCATTGTGACAGTGCTTAAAGTGTAGAAAAGAAGTTCCTGGAGTGTTCCTCACTTTTCCTTGCTGTGCGGGCCAAAAAAGTGGGGTTCAGATTTTAAAATAAGTGCCTGCAGGGCTGTTTTAAGGAATTTTAGAACTGCACAATTCTTTCTTTTTCTTCCCATCCTCAATGATAAATAACTTCCAATCGGAGGACAATGGCCATTTTTTGCTAGTTTGAACTGCACAGAATTGCTTCTACAACTGCACAAATCCATTTAGAACTGCACATTTTGTGTACAACTGCACGTTAAAAAACCCTGAGTGCCCGGACACCGTCCATGACCGTCCAGGCACACTTTAAGCCCTTGTGGGCCGTACAATTATCCAGGAGAACTGTCAACAGGGAGTTCATGTTGTGACTGAGGTTATTTTTTAAGAACGTCTCAATTGAAATATACAATGTATTGCTTTCATATTATCCTACAGACCTAACTTTAACCTCAGTTTATAGTTTTATCTGTTCGGAAGTAGCCTACTTAGCACGCATTGGGAAGTGATATAATTGCCAATAATTATTTGGCAAACGCATTAAAATTAATCTTTTGCGTCGTAACAATGTTCTTAGCGCAAGATGTTGCGCCTAAAATTTACAATATAATATGATTTTATTATTGTCTGGCAGTCGTTGAGGATGGTGGGTCGTATAGCAAAAGTTACGCCTTCTTGTCGAGAAATTCATCGGGAATTGTCGCACACTCTTCAACGCCAAACAAAACCCACTTCTACATCTGTCAATACAGTACACTGGTTAAAGGTATATGAGTGGAAACTCTTCTTTCATGCCGCTTCTAAATAGGCTAGGCTATGTGTCTTGCTCATGCTTGGACTAACGACCCGCAAGTAGGTAGGCCTACTCCAATTCTGACTTTGCTTACACATCAAGTCTTTTTTCTTAGTTCGTGGTTGGGCTGTGAGCGCCTCTGAGTAGTTTCCTGAAGGGGCGCTATATAAATGCTATGAATGAATGAATGAATGAATGAATGAATGAATGAATGAATGAATGAATGAATTAATTAATTAATTAATTAATTAATTAATTAATTAATTAATTAATAAATAAATGAATGAATGAATGAATGAATAAATGAATGAATGCATAAATGAATGAATGAATGAATGCATAAATGAATGAATGAATAAATGAATGAATGCATGAATGAGTGAATGAATGAATGAATGAATGAATGAATGCATAAATGAATGAATGAATGAATGAATAAATGAATGAATGAATGAATGAATGAATAAATGAATGAATGAATGAATAAATGAATGAATGAATAAATAAATGAATGAAAAAATGAATGAATGAATGAATGAATGAATGAATGAATAAATGAATGAATAAATGAATCGTATTCTCAGTTTGTTGACGATGAGTTGATTACGTGCTGTTTGCGCATTTATGAATTGGCGCTATAGAAAAGCCTTTTAGTTTGCGTTGGATATAGTATTCCTTCGATCGTTCGGCTATTTCATCAAGTAAGCTTATCTATAGGCTTCTTGGAACAAGCTAACAAATATAATAGCAAATAATTTAATTAAGTAATTTAATTAAGTAATTTAATTAAATAATTTACTAAATATCAATTTGTTTTGTTCACAGATGTTTGCACGAATGGCACAGGACGTTTAGCCTTCATTAACGATAGTCACTGCTTCGTGCTGTACAATGAGACGTTATCCTGGTTTAGCGCCAGAAACAATTGTTTGGAAAACAAAGGCGATCTGGCGTCTTTCATCGACGTATCGCTTCTAGACAGGGTTGCTGGTAACAGTGAAAGTTGGGTTGGACTACGACACAGCCAGTGGAATTGGCAAAATGAAGGTTGGTCTTATAATGGTGCTGGAAGTTCTGTGCTGGCTCCCTGTTTGTCAGCGTATTGACAGAGTCTCTTCCTTGATATAACGATGCCACCAGCTGTGTCTTGCTCCAGCTTACCTATTTTTGTCCTTTGTGAATCTGTGTCGGATACACGGAGGACTAGTCTACATGTATCTCTACGCTCACTGGGAAGAGGAGTGCTCTCAGTCCCGCTTGCTCGTACCTCTATCATGCAAAGTCGTGCTCTTTCTGTAGCTGACCAGGCGGTATGGAATTACCTCCCACTTGATCACTCTCTGACACATTCTATAAGCACTTGAGAACTGTTCTCTTTGGCCGTGCTGGAGTCGGAAACACCTCTGAGTAGTTTCCTTGCAGAATTGCTATACATAAATACTTGGATGAATGAATGAATGGATGAATAATATAACAGGTTATGATATCAATTATTGATAAATGTTTGATTAGTGATATAACTTTATAAAACAACTTTATTCATTTAAAATTTAAAATCACTGGGGGTTTCGCTGTGTTGCATTCAAAGTAGAAATCGTGTTAGTAGGCTACATTCAATGCAGGACACAAGATAAAATAAGTAGGCCTATTATTGACAATACATGTATACTAATACACAATTTTATTATAGGCCTACACAATGATTTTCTTACTTTTCCATTATCTCGCTCAGCCATGCATTGCGATGTTATTGAACCAGCCCAGGCCAGCAATCAACAGTTACAGTAGTTAGACCTGCTACTCAGTAGTGGCTACTGTAATTTTTTGCGCCATCGACCTTGAAATGCCTGGCCTTGCGCCAAGAAGACTGTATCCACTACTGCTCTGAAATAACGTTAGGTTAACATACTATAAGATTATCTTGCGACCATCAGGTTAAATTAACTTATCATATGGACCAGGCTACTGTTACTGTACATTACGAAATCCGATGGCATGTTGATGATTCTTGATGCAAATGGACTGATTTCAGTTACTGGTATGTCATCAGATGTTACATTTACTTCATGGTCTAGCGGTCAGCCAGATGACGAAACTCCTACCTGCATTAGTATAATGTCTGGCGATTTTCCCAATTGGAAAGATTGGAATTGTTCTCGACAGTCACAGTACATATGTCAAGGCAAGAGATATTTCTTATATTAAACCCAGTTACCTTATGGCGAATTTTTGGAATGAATTAGTAGGCCTGTTGCTAGATGTGATAAAAGTTTTTAAATGCTGGAACGGAGCTAAACTTATTCAGGGCGCACAATGAGCGAAACGCGATTGACCAATAATTATTTTTGGCAATGATGGCCATTGATAAAAAGATGGATGAAATTATTAATGGCGTTTTTAACGGTTGGTCAGTGTATTTTACATCGTTAAAGCTCTCGAGACTACGTTAATAAGACAATGATAATATTATAATAATTAGGGTAATGATGGAAGGATCTGGCACTTCGGTGCTCATCCTGGGCGGCATAGCAGTTCCGTACATCTACATGTACACTGTGTCCACGATAAAGTAGAACCCACAATAAAGTGTCATAACTCGGTCAAAACAGTTAGGATTTGTCTGAAATTTTAAACACAACACCAGTGACCAAATTTACATGAGATCTTAAAGCCGATTTGAAATATTCGTGAGTTTGCCAAATTTATGAGCGTTTGAGATGCAGCACCGAAAAATGCAACTTTCCAACATGGAAAAGCTGAAAGAAGTGAAATTCAGCTACGTATGATGCTCAAAATGTAATTTTTGTTCCCGACCACACGACCGTAGACGCAGACGCTACTGTTTGGTTGTCTGTTCGATGATAACCTGGTCAAATAGCTGCCACTCTTCAATCAGACGCGCCCTACGGTTATCGATGTCATGAATACGGGAACGAAAAACGCGCTACTCCGGTACATGTACCCGGATCGAGGTCTATAGACTGATAGGCGGCCACAGCTGCGGATATGAAGCCGAGTGTCTTCCGGGACAGCTACTACACTACTACGTCTATGGTCGTGTGTTCGTGAACAAAAATTACATTTTGAGCGCCATTGATGGCTGAATTTTGCTTCTTTTCAGCTTTTCCATGTTGGAAAGTCGCATTTTTCGGTGCTGCATCTCAAACGCTCATAAAGTTGGTAAACTCACGAATATTTCAAATCAGCTTTAGGATCTCATGTAAATATGGTCACTGTTGTTGTGTTTAAAATTTCAGACAATTGTAATTGTAATTGTAATTGAACATTTATATAGCGCCGCTCACAGATTCAGTAGCGCTCCCGACCCTAGTTAGCACTGCCGCTAACGAATAGCATAGTCTTCAGGCGTTTCCTAAACAAAGGGAGAGAGAGACTAAGAAGCTCAAGACGAAGTTTGTGAGGAAGACGGTTCCAGTAGGATGGGCCAGCATAAGCAAAGCTTCTGGACTGGGCAGTGGCTCCACGCATGCGAGGCACGACAAGGAGGCCGCTGGCTGCCGAGCGAAGGGCAGAGCGGCCGGGGAGAGAGGAGACCGGGATGCAGAGAGAACGGAGGTAAGAGGGAGCTACCCCAAGAATCCTAACTGTTTTGACCGAGTTATGACACTTTATTGTGGGTTCTACTTTATCGTGGACACAGTGTATATATGCCGCTATGCGTGCGTTATAGCCTAACGTCTGCGTTATTGGGCTTTTCTTAGTTAAGAATGACATTCGATTTTCATTCCGTGTAATTGATTACTAAAGGTGTAGATAAAAGCTCTGCTAGTACATCATCTAGTACTTCTACGATGACGACGACGACGACTACAACCTCAGCAAGTTCAATGTCAACTATTGCACATACTACCACGACGACGTCGCCATTAGGAACACCTGGAACAGCCAGGACAGGCACACCTGGCACAAGCGCCACTACAAGTACATCACTATTTTCGATAATCTACACCGTGAGGCATAAAAAACAAAACCCCTAGAAATAATGTTATAATTTTAACAATATTCATACAATGTCAATAAAATTAAGGAAAATTATAGCTAAATAGCAGGCGATGTAAACGGATTTTTAGTTTGTATTCAAACTGTCCGCCTTTAGCTTCTACGTTTGCGCGAAGTCGCTTGCGCCATACACGCACCGGCGAGTCAATAGTTCGCTGGTCAAGATCGTTCCAAGCTTGCACGATTCGCTTACGAAGATCTTCAACATCACAAACCTTTGTTTTGTACACCATTTCTTGCATGCATCCCATGCTTTCGACGGGATTCAGATATGGGCTGTTAGGGGCCATGTTGCTGGAAAGACAGATTTTGCAGCCGACCGCCTTTTACGCACGAGTCCGGAGTTTAGCAAATCCTAGATGGAGCCAGTCGGTGTTTCTTCTCTGAGGCCGACGTCAATTCACTTCGTTGAACCGTGGGTAAAAATCAATGCCCAATACTACAGAGACGTTTTACTCATGGAAGGCCTTCTACCTGAAATTTGAGAACTCTCTGAATTTTACATTTTCCAGTAAGGTAGTGCTCTAGTGCACAGAGCTCGAGAAACGGTTGCACTTCTGACGAATGAAACTTCTGACTTTATAATTCCTACACTATGCCCCCCCCCCCCCCCAACATCCCTGATCTGAATCCCGTCGATTATAAAATATGGGGATGCATGCAGGAAATGGTGTACAAACAAAGGTCCGTGATGTTGAAGATCTTCGTAAGCGAATCGTGCAAGCTTGGAACGATCTTGACCAGCGAATTATTGACTCGGTGGTGCGTAAGCAACTTCACGCATGCGTAGAAGCTAAAGGCGGACAGTTTGAGTACAACTGAAAATCTTTTATACATTGCCTGCTATTTAGCTACAAATGTCCTAACTTTAATTTACATTGGTTGAATATTGTTAAAATGATTTAAAAAATTCTAGGGGCTTTGTTTTTTATGCCTCACGGTGTATATCATCTAAAATGCACAATGTCCTCACACTTGCTTTCAGGAAATGAAAACAAACAAGAATTTTACTAGCAAGGAATCACATGATGCAAAATAATCAATAATAATTATAATATGAATGGTTCTGAACTGATGTGATGCAATTATTTATATAGCGCCGTTATCACTGTGCATCATTGTATTGCTGGAATTGAACTCGCGGTTAAGCGCAAAATCCGGCATAGCTTACAGTAGTTAGGTTGAGAGACTATAAATCGGAATTGATGCTAAAAGATCTGCTTCAAGTCTTAAGCTTCTATCAATAATTATTATGAATAGCCTATAAATACAACAAGAAAAGTCAAATAGCCTACTGTGAAGGAGAATTACTATAGGCTAATTGTTACAAATACGGAGTCTTAAACAGAACTCCTCTGTTTGCTTGTCTGTCTGTCTGTCTGTCTGTCTGTCTGTCAGTCTATATATCGGTCTGTTTGTCTGTATGTCTGTATGCCTGTCTGTCTGACCCTGTCTTTCTGGTTTCTGGAAGCAAGATATTTTGTCTTCACATGGTCTGACTTGATATACATTGTAGAGTGCTGTCAGTGAGCTTGAAATCTGCGTGTAGGGTCGGTCCTTGACACAGCTCAAAATCAGCTTACTAAATAGCGCAAATAATATCATACACTCCTATAAAGAAATTACACTGAAGTAAACTTTAGGTGTAAGAAGTCATTAGTGTCAAAGCATTGTAGTAGGCCTATAGGAGGCTAATAATTATTAGGCCTATTATAAAGGTACAGAATGCCAAAATGTGTAGACGTTGATATTTTTGCTCTGTTTCTAAACGCTTTGGCTTAAATTCCTATTAAAACCCCTTTCTGATTTTCAGACACCGGATCCTCAAAGGTCGCTCTGGCAGTTGGACTTTGTGTTGGACTCGGAGTTCCTGTCATCATTGTCGTCGTCGTCATTGCGGTAGTCCTACGCCGGAAGCATCAAAACATGTAATAATCAATTCGATCTAAAAATTGCCTAGCAGTAATAATTAATTGGACTAATCCCCAAATTTCCATCTCTCGCTGTCTACACGAATGATGGGTTGCTCTGGCTGCCTGTAACCCAATGTATCTCATTATCGGATGCTGGACTGGTCTCACGCTCCATCCTTGGTTGCGCTCCATCTTACCTACGCGATGTCTCGTGGCCTTGCGTACTGGGAGCGCTTCTGAACGGTTCACTCTAGTAGAGGCACTTTATAAATGCCTTTATACAATACAATACAATATATACACACGCGCGCGCACATACATGAATGCATGATTTACATAGGCTAGTGGGCCTAATAATAAGAAATTGTATGAACATTGCACAAATTGCAAAAATGTACGTAGGCCTATTATATGTATGAAACCATTTCATATGGATGCCGAGTAAAATTTTGTAACCATTTTTCATCTATTCATTGGTCACTAAGTGTGTAGCCAGAGCTCATTAATATGACTCAATTTTATTCATATTATTAAAGCTGATTATTTAACCTGATAACAGAGATGGTGCAAACTTCGAGACTGGAAAGACAGAGATCGCGAATTCAAAAGAAAGTTCATCGCCGCCTACTTCTGTCTTGCCAACGGTTGAAAGCGATCACTATCAGCAGCTGCAGAACAGTCACGAACTGCAGGAACAACAGCAATACGAAGAACTACAACAAGCCTCGCAATACGAACAGCTGCAGCGACGAAACGAACTTCAAGAGCAACAGCAATATGAACAGCTGCCACAAGCCCCACAATATGAACAGCTGCCACAAAACCCACAATAAGAACAGCTGTAGATTTAACTGTGACACTACGAATTGTAGAACATTATTAGGCCTATCCAAGTTCTTTTAAGTGATTGGTCAATGAGTTCTTTTTAAATACTATATAGGCTAATATTCATATAATAAAGGCAGAGTTGACATGACTGACATTTTAGACTATTCTGAAAAATCGGTGCAACTATTGCTTTTGTTTTGGAATTTTGGAATTTTGTTCTTCTGTTAAACATGCACTTAATGTAGGCTTCTAATAGGCTACCCTAAGTTATTTAAGCTTTTCATAATTTATTTCACGCATATGCATTTCCGGTGGGAAATGCCCAGAAATGACTGCACTTCTCTTAAAGTACCTAGGCCTATATTTGCGATCGAATAGTTGCTCGACCGATTGACCACCGGACGATTGATCACCGGTCTAGTGGTGACTTACATTTATTAACAAAATTTCAAAGCAAACCGGTATAGTTTTTATCTTAGCTTTTAGCTAAGCTTGAAAGCGAAATTTCGTAGGCCTATTTACCGCCAGTAGGCTAAAGATAAACATCGTCGGCTTCTTTTAATTCTTATTATGTGCAGAGCCTATACATGAAATAGCACATCGCAGTTATTAAGTACACAATACATTCCAAATAAATCTGTTTTGTTCTTTACCGTCAAAAATCCAGCTTTACAGTCGCTTGAGTATATTTTCGCATTTCACTTCGTATTATTATTCGATTAGGCTACATATTAAATAGAGTATGTGGTAGCCTACATTGAGTCTGTGTCGTAAAGTTTTATAAAAAATCAAGCGATGGTCAATCGTCCGGTGGTCAATCGTCCGGTGGTCAATTGGTCGATGGTCAAGCGTCCGCAGTGGTCAATCGTCCGGTGGTCAATCGTCCGGTGGTCAATCGTCCGGTGGTCAATCGTCCGGTGGTCAAACCCCCTAGAATCCTATACCCTACACTACACAGTAATAATGACAAATAATTTGCAGTGCGGTCAGACTTGTGAAGGTTTAATCAATAATTATTTGTTTTCGAAATCTGCGCATTGTTTTTTTTAATTGACCCTTATGCCAGGTGCATAACTTCTAAATTTGTTCTTTTTGGATACCGCTGCTAATATGCAGCTGTACGTGTTGAAATGTGAAAGTCATGTAGAAAGATAAGCAGAACTAGGCTGCATGATTGTCAAATACGAATCTTCAGCTTCAGACGTCCAGTGATCAACAAAAAGAATCAAACACTGACAGACCTCTGCTAAATCCAACCCGAACCTGTGAGTAACGGTTGCTGTAAGCAGGGCCGGATTAAGCAATGTGGGGGCCCTGTTCGTGAAATTTTTGTGGGGGCCCTGTCCGGGAATTTTTGCGGATATTCTTTTTTTAGTCATCTGGCGAAATTTTTCAACATGTTCGGCCGAAAAATTTTCAGGAAATCATACCATTTCATCCGCCCCAAAAAGTTGATTACCTTTTTTTAAAAGTCATCTGGCGAAATTTTGCGGAAAATAGTCGTTTCGTCGAAATTTCCTCAAAAATTTTTTTCTTGCATTTTGTGGGGTCCCCCTAAAGTGTGGGGGCCCCTGTTCGGCCGAACATGTTGAACATGCCTCAATCCGGCCCTGGCTGTAAGTGGTTGAATACAGTGATATTTTCATTAACGTTAAGTGAAATTAGAACTGAAAATATTGATTTCCGTTAAGTATAACTGTAACTGTAACTGGAATTATTTAAGAACGAAAATTGAAATAGAACGGAAAGTAAGCACACCGAAAAAAAATTAGAAGTATAACTGAAATTATATTTACACAAGAACTGAATTGAGAACTTAAATCATTTCGAAAACTGAAATAGAAGTATAACTGACATTTTTTAAGAACTGTAACTGAATTAGAACTGAAATTAAGGCCGGCCGAACTGAAATTGAACTTATTATTGAAGTAAAACGGAAATAAATTATTTCCCGAAGTAAAATATCACTGGTTGAAGAACGGGCTATAAATTGGACTGAGGTGAATCAAACCTTTTGATCGTGTTTTCGGACTACGTGATATTTAAAAATAGCGAGCAAGGTCTAAACGTCACTAAGCCTACCTTACGAGGATCTATAGGCCTAAGCGCTTAAGGCGATCACATCTCGGTGGCTTGAACGAGTGGCGCCGACAATATTTTCATCGACCAAATTTCCTGATGACCCATTTTTAAAAACTGATGACCTTTTTAGTCCTTCGTTCTAAACCATTTTCCACTTGTCATAGGTAGGCACAGATATATATATTTACTTTTAGACATATATATATATCTAATATATATTATATATATTAATATATTTATTAAAATTTATCATGAACTGTCAATCTTGAACTGTGACAGGACACACTGTGTCCTGATTAGACAATCTTAACATTGTAGGCGGAGTTTATTTTTGTACTTGTATATAAATATGTAAATACTATTAAGTTTAACAAGTCCATCGATACATGCATAGGCCCGACATAGGTAAGTAACACGTTCTGCAGAGGTGCATTTTATGTCATTATTTATTATTAGTTATTATTATTATTATTATTTATTATTATTATTATTATTATTATTATTATTTGCTGTGTTTATTAATCCTCCACTTTTTCATTTTCTGCTTCTGCCTCGCTTTCAATAAACCATCGTCCCTTTGTTCTGTTGAATATTTACGCTTCTTCCATTATTCCATAAATAATTAAAACAATTTACGGTAAGCCCTTGTAGCAAAATTTATAGAAACTATGAAATTTTAAATATCTAGAAGCACTCAATTTGCGACCGATAGAATTATAGCATTTCATTAGTATTCATTGTATGCATGCTACTGAAAGCCTTTTACTGTTCAAACTCAGGTTATAAAGTGAACGT
Source organism: Lumbricus rubellus (assembly GCA_945859605.1). NCBI lineage: Eukaryota > Metazoa > Annelida > Clitellata > Crassiclitellata > Lumbricidae > Lumbricus > Lumbricus rubellus. The sequence continues at coordinate 1,922,475 of OX243828.1, forward strand.
TCCCTTGGCTGTTGGACTCGCCGTTGGACTTGGAGGAGCTGCTATCATCGCAATCATTATTATCATCATCGTCGTTGTTGTACGAAGACACCGTCGACATAGGTATAACAGTATAACTTTGTTGATGACGCATTAGAAATTCCTTAAATTATCATTCCGATTGGCAGTTGCACATTCGCAGTGCTGCGTCATTTACAGGTTCTACCAAACTAAGTTTTATGACGGCTTTCTTGTAGCGCACAAGATGCCCTTCATTATGAGGATTCCTTTAGATTACAAGTGGAAGTGACGACAAGTCTAGAGTCGTAATCCTTTGTAGAAGTTTCAGGTCGATGTTTGATATAGGCTATAACAAGTCATCAACAAAAACATTTATTTCAAGTTAGTCTACTTATACTTATAGTGTACTGTAGCAGCTTCCATAGGAAATACAGAGTGCAGACGTTCCAATTTCATTCATTCAGAGCATTTATATAGCGCCCCTTCAAGAAACTGCTCAGAGGCGATTTATTTTAGAACAATATTCACTTATATGTAGGCTATAATTCTGTTTACATTAAATTAGGCCTACTCCATTGGCATTTACAGTAGGCCTCACAAACAATCAGAACTACAAACGTAAACCATATTATGTCTGCTAATAACCTAGCCTACAGTTGCATGTCTTGACTTATTAATTTTTGTGTAAAAGGTGAATTAACGAAGTCGCTGACTGCTTGATTTATAAATCGTGAGATACTGTGATACTATTGACCAGTTGAATGAATGTTAAACATTTATTTATTTAGCCACTCGATGGGAAACCCAAAGTCAAAAGACAAATTCGGAAAGCAGAATGGAAAGACGAACGCGGAAGATGAGGAAGACGAAGCAGCGGAAATGAACGAAACCGAAGGTCAACCTCGGTTCGATGATGTCTCGACAGACTATGCAGCTGTTCAGGAAGCCAGTGTAGCAGACAACGAGTTCCAGATGTCGCCGTCATCAACTGACCAAGGACCCGTTTATTCTGAAGTTGGATTTGATCATCAAGAAGGTTCCTAGAGAGCATACATCAGACGCAAACTTATTAGGCGATGTGACACACAGTGACATATGCAATCAATTTAACATGGATCAAGTGTACCAGCTGTCATTAAATGACATCTGGTAGCCTGTGAAATAAATTTCATCTCTTGAAAAGACAACCAATGTTGTATTTTAGTATATGAGACCCAATGGACTTCCGTTGGAGATGCACCTACTCAGTAAAATAATGCCAATGCACCTTACAAGTTGCCGAAATCTAATTCGTATTGCCGTGGTTGGGCTGGAGAGCCTCCGAGTAGTTTTTTAAGCTAGCGAAATTATTTTTGAAAATCGTGACCTTAGAATTACACGGTTCTATCTCCTTAAGAAATCCTATGAACATAGAACCGTGTAATTCTAAGGTCACGAAATATTGTCTGTTTTCATAATTTATTGTGTACAAACTGTACACAATGAGAAGTATATTGGCCAGACAAGAACCGAACAACACGCCATGCAGGCTGATGCAGCCGATAACTTTGAACAATCAATCACCTAGTGGGCTAACTACATGTACACAGGTGGGAGGCATTTTGAAGGTGGAAGACCAGGTGAGCCATTGTAAGAGTTCCTAAAGAGATGAGACTTTAGTAGTTTTCATATGGCTTATGGATTGAATCACCATACGATGCAAGCGCTCAATAAAAGCAGCAGCAGAAGGGGAAAGAACTTCATGAACAGCGACAATAGGAACAACTCTTTGCCAGTCTTTGGTACAGGCTGTTATTCCTAAATTTTTATGTCATCTCTTTGGTAGACATAATAAATTCTAATTTAAACAGCAGTTGGATTAATGTCATGGGCTCCGTTAGTTTAGATCGCGGAGAAAGTGCTTTTTGCTGTTTAGCGTTAGGACGCTGTGTCATATCATAAATGATTAGTGTCGCCCCTCCTTTCTCCAGGCTTGGGACTGGCACCTCCAAAGTACATGTGCGGGCAATGGCGGTGATCTTTTCTTTTCCTATCTATATAGGCCTACTGTGTGATGGACCTGACCTTAATGCAGTGGTACTGATCCATGTGATTTGTTTGTCACTGCTAATAGCCTACAATGTACGCTCAAGTTGCTCATAAATAGATACCCAGTTACCCACGTATCCTCGAATAACCTTATTTTATTGCTCAAATCAATTTGCGTGCGGAGCATGAGTCGAAGTCTTTGTAATCAAATTATATACGGCCATATAGCCTTCTACCATGGCAGCATCGTGTTCCAGACAACAAGGCTTTTGTGGTTTCGTCTTATGAGCATGTGTCTACAATTTTAGACTGCTTATCATAAAATAAGTCTATTAACCCTTATAGGGTAACCGGGGGGTAAAAAATAACCCCCAGTCTACTTTTTTTCGTATAATTTTTTTGAATAAAAGAAAATAGACTTTTGCTTTTGTGACTTTTCCTAAATATGTTTTTTCTTCAAAATGTCGTTTTCAGCTGTGCCACATTGCGCTGCCACCTAGCGGCAGACTAGTGTGAAAAGTAAGGTTTCATATTCCAGTACTGGATAAATCATTTCTACACTATGTAGACGTAAGCATAGTAGTTGATAGAACTGAATTGTTGGAGATATGTGATTCTTGTATTCTTGCATATGAATTAGCCATTCTTTGCTGTATGATTTCTATTTCAGGTTGCATTATATTAGTGTAGTTTACTTACTTTTGCACACAGCTATAGAAAGAAATAGGTGATTACAACGCCACAAAAGGCGCCGTGGACTCATTCGACCTGGAAACAAAGGGATATAGCCTACTTGAAGTTACAGGACCAGAAGATGGCCTCTTCTATTTCTTGGTTGATGCAGCAGCGCTCAACGCATAATTATAGAAGTTGCAGAATCCAACATGGCGAGATCACGCACATTCAGTAGGCCTACTTTTGGACAAGCGCCGTGTGTTCCTGCTAGATTTGGTCATGAGCTTATCAGACCGCTTATAATCACGAGTTATCATTTTAATTCAAGATTTTTTGCTCATTACGTTCAACAATGTCCTTGTCTATCAGATAAAATTAACAGGACCGAAATTGGTTAAACATTTCCATAGATTTGACGAAAATAAAATGGGGGTAATTTTTTACCCCCGGTTACCAACAACTGTAACCGAAAAGGGGTTACCCTATAAGGGTTAAATTGTACAAACCCCCAACTTCCCCAGATAAACTGTATCCATAAATCAATCAATAAAGGCCAATACGCCCATTACGCGTCTGTTGCTTAAGTGTATTCAATTTTGAAATAGTCTATCTATTTCTTCAATAGGCCCTAAACAGCAGAAATTAGGCTAAGTGAACTCGAGAATCTACGATAAAAGAGTTGAAGTTAAAATTAAATCAAACGAAACATTAAAAAGGCATTCAGTTCATATCATAATTACGCTATAGAAGAACACAGTGCCGTTAGACTAAAACAAACTTCAATGTAGGCTATACCAGTAGGGGCCTATTTATTAAATTCCCGCAGCGTTTTAACATGAAGTCGAAATGCATGCATTTATACCTATATAGTTAGACTGTTCGAACGCTATACTGGAGTAAGATTACACAAGCATGGATGAGGAACTTAAATAGAAGCCCGCATTTAAAACACGCAGAAACCAGGAAGCGCCTTGGCAAATAGGCCTTCTCTTTGAGTCGTCCAGCACATAGACTTCTAATTCCAAAGCAAATAGACTTACATGCATTGACACGCTTCAAATAATACGGTCTCGTTTGAACGCAAATAGTTCGCAGGTTGTTCTTGACACGAAACGGTAGGCTATATTTTTTGGTGTTCATCCTGATGCAACCACTCTATAGTCTTTCAAGCACATACGTAGACCTAGGTCTACATCGAGAACAAACGTCATAATTCTGACTTGGGAATTGAAGACATAGGAAGTAGCGTTATAAAATGAAATCAACATCGTCTTATAATTAAACTAAGAGATCTGAATAGTATGTGCCTAAAAGTAAGCCTCGTTCTTGGTAAGTAGGCCTATTATAGGCTACGTGTATCTTGCCTGACAAAATCGCCCATTGCTTGAGATTTTTTCTTGTAACATGTGGAACCACAATAAATTAGCCTATAATGCATTCTAGACTTCCTTAGGGCTGTAACAGTTAACTGAATAAGGATCTTCAAACACATTGGCTTGGCGTCGTCAATTTCATAGTTTTTCATAACAAAATTGCGCCATATAAATGTGTAAATAATTTCTTTTTTGTGGGGCGCTATTTAATTTTACTAGTCTATTTGCTACTTCAGTGATGTTACTGAAGTGTAATTAGGAGAGGTTTTTCACAGGCGAACAATGTGTAGGGTGGCCTAAGGGTTGGGTACAGCCTCAGTCGTTATCAAGCCATTAAAAGCTCTACGCTCATTCATTGAACACGGTGTTGAAGTTCATAACAGCTATGTTCAGACTCCATAGGCCTATTATACAAAAAATAAGTACATAGCCTACGTGAGTGTTAAGTATTTTGGACTTTGTTATTCTTTTGAGGTAGTGTATTCGCGTCAAGAAATCACAAAGAGACGCTACACAAGTTGACCACTAATAGTCTATAGAACAAGTTCGTTTTATGTATAGGCCTATAATTATAATAGCTTATTTTATATTTTATATAGGCCTATGCATTTAATACCATTCATTGACATGTTTTAAATTATCTGAGTTACTGTACATTAATAATTGTAGGGCTGATATCAGTATTCACTAAGAGTGCAACGGCACAACCGACTGTAGACCTACTCGTTCCGTTTTGTTTCGAAGATGACTGTTACATCAGACCCGAAACCAGTGGGAAGTCGTGGACGGATGCGCAGCAGATGTGCAAGATGTATAATTCTACGCTGCCAGTTGTTAATGATCCAGATCGTCAAAGAAGCTTTGTGGCCGCTCTCTATCATTTCAGTCTGAATGGTGCAACGGATGTTTGGCTGGGTGCAAATGCGTCCGATGACGGTACAGGGAACTGGCGATGGCTGGATGGAAGCATGTTCTCTGGAAAGGGTAGGCCCCAGTGCATAAAGTGTAGAAAAGAAGTCTCTTGAGTGTTCCTTACTTTTCTCTGCTGTGCGTGCCAAATAAGTTGCAGGACAGTGTTCAGATTTTAAAATAAGTGCCTGCAGGGCTGTTTTAAGGAATTTTTAGAACTGCACAATTCCTTCTTTTTCTTTCCATCCTCCATGGTAAATTACTTCCAATCGGAGGACATTGACCATTTAGTTTGCTAGTTTTAACTTTACAGAAGTGCTTCTACAACATACAACAACACAAATCCATTTAGAACTGCACATTTTGAGTAGACTACAACTGCACGTTTAAAAAGCCCTGAGTGCCTGTACAGTACACCGTCCATGACCTCCAGGAACACTTTAAGCCCTTGTGGGCCGTAAGTTAAACAAATATCCAGGAGAACTGTCAACAGAGCGTTAATGTTGTGACTGAGGTTATTTTTTTAATGAAAGTCTCAATTGAAATATACAATGTATTTGTGCTTTCATATTATCCTACACTTTAACCTCGGTTTATAGTTTTATCTTTTCGGGAGTAGCCTACTTACATGTAGCACGCATTGGGAAGTGATAGGCCTATAATTGCCAATAATTATTTGCAAACGCATTAAATCTTTTGCGTCGTAACAATGTTCTTAGCGCAAGATGTTGCGCCTAAAATATATTTACAATATACAAAAATATAAATATACAATATAAAATGTATAATTTTATTATTGTTTGATAGTCGTCGAGGATGGTGGGACGTATAGCAAAAGTTACGCCTTCTTGTCGAGCAGTTCGTCGGGAATTGTCGCAAGCGCTTCAGCGCCAAACAAAACCCACTTCTACATCTGTCAATACAATACAGTTAAAGGTAAATGAGTGGAAACTCTTCGTTCATGCCGCTTCTAAACATGTGGCTTGCTCATGCCTGGTCTGACGACTGGAAAAACTTTACTCTGCTAACTTTCGACCTAGGCTATAAGGTCAATAAAGTTGTCCACAAGAAAGTACTCTAATTCTGACTTTGCTTATTAAACACGTTAAGTCTTTTTTTCTTTGTTCGTGGTTGGTCTGGGAGAGCCTCTGAGTAGTTTCTTGAAGGGGCGTTATATAAATGCTATGAGTGAATGAATAAATGAATGAATGAATAAATGAATGACTAAATGAATGAATGAATGAATAAATGAATGAATAAATGAATGAATGAATGAATGAATGAATGAATGAATGAATGAATAAATAAATGAATGAATTCATGAATGAGTGAATGAATGAATGAATGAATGGTATCCTCAGTTTGTTGACGATGAGTTGATTACGTGTGATTTATTATGGCTGTTTGCGCATTTATTTATTGGCGCTATAAAAATGCCTTTTAATTTGCATTGGATATAGTATTCCTTTGATCGTCCGGCTATTTCATCAAGTAAGCTTATCTATAGGCTTCTTGGAACAAGCTAACAAATATAATAGCAAGTAATTTAATTAAGTAATTTAATTAAGTAATTTAATTAAGTAATTTAATTAAGTAATTTAATTAAGTAATTTAATTAAGTAATTTACTAAAATATCAATTTGTTTTACTCACAGATGTTTGCACGAATGACACAGGACGTTTAGCCTTCGTTAACGATAGTCACTGCTTTGTGCTGCACAATGAGAGGTTATCCTGGTTTAACGCCAGAAACAATTGTTTGAAAAACAAAGGCGATCTGGCGTCTTTCATCGATATATCTCTTCTAGACTGGGTTGCTGGTAACAGTGGAAGTTGGGTTGGACTACGACGCAGCCAGTGGAATTGGCAAAACGAAGGTTGGCCTTATAATGGTGTTGTGAGTTCTGCTCTGACAGAGTCTCTTCGTTGGTAGAGCATATATAACAATGCCACCAGCTATGCCTTTCTCCAGCTTACCTATTTTGTCCTTTGTGAATCTGTGTTGGATACTCGGAGAACTAGTCGATCCCCTACGCTCTCTGGGAAGAGGAGTGCTCTCAGTCCAGTTTGCTCGTACGGAGTCGTACCTCTATCATGCAAAGTCGTGTTTTTTCTGTTGTTGACCAGGTGATATTAAATGGCCTTCCACTTGAGCTGCGCCTGTTTTCTAGATCACTCTCTGACACATTCTATGAGCACTTGAGAACTGTTCTCTTTGGCCATGCTGGAGTTGGAAACACCTTACATTTATAGGCTAGCGCCAATTACATGTAAAACTCTGAGTAGTTTCCTTGCAGAATTGCTACATAAATACTTGAATGAATCAATGAATTAAAGAATGAATATAACAGGTTATGTTATCAATTATTGATAAATGTTCGATTAGTGATATAACTTCATAAAACAACTTTATTCATTTAAAATTTTAATCACTGGGGGTTCCGCTGTGTTGCATTCAAAGTAGATTTAATCGTTTTAGTACAATCGTGTATATTCAACGCAAGACACAAGATAAAATAAGTATTATTGACACAATACTAATACACAATTTTATTTTAGGCCTACACAATGATTTTCTTACTTTTCCATTATCTCGCTCAGCCATGCATTGCGATATATTGAACCAGCCCATGCCTGCAATCAACAGTTACTGTAGTTAGACCTGCTACTCAGTAGTGGCTACTGTAAATTTTTGCGCCATCGACCTTGAAATGCCTGGCCTTGCGCCAAGAAGATTGTATCCACTAGTGCCCTGAAATAACGTTAGGTTAGCATACTATAAGGTTATCTTGCGACCATTAGGTTAAATTAACTTATCATATAGACAAGGCTACTGTTACTGTACATTACGAAATCCGATGGCATGTTGATGATTCTTGATGCAAATGGACTGATTTCAGTTACTGGTATGTCATCGGATGTTACATTTACTTCATGGTCTAGCGGTCAGCCAGATGACGCAACTCCTACCTGTATTAGTACAGACTTCTACGATTTTCCCAATTGGAAAGATTGGAATTGTTCTAAACAGGAACAGTACATATGTCAAGGCAAGAGATTTTTGTTATATTAAACCCATTTTCACGATCAGCTATCCGTATAATTGCTCGTTTTGTGAAGCTCAATTTCTAATTACCAATCCACGTGTAAATTGACCATGCCACTCTTTTGTTAGGCTTTTAGATTCATAGGGAGGTTAGTAGTAATTTCTTTTCTTTATTGAAACGCCTGCAAGACGTACTGCGCTTTACATTTATAAGTTATGCAGTAATCTTAATTAAACTTAACTAACTGAGCAGACAGCTTTGCAATTACACGGCGCTAATAGCAGCCTACAAATCAAATCCGCCCAACGGGCGCTCGAACCTGCTACCTCTCGCACTCTTGGCCAGCGTGTTAACCATTACTCTACCGCCACCCCCCCCCCCCCCCCCCCCGATGGAATGTTTAATATAATAGAAGATAACAAGGTAAATACCCATCTGAAAGTAACGTTACGGCTAAAACTCAGTAACGCTACATTTTGTTTCTTGGATGCTTAGTTCGTTCTACGTACATTGTAGACTCTGGCACTCTGCTCATAAAACTCTTCATTTACATGAATAAATTGAATTTAACTGTAGGCTACTGGCAATGCTTCGTTTAGAGTATGATTAGGCTTCTCATGCTTTTACGTAGTTTTGAACTTACTGCTTTCGTTTGTATCTGCGTTGGGATTCATTGCAGTGCTCAACACATCTACCGAATTGACGCAAGTAACGCATTTCAGTGAACTTTCGACGACATTTTCAACAACGGGAAATGTAACAATGGAAACAGCTGAAAGTACAGGTACTGGAACGCTTGAAGTTAGCTTACCTTAGGGCTCATTGTTGTTCATTATTATTTTTTTTGCCCCGAGGTATTTTATTATCATTATTATTTCCGGAACTTAAATCCAGGGCATGTGTCCACCTATATTGCTTGTAGGCCGTGTACTCTGCGCTCCAGACCGCATGACATAAACGTCGACTTTGATTTAATCTACTGAGTATACTCTTCCGGACTGTACACGATGCTAGGCCTAACTCTATAGGAGACAGTAGAAACTCTTTATCCCCAGCCTAGAATATTTTACACAAACAGAGAGTTTAGTCCGCTTTTCATTTCCTTCGTCATGTTATAGAAGTTGCGTTATGTCAACTTAAGTTTCTTTAATAAGCAAAATATAATAATAAGTTTATACAAATTATATAGGCCTACTTGAAAATGCTTTTGCCGTTTTAAACCAGAATCTCAAAATAAAGCTAACGCTACACTGGCCATTGGACTCGGAGTTGGACTTGGAGGAGCTCTCATCATTACAGTCATCATTGTCATCATTGTCATCCTTGTACGACGGAAACATCGAAACCGGTAAGATTTTTTATTAACCTAGAGGAAATTATGCCTAACTGCATAGCACAATTTGCGTAACTTACAAATCGCCGTGCATAGACCTATAAATACTAGCTGTCTAAATAAGTGAAGCTATGCGCTTGAGAACGTTTTAAAAATTCACCAAAGAGAGTTAAAAGCAACAGTCAGTTGGAAGGAAAACGCTTCAGAGAATGCAATGGACAACAGAAGCGAGGCATCTTCACAATTCCACAGGCTGTCGAGCGCAACGATCGAAGAGACACAATCGATTCTACACTAAAACATAGAGTTCCCAGGTATAGACCAGCGCGTTGACAACAGCTCATTCAGTGTACCGGGAGCATGATCTTGAATGAGATCGATCTAATTATGATTGGCATCTAAAAACCAGCACATTCTGTCTCGCAAACATTTTTAATCATCGACTTTATGACTAATCATCATCATCATCAGGCACCATGGGCTCAACGCCCGTAGGTGTCCAAGTAAGACTAAGCTTACTAATAATTATTATTTACATTGACTTACTCTCAATGTGAGAACCTCCGAGGAGGTGAGGGGTTCAGCCCACTAATAGTCTTCGTTAGAACCCTATGGTAAAACCCGCGTTACACGCTCCCACTCCTCGTGAATCAAAGACCTACCTCAGTTATTTTTTTACAATCATCATTCTGCTTCCTCTGCTAGTGCGTTGGTGAGCTCGTTTATCGTATTAAGCGCGTGGAACGATACAATATTGATCAATTTGTATGTAAGCTTACATAAATTATTGAAAATGTTTTTAGCGAATCAAATGAAGACTCGGAATCCAGGGAGAAATTTGAAAATCAGAACGGCCGGATAAGACAAGAGGAAGAACAAGTGGCAATAAACGAAATCAGTCATGACAATAGATCACCGTTGAATGAAGTTTCGTCTAACTACGCCACTATCCTCGAGACCAGAGATCTCCAACCAATTTCACACCATACCGGCAGTAGCAATGGCCAATCACCGTTCGATGATGCCTCACCAAACTACGCCACTGTCATGATAACCAGTGATCGTGATCTAAATTCACATCATACCGCAACCAACACCAGTCAATATCAGCTGGATGATGCCTCGATTAATTATACCAATACAGTCCAGGAACGCAGTGATATCAAATCCATATTCCAAGATATCACCAGTAGGCCTACCAACAGCCAATCACATTTGGTTGACGCATCACCTACCTACGGTGTCGTTCGAAAAGCCATTAATCTCAAACCAAACTCCCAACATTCCTCAAACACCACTGAATCTCAGTTGAGTGACGCTCAGCTGAACTGCACCTCAACAGCCCAAGAACCAGGAGATCTCGAACCTATTTCCCAAGATAACCACAGTATCAATGACCAACATCAGTTGGATGACGTCTCGACGATTGACCAGTCTGCGATCCAGGAAGTCGATGATCTGGGACAATTATATCCCGAGCATGCCGCGGTCAACCTCAGTGAATCTCAGTTCGATGATATCCCATCTATCTACGCTACGGTCCAGGGAGCCAATGGTGTCACACAAGATTCTGTGCCATCAATGAATCAAAGCCCTGTTTATGCAGGTCTTAATTTTTGTTAAGAACGTTCGTAGAGTGGCACACGTAGGAGTCGAAATGGTTAGACGATGCGTAACACAGCCAATAATATTATTAGTTATATCCATTAGCGTTTTATTTTTTTTAAAGGTCGTGGGATTGACTCTAAGCAGCGATATGTCGTAGTGATATTATGGCAATATAATTTGTTTAAAACCAGAGCCTATAGGCTATCAAAGAATTTGAAGAATTCTCATCAGGCCTTTTTAACCTGCAGTTAATGTACAGTTCTAAATGAATTTGTGCTGATTTAGAAGCACTTCTGTACAGTTAAACTAGCAAAAAATGTCATTGTCCTCCGACTGGATATAAATTAATTTACCATGCAGGATGGGGAAGGAAGAAATGAGTAGTGCAGTTCCAAAAATTCCTTAAAAACAGCCCTGATTCTCATCCTCATTGGTATTCCACATCGAATGAGACAGAACATTTCTATGCTATTTTAACTGCACAGAGATGCTTTTAGCCTACAGCTAGTCCAATTCATTTCGAACTTTACGCTTTGCTTAGAACTTAACACCGCAAAAAGCACTGTGGAAACTAGAATCCTAGCTGATAAATTATATTTGGCCAAATTATTAACGACAATCGCTTTGAATGACTTCTTTCGTTTCCAAATCTCAATGCAGTTGAAGGTTGGCAATGTGACTTGACAGAACGTGTCATACGATAACTTATCATGTGCACTGTAGCGCGGAGTGTGCGACTCCGAGTCTCCCTTTAGATGGATATTGTGTTGAGTCCTTGATGCCAATCCTGCATGCTCTGTGTTACTGCTTATTAGGCTATACCATCAACTCAGTCGCTATGTGATGGCGCTTAATAAGTACAAGAATGGCAACATAAAGAGCAGAACGCAAAGTTCGGCCTATTGTAGAATTATTGAACTCTCTGGGTGATTGAGTTTGACATAAACAATTAAACATACAATAATACAACTACCAACGTATTCGAATCGCATGGTGTGTGATTTTTCATTCAATTACCGACATGGTCGTAAATATTGATGCATGTATGTGCACTTGTTATAACGCCCCTTCAAGCTCTCTGTACTCAGAGGCGCTCCCGAATGCAGAGCGGACACTGCATCGGAGTTTCACGCCGAAGCGCAGAGCAATAATTGTGAGTGAAGGACTTGCCCAAGGTCCTCACGCGGCGAGGTGAATTCGAACCTCGAACCTTCGGGCTCCAAGGCAACGACGCCACCACTACACCACCGCGCCCCACAATGCATGTCGTGACGGGGTGACCTGACAAAATGTCGCAAGACAAAATGTCGCGGACAGAATGTCGTGGGCAGAATGTATTTGCAAAATGTATTAGCATTATTCATGGAGATTTTCGGAGACATTAACAGATTTAATATTAATGTCACACTGTAGCTTTGTTAACATAATGGCTGTATATGTCAGACTCAACCTTATTAGGCGATGTGACACAAAGTGACATAATAATTATTATGCAATCAATTTAACATAGATCAAGTGTACCAGCTGTCATCAAAATTAATGACATCTGGTAACCTATAAAATAAAATTTCATTTCTGGAAAAGACAATCAATGTGATATTTTAGTAGGAGACCCGATGGACTTACATGTATGTTGGAGATGTGCCTACTCCCTAGAAATAATGCCAACGCACTTTACAAGTTGCTGAAATATAATTTGTATTGACGTGTTGGGCTGGAAGAACTTTCGAGTAGGTTTTTAAGCGAAATTATTTTTTGAAAAACCTGTCTATTTTCATAATTTTTTTGAGTGTACACAATGAAAAATAGGCCTATATTCGCCAGACATGACCCGAACAACACAACATGCTGTCAATAGCTTTTAACAGTCAATGATAATTACCTATAATAGTGGGCTAGCGAAACGTTATGTGCGGCTTTGATTGTCTCCGCCCTGGTTATTGCGCAATGACCAGTCCTTCCACATCGTTTGTACTCAGAGACTGCTTGGAGAAAGAGATAATGCAGAGTACAACAGTAGAAACGAAATCACTTTGAAGATCACGAACTGCCAGAATTGAGAATATAATGCTTTGGACAGGTTTAACTATAATTTAAGTACCGATGACGACAGAGGAAAGGAGTATCTAAATAGGCCTATAGACTGTTCAGGATGCCGCCAACCCCGTACATTCACCTGACAACAAAATTGACTGTAGGCCTAGGCCTACTTTGAGAAAGAAGACTGCTGATGGTCGTTTTTATCGTGTGACTGGCTCTGACAAATGCGAAGGTCGTCTTCCAGGATCTTGTAGAATGTAGAGTTGTAGTCGAAACTGTTATAGGCCTAGAGTTCGGCGGATTGATCTTAACTTATAAGGTAATTTGGACTCTTAGGCACCGTAGCTACTTTCGTACTTAGAACTCTAGGACCTGGGTGTCGTTGATTGCACGCAATAAGCCAGACGTAGGCCTACTTATATTTTATGGTAATTGAATCCATACATTGAGATTACGCTTACGTATAGTCTCAGCTCTTTGGGAACTCTTACCCCGGTTCAACTGCGCTTCCACCATCCAATTTTCGACCAACGCCTCTCATCTTAACAGTTACTCTGCCACCTCTGATCCTTTTCTAACCGCACTACGACTTCCTTCGGACTGCTCTTTTTGACAACCCTTCCCACTAGACAGCCCTTGTGTATTAGATGGTGCCCTGCACGTGGCTTTTGAGTGGCTCTTTAGATATGTTGAGATTACGATTACGTATAGCCTACACAGTACACAACACCCGCAACACGATACAAGGGAAATGCACGGTCAAATCCTTTTTCAAAAAGCGGTGTTTGCTTGCATGGTGATAAAAAATTCTACCGTACATTATATTTACATTTACAACTTACACGGATTCAAAACGAAACATTCAACATCTTCAACTAAGTCTGCATTGTGAATGGTTTCGAACGATGCAAGCGTTCAATAAAAGCAGCTGCAGAAGTGGAAGGAACTTCAAGAACAGCGACAATAGCAACAACTCGTTGGTACATAAGCTTACATGTACCAATTTGTACCATTTAGGCCCTATGTCATCTATTTGGCAGACATTAAATTCTAATTTAAACATTAGTGTCATGGGCTCCGTTAGTTTAAATTGATCGCGGAGTTAGTGCCTTTTGTCAGTCGTGTCGCACAGTTAGGGCTTAGACCTAAGTCTGCAAAATTGATAGGCTATACAAAATACTGAATGCCTTCTTTACGCCTAAACTGAATCAGCTTTTCACAATACAGGATTTATTTCGGAGGTAGCCTATAGGCTTTACACTTCAGTTTCGTATACATCTTCCCTTCACAGATATATAGCAGTGAGCCATAAGTGCATCATTATGGTGTAGCGTTTGCGTATAACTAGACGCTACGGAATTTTAGTTGCAATATTATATTATATATTCTTGAATTCTGCATGGCATTTTCGGGGTCCATCAATTATATATATATTATAATATTATTAATTTTTGAGCTGCATTCGGTGACCTAGATAATATTGGTGACCTAGATTTTAATGTTGAGCTCGTGTGTGATACTAGTCGCCGACAGAGATGACGTAAGCGGTCGCCATAGCTACCAGATTATTGATCGCTTCTTGCATACGCTCAGCGAATGGAGGGTCGGCCGAAAAGGAGGAAGAGGAGTCGGCCGATATGACAGAGCAGTACAGATAAACAGATAGGCAGACGGACGGAGCAATACGCCCTGCTGGCCGCTGTCATTGAATGCATGTGTGGTATTTTTCCTTCACGCTGTACGAGGTGACCTGGTCTATTTTTAGCACGGTTGACTCAGTGCAACTCGTGCGTACGTGTCAGAGCAAGAGGAAGAGAGAGAAAGACAGTGAGCTGCAGACAGACGCTTAAAGGGAGATAGGTGGTCGCAGCTGCATAGGAATTCAGCGCGCTTTATCTGATCACGCGGTACATGCGTGATCACGGCTCGTGCAGTGCCTTCTGCGCATGCGTGTGCGTCACCTAGAGGCGTGGCTAAAAAGGCAGAAACGCGCAATCGAGGGCAGATTCACGACGGACTTCGACGAGGATAGACGTGTAGCTCTGGAGAGCAAGTTACAAAATCAGAGTTTGATTATTTTAGAAAGATAATAGTTTATTTAAGTCAGTTTGGATTCGTCGTCTGAGTTATTGCGTTGTCGCGTATTTACTTCACGGATTCTGTACGGAAATTCTAAAGCGGCAAGGAGCTGTTTGCATTGCGGTTTGGTGTTACGAGCGAATTGTCAGCACTGTGGTTCTGTTTCGCATCTTCGTAAAGGAGTTAAGTCTTTCGTTCTGGTTTTCGATCTTTCTGTCGTCGATATCTTCTGCGCAGTTAGCCTACGGGCGTCAATCTATTATTATAAATATCTTTTCGTGGATTCCCTGTTCTCGACGTGTCAGCTCCGTTTTATCGTCCTGTCAGCGTCGATTGTTGTGGATTCCTCTGAGTCACTTATCGTCGACGCACGTCCTGGATTCGACGCTCCATCGGCGCCTTTTCTCGCATATCGTCGTCCTGGTCCTGTGTCTCTAGTAGAAGGTACAATTTTGCTTGGGTTTTCAATACAACATTAAATTGATCTTTTGGGCAGAGAAATTAAGATTGGCATCTAAGTACAAAAATTGGGGATTCATTTTGTCTGCTCCGATTGAAGTCTGTTTGAACTGTGTTGCATATTATTACCAGTTGCTTTAAACTGTAAGCTATTGATTAACATTGCGAATAATTATTGAATGGTTCTGATAATAATAAGACACATTGATTAAACTTTCTGACTTAATTCTTAGTAGAATTAGGAAGTTGAATAATTGAAATTTATACAGCACTAATGGAAGGAAGTCGAATGTCTACTCCTTCGCAGCCTTCAAGGCCAGCTTCCTCCATGGAGATATTGCTTGAGGCGATGCAAACGAACGCAAAGGCTACCCAGGATGCAATACAAAATAATACTAGGTCTACCCAGGAGGCTATCTCCGCTGTACAAACAAATATTGAGGACGCTATCTCCATTGTAGAAGCTAACATGGACGTGGCAATTTCCTCAGTGAGAACTGATGTTAGAGAGGAAATTTATGCAGTGCATTCTAATGTCCGAGAAGCGCTGTCGGAAGTAGCTTCACGGCTAGAACGTTTAGAAACGACGCCCAGGGCATCTCCGAAGCCGGTTGCAGGTTCGAACCCAGAAACAATGTTTCCCTTTGGTACCACCGCGGATAGACCTTACCACTCAGCCATCGGCCTGGGAAGAGCTTCGGGGGCTAGGCCTAAGGACCTTTCACTTCCGGTTAACCCCGGAATCCTACGCCGGAGTGAAAGACTGGCCAGTAAGGCCCCAGTTTCATACGGAGAGCTAAGAGGTCGAGATACCTGGCCATCCCGAACCCGACAGGATTCGAACCCCGAAGCTACCGCCTCCCTTCCTCCGTCTATATCTCTGAACTACGACCTGCAACCGCACGCGGCCCTCTCACACGTTGGACCGGAAGTGGCGACTCCGGGAGTGTACGAGGGGGTGGGCGTTACAATTGGTCCCAGCCAGTGGGGTCGATTTAGTTCTAGAGATTTGGACGAGGAGGAGGAAACGGAAAAAGTCGGAATAAGAGAAACTGCATTATCTTTTGAAAGAAGGAAGGAAAGGGAATTTGCTGATAATGTAGAAATTATGTCTGATGATGATGGTAGCATAGACATTGAAGTTAGCAAAATAATGGAATCTAGACCTAAAACTGTGAAAATAATTGATAAAAGAATGCAAGCAGCACAGCAATCGGAGTCTAGAAATTTTGAAATAAATAAACCGATCGCAAATAAATTGTTTCGGGAGGGGGGTGATAAGGTCAACCCAGTCCCTTTGGCCTCTTCTTCGCCCTCTCACGTGGATTATCTTCGACCGGACCCGCAATGGAGAATGCATGAATCGTTCGTGCATGCGGTTCAGCCAAGAACGGAAGTGACGGCAAATCGCGTCGACGCTTTCCAATCAACGTCGGGAAGGCCGACCTACCACTCGATGCCTGACTGCATCTTCGATGGTCGGGTTACTTCGACCACGGTTGGTCGAGACTACGCTCGACCTGACCTTCGACCTGGTCCAGTGGCAACTACAGCGGTCGACTGGATGCAACCGAGCGCACGCCTTGAGCATCCATACGTGTCATGGATGCCTACTCCGAACTACGCTCCGAACGCGCTCTACAACAGCGGCGACAACTGGGTCTGGCTCGACTCGCTTCGCTGTCTCGACACACCTCGTCCCAGCGACGTCGCCTTTCCTCGGTGGCCAACCGTCGTGGAGTCGGCAAGGATGAATTCATGCCTCGGCGCTCAGAATTTTGGATTTAGTCGTGACGTCGAGCTGCCTCGTCAAACGCTGCTGAAACCGACATATCTGGGGAAAAGCGAAACAACTAGCGACGGTACAGCAACGATGTCTGCGGTTGGGGAAACGAAAGTGCTGGCGCCTGTCAACGCTTCCGTCGGTCCTGCCAAAACCGTCCCCATGACATCCGTTGCGACGCAGACAACCGGCGACTGGGAACTTCCGACGAGTAGCACTGTTGGAACAAACAAGGAATCGGAAACGACCGCGTCTACGACCGTGAAAGCGGCCGAGGTCAAACCGTCGTCGGCTGCGCCTCCTAAACAAAGGCAATACACGAAACTTGGATCGTACAGCGGAAGGACGGATGTGGAAGTCTTTCTGCGCAAATTCACTGTATGCGCTAGGAACAATGACTGGTCGGACGAAGAGAAATTTAATCAACTGGTCGTCTCCCTAGTCGAACCGGCGACCCATTTGTTGAGCGAGTCGAACTTGGATACATGGACGGCTTTGGTCCAACGACTTCGGGAACGGTACGGTACCGCTGAGCAACAGGCCCTGTTTCAAACGCAGCTCAGCACCCGGAAGCAGAAAGCTGAGGAGGATCTGGGAGTTTTGGTTGATGATATCAGGATTCTGTCGTCGCGAGCATATCCTGGTGTGTCGACCGCCCATAGTGAAGCCATTGCTATTCGGGCATTCGTGGATGCCTTGGGCAACCGAAATCTCGCTCTGAAGATTAGGGAACGAGAACCGAAATCTCTCGACGAAGCGTACAAGGTAGCTATGAGGTTGGACGGCTATCAGAAAGCGGAAGTCAGTGGCCATGAGCAACAAGAACGACGATACGCACGAGTCAACGCTGTCAGAGAAGAGGAATCGGAATTAGATAAACTGGTACGGCAGGTGAAGCAAGCGAAGGAAGAGTTGGAGCAACTGAAGAGACAGTCGGTGTCGGCGCTACAATCCAGAGACTATAATAATCGTGGGTCGTGGAGAGATCAGAACAGTTCAAACGGAAATAACTGGCGGAATAACCAACGCTGTTCGATCTGCAATAGAACAGGCCATGGGAGTTCCGCCTGCTGGTACCGACAGGCGGCGGAACCGGAAGTTGGACGATCGGAGCGAAGATGTTACGAATGTCACCGGATTACAAATCATGTCGCGCGGGATTGTCCATTCCGACAACGGCAGCAGAATCCGCCTGGTGATAACCCCGGTCAAGCTGTGGGCGATAATCCCGACAATCCTAACGTTGGTCGGAATTCGCCAAGAGAGGGACGGCGCTGTTTCTACTGCGACTCTAACTCGCACTTGCTAAGCAGATGTCCACTTCGGCAGCAGCAACAGAATCCACCTGGCGACAATCCCGATCGACCGGTGGGCGATAATCAGGACAACCCTAGCACTGGTCGTGTGTTCGCCGTACGCGCGCCCACCCCAGATCATCTCCAGGACCGGTTGGATCGGTGGGAACAGTACGCACCACTGGAGGGGCGCCGCTGGGTCAGCATGAGCGACAAAGCTCCTCGGTTGAAGTCTTGTCCGCTACCCGATGGGTAGAACTGAAGGTCATCTGGTGACCTTTGTGATGACCGCATAATGGCGGAGGATTAACTGAATGCAGAAAGTATCTGTAACGTTGGTTTATTTCGATTCTGATGAAAATGATTTATTTCTTACTTGTAATGGTTTTACATGTTGTCTGGTTACGGTGCAATGACTGTAATGTTGCATTGTAGCTTGAGTGAAATGTGTGACATTGCATAGATTAATAATTATATTGCATTGCCTTTTTCACCGATGGACAGTTTTAGTATTGTGTTGTAGACAGTTATACCGACTGTCAATATTGTGTGGCGCTATACCAATTACCCAGCGCTACATAAATAATTTCCTGACTTGAGGAGATATATTAGAATGATTAAGATTGCTCATTTTCAATTAGCTGTGATGGTAATAATAATGATAGGCTGATGTTGAGATATTGTGAGGCAAGAATTACATTAAGCCTATGTTTTGCTGCATATGTATAGCATGATTAATTAATTAGTTCATGTGTTTAAGAATAATAATAACAGATTCACTCAGTTAAATTTGATGCAGCAGTAGGCCTACATAAGATTTTTAATTAGTTGAGAGCATAGCGGATATATAATAATAATGATTTAAAATGGCCCTAGATAAATGTTGCATAGGCCCCTTAGCGCTTTAGTGCATCGCTGAAGACCTGTGATTTTTACCGGACTAGCAGCGATATAATTATATATATAGGCTGCAGGAATAACATTGAGGCTTCAGCCTATATATTCTGCTTTGCACAGCTGTAGTAATTACATTAATGTACATGGTGCAAGGCGCCACATAAATATTGTTATAGGCCTAGAGGATATGCCATTATAATATTAAATTAAAGGTTTAAGGTAGGCCTATAAGTGATAATAATATTATACCGGTTAACGGCTGGTAGGCTTATATAATTTCTAGATGCTTGATTTAATAATAATATTTACCTGCCATAAATGTGCATAGACCTATATATATGTTTTTAGTTTAATAATAATAATAAGCCTTAGCATAGATAAGCTGGAATGGATAGGCTATAATTATAATTATATAATCGTGTTTAGCTGATATAATAATATCGTATCAACCGATCGGTCGGAGCCCTACATCAAAAATGTATTTGCTCAGGTTGATTATAAATATATATTCTCTTTTTGTAGGCCTACCGTTTAGAATAATATTAAGGCATTGATGATAATAATATTTAATTTTAGGCTTGCGGGAAAAGAAAATCGCTGCACTTTTTAAATACGCCGCCGTGCCATGTTTACATTTATTTCACGGCTTAGAATAATAATATTGGGCCGAAGCATTAGCTTAGCGATTTATATTATTATTATTATATTATTAACTGTAGAACTGGTGGCCTAAAATTATACATTAATTCTGCAAGACGCATTTAGATTCGTAATAATAATATTATTATTATTGTTCATTATCCGCTGTGTAGGATTTTCATCTGTGCAGTGAATGACCTAGTTTTCAGATTTGCTCAATGTTTATAATTATGGGTCTAAATCTGTTATGTGTACGATGTGTAGCCTACCAGCGACGTATATATATATACGGCGATGCTGTGTACAGATCAATATTTGGAGCAGTGTACGAGCCAATGAGTACACGTTTAATTAGCGCTTGCTTATGGGTGACGCGGTATCTGCATTCACATATAATCGGATGTCGTGAGAAGATAAGATTCTATTTTGGTGGGTGGTCTAAGAATTTTCCACGCCCTGCAGATGCTATTGCAGTCGGTGTGGGGGAGGACGGTTAAGTCCGAGCTCCAAAGAGGAGCCGCAGACGGTCGACCGGGTGATTCTCCCACGGCCTGTGTGGTCTGTTTAATGTATACGAGAAATGATAGATTGAAGAAAGGATGAGCATAGCTGCAATATAATCGTGCTAAGCTTACGGAAAATAAGAAGACAGCAATGACTGTGAATTGATAATAATAGTATATAGATTCGTGCATAGACTGTAGGCTTAATTTTAGCTTTATAATCATGATGAGCCTCTGATAACTACAGACATAGGCCTATGATAATTATATTTGGTTACGCTATATCGTGAACGAGATTACAGTGTAACCTCGTACTTTAGTGTAAATTGAACTATATTAAGTTGACCTAATTACGCTTATGTTGCCGTAAGTGTTCTGCGCATCGGCTGATGTATATTAAATCAAATTTGGCTTTCTAAGACTGTGATAAACCATACCGGAAATGTAGGCTTATGTTTCACTATAGTCTAATATTCGGCCTATTCAAAAAGATGCGCCTGCAGTTATTATATATTGCTGTCGCATTTTAAACATTAAGATTAATTAGGATGTGATTAGGCTTAATGGCTGTCCACTTTCATTTCGGCGTCTGCCGTTTGCATTTTATTAATTAATAATTATGTAAATAGGCCTAGTGATGGATGCTATTGTTAGAAGCAGGCCTAGGCCTAATGTTAAATTGGAGTTATGCTGATTTCTCTATGGCAAATGCTAATAATATTACGCAGATAGGCAGTTATAATAATATTATAGTGAGTTAGCTGTGTGCTATTATAGGCTATGGTGTTAAAGGCCGTTAATAGAGGATAGAATTGTAACTAGGCGTTAATTGGAGGTTTTGGCGAAATGTTAGGTAAGCTATATCTGTACCCACAGAATTTACCACATGAAAAGCCTAAGAAACCTTGTGTGTGTTGAAACGCCGTTATAAGCCTAAGTGAAAGGCTGATTATGATGACCTGAGTGGGTCGAGCTTAAACTGCTGTCTGTAAATTGCATTAGGGCTTGCCGTAGACTTTTCTGTATAAACTGAACTGAGGAAAGTTTGTGATAATGACAGGCCTATATAGATATATAAATAATTATATGGAGCTATATACATTCAGAACTTTTATTGACACTCTAGACTAAACTATGAATCGGGTGAACCGATTATTGCTCAACGCTTGTGCTGCCGCTGTTACGATTGTGCGTCGCATATTGGTTGATTTATGCATTTAATGTTTGAACTTTTGCTGTAACAGTCGGAACAGACATAATATGTAGCCTTACTTTACAATTTCAGAGGCTGTTTTACCACTTAAACATCGTCTGAAATAAATCTCTTGGGCGGTGAGAGTGTAGCGTTTGCGTATAACTAGACGCTACGGAATTTTAGTTGCAATATTATATTATATATTCTTGAATTCTGCATGGCATTTTCGGGGTCCATCAATTATATATATATTATAATATTATTAATTTTTGAGCTGCATTCGGTGACCTAGATAATATTGGTGACCTAGATTTTAATGTTGAGCTCGTGTGTGATACTAGTCGCCGACAGAGATGACGTAAGCGGTCGCCATAGCTACCAGATTATTGATCGCTTCTTGCATACGCTCAGCGAATGGAGGGTCGGCCGAAAAGGAGGAAGAGGAGTCGGCCGATATGACAGAGCAGTACAGATAAACAGATAGGCAGACGGACGGAGCAATACACCCTGCTGGCCGCTGTCATTGAATGCATGTGTGGTATTTTTCCTTCACGCTGTACGAGGTGACCTGGTCTATTTTTAGCACGGTTGACTCAGTGCAACTCGTGCGTACGTGTCAGAGCAAGAGGAAGAGAGAGAAAGACAGTGAGCTGCAGACAGACGCTTAAAGGGAGATAGGTGGTCGCAGCTGCATAGGAATTCAGCGCGCTTTATCTGATCACGCGGTACATGCGTGATCACGGCTCGTGCAGTGCCTTCTGCGCATGCGTGTGCGTCACCTAGAGGCGTGGCTAAAAAGGCAGAAACGCGCAATCGAGGGCAGATTCACGACGGACTTCGACGAGGATAGACGTGTAGCTCTGGAGAGCAAGTTACAAAATCAGAGTTTGATTATTTTAGAAAGATAATAGTTTATTTAAGTCAGTTTGGATTCGTCGTCTGAGTTATTGCGTTGTCGCGTATTTACTTCACGGATTCTGTACGGAAATTCTAAAGCGGCAAGGAGCTGTTTGCATTGCGGTTTGGTGTTACGAGCGAATTGTCAGCACTGTGGTTCTGTTTCGCATCTTCGTAAAGGAGTTAAGTCTTTCGTTCTGGTTTTCGATCTTTCTGTCGTCGATATCTTCTGCGCAGTTAGCCTACGGGCGTCAATCTATTATTATAAATATCTTTTCGTGGATTCCCTGTTCTCGACGTGTCAGCTCCGTTTTATCGTCCTGTCAGCGTCGATTGTTGTGGATTCCTCTGAGTCACTTATCGTCGACGCACGTCCTGGATTCGACGCTCCATCGGCGCCTTTTCTCGCATATCGTCGTCCTGGTCCTGTGTCTCTAGTAGAAGGTACAATTTTGCTTGGGTTTTCAATACAACATTAAATTGATCTTTTGGGCAGAGAAATTAAGATTGGCATCTAATAGACAGTAGTTTGAAATTTGTATCTTCGCTCTAAAAAAAATCCGTTCATACTTGAATGCGGCAACATGGAAATAATTTTGTTATGACAAGACATGCATGCTGACATTGTAAAAAAAATTCCATCAGAAAAAACTTGCACATTAATTTTTTATAGCACTTTAGGTAAAGGGTGGACCAAAAAAAGATAGCCCAAAGGTTTATTGCCAATATCTTGGCCGGAAGTAAGAATTTGTAAATAAAATTTGGCAGGTTTAAAGGTAATTCATATTTACGTACAAATGCCAAATTTAAAAAAAATATTTCAAGCAGAAAAAAAGTTATTTCACTTTTAGTCAGTCTACCCAATGTTTTTGACGATCCAAAAACATAACGCAACAAAAAGTGACACAAAACGAGTTTATTAAGTCAAATATTAAATAATTGTTATCAAATGAACTTGATAGTGCTTCACAGCTTGTGTTCTATGTGTCCACCACCAGTGCCCAAACTTTTTATGAGCTTCTTTTTAAAGTTCTTGATGCCTTGTTGATGTGTTCCACGGGTAAATCTTCAAAAATAAACTCCAATGCAACTATCAATTCTCTTATTGCTCTTGGTCTTGGTTTTAGGTTGTCGTAGTTCTCCAGCATAGCTCTCCTCACTTGATAAAACATTGTGTTCAAGTCAGAAGATTTGAGGACCATTGGCCTTTCTCAATGAAGCCTGAACAATTTACATTGAGCTGATCTTCCATCAATGGCATATTTCTTAACTCTCAGTTTAACTCCTAATTTCTGCACTCACTGTTTATCAGAGCAAGCAGAGATTGTAGCTTTAGCACCAAGACCTTGCTCATGAAGTGTCTGAACACACATTTTGTCTGTCATTGACACCTTGGGCAATTTTATTTTTTAAAGATATTTTAATTTTATTTTTCAATAGCAAAATTATTAATCTGACAGATTATTTATTTACACACTTGATTGTCATCTTGCTAAGTGACTTCGCAGTGATGTGCAGCTATGCTGGTACCTTCTTTCTTTTCTAAATAATAATAATAAATATAATATTATAATAATAATACTAATAATAAGTTGTATAATAATAATAATCGTGGGGTGCGGTGGTGTAGTGGGCATATTCCCTGCCTTGCAGCCGGAGAGTTAAGGTTCGAATAATAACAGAAGTAATAATAATAATAACAATAATAAGCGATAATTACTCATCGGAATATTTGTTACAATATGAACAATGTTGAACATGTCTGTTTTGCAATAAAGGAAGTTGTATACTAATATCTTCAAATATGCCTTGAACAATGCATTCATATTTTATTTTGAAAGTCAGCTGTCTATAGATGTGGCTGCCAATAACTTGTTTATTGATCCACATAATGCTGGATATAAATTGCTCTAAAATTTCACTAACACCAAAGGGTTAAAAACACATTCACAAAAGAGTAGTAAATATAATTTTTTGGCATTTTCTGAGACCAGAACAACTGACAATTATGCTTTTTGTTTTAAAGAGTTTACAGTGTCAAAAATGGTCCGTTTTGGTATTGCAGGTTGGAATCATGAGTGGTATTTAAAAGATTTGTTACCCTAAAATATTTAGTGTTATACTTTTTTATTAGAACTGTGAAACGGATGTGATTATTTTTAATAGACTGTGGGTAAATGAAACATAACTAAGTACTCTTACTAAGGCTACTGTTAACATGAATATTTCTATATCTAAGTAAGCTGAATTTATGGCTGAAATTATGCTCATGGGTAGTCTTACGGGTCTATCAAGCCATGTACGATCAAATACCCTGTGGATTTGAAACTGCAAAGACATGTAAAAATCATAATAAATAATTAAAGTTATTTTTTCATCATCATCATCAACATCATTGGGCTCAATGCCCGTAAGAGTCCGACGCCACTCTCTGTCTGAGTCTGTCTCGCGTCATGCTGCCCAGCCTCAACCGGTCCGGTCAGCAGGTCTGCTGCATACCATAAACATCTTGGAGCAGCTAGACCACCTTGTCTCATTGAAGAGAATATTGGAAGAGAAGAATGAAGCATACTGTAGGTCTATCATGTACTTTGAAATTTTTCGTATTTGTATGTTTGTATGTACACTTGTTATAGAGCCCTTCAAGATATCTACTCAGAAGCGCTCCCAACTACTATAGCATGAACACTGAATCGGAGTTTCACGCCAAATTGCGCGTGGAGGATTTTCCCAAGGTACCTACATGACTGCTTGAGGTGGATTCGAACCTGCAACCCTCCAGTTGCAAGGAAACAAACATACCCTCTACAGTCTACACCACCATGTCGTCATGTCTTGGCCAAGTCAGTTGCTTGACCTACTTTGTGTACTGTCAATAATTTGACGCGCATTTCTTACCAGATGTTTCCCTCTTTTACCTCCTCTTCCAATATCTTCACTCTTGACTCCAAATCTCACCTAATGGAGCACATATTGAGTTTGGCTCACACTGCTATTTTCAACTGAGTCAGTGCCGAGCTATTAGACAATCTTTATTGGCCCCGGTCTTACTACTATTGTACATGCATTCGTCTACTTTTGCATAGACTACTATAACTCACTCCTTATTGTCCATTCCAAGCTGCGCCTTACTCCTCTTCAGTCAGTTTTAAATGCTGCAAACGTCTTCCTATAGGTTCGCTGATATCTCTACCAACATGCCTGAAGCACTACACCATTTGGCTCCCTATAAGTTTACACATTCGTTATAGGATTTTTTGTGGTCAAAGTCTCAGTTGGATATTGTCCGAAAAATCTCCCCAGACCTTACGTGCAAATCTTTATCTGCTGCTTCGGTTTGTTGCGCTCTGCGTTCCAATTGAATTAACTGTCTTCCTTCATGGACCAGGTTTGCTTTAACCCAACGGGACATTTGTTGCTGTAGGCCCTTCTGTTGGAATGCCATCCCTTCTCTATAAGTGAAATTGATGTCTAGGGTTTACTCCTCAGTTAGTCATTCCCAGAAGACATTTACTCTTGCCGAGGGGTTTCTGCACAGGGAGCACTACTGAATAGCCCATACTGAGAGACCCCTTTTTTGACTTGACACAGTATGATATGATTTAGTGTTATGTCCTCATAAAAAGCAATTGTTCCCATTCTTCTTGTTCTGAAATCCAATCTTGTTTGCCTAGCTAGAATTGGCACAGAGCTAGCAAAACATGATAAGATCACAAGTCGGTCAGTGTAAAAAAAGACAGAGTTCTTGAGATAGTCCTTGATTCTATTCTATTCGGTACTGTTATTTAAAGACTTTTTAACGTGCCTCTCACAATGCAACCCAATCAAAGGTGTTTCCAGCCCAAAGATTTCTCTGGTGTCAACTCCGTTTTAGGCCTAGCCATTATAGACCGTCATGACCCTTTAGTACCACAGTCTCGAACAGCCAGAACATCGTTCCTATGTTTCTTTTGACCCTTTACTGTGGAATGATTTTTCTTAAAACAAATCTTTAAAAGAGAACGGGCATGAACAATAATGCTCTCAGATAAGATCCCATCACAAGCTGTATATAGTGTTAGAATGTAATTTCACAGCAAAGAGTCAACAGAGGCATAGGTCTATGGAAGCGATACTTTGAAACTCCGAGACTGGTATAGGCCTACTACAGGGTCATAACTGTCTATTATAGAGCGGAGCGAACAACCAGATGTATCTTAGATAGGCCGCCTGATAGGAACATAAACGTAGCGTGGAAACAAACAATATGGACCAAAAACAAATATTTTAAGACCGGAGACAACACACGTCGCCAATAAGCAATCCTAGACTTGCACAACTTGCCTGCAATATCGCTCATATACAAACACCAGTAAAACTACCATCACAGAATGATCCAAATCAAGTGCAAATTTACACTAAAGCAAAATGAACTCTTATTCTAACTATGTGCCTAAATTATAACACTGATAGAATTTTTCGAAATTTATAATAAGTATTTTAATGTTGCTATCGGACATCGTGGAGGTGTTTAAAAGTAAACTTAGATTCAAAATTTAGTTAAACAAGTAAGTAAAGCGGTCACTTTTAACAATAAAACTTTAAAAATTTATTTCTCGTAAATGTGCAACTTTTCTTTGATGGAAAATGACACTTTTGCTGTTCAATATTATGCAAATACGTGTTTAAAATTCCATGATGCCGCGTGAAAGTATGAACGAAAATTCACATTTTTGATGTTCAGACTACCGTCTATAAGTACAAAAATTGGGGATTCATTTTGTCTGCTCCGATTGAAGTCTGTTTGAACTGTGTTGCATATTATTACCAGTTGCTTTAAACTGTAAGCTATTGATTAACATTGCGAATAATTATTGAATGGTTCTGATAATAATAAGACACATTGATTAAACTTTCTGACTTAATTCTTAGTAGAATTAGGAAGTTGAATAATTGAAATTTATACAGCACTAATGGAAGGAAGTCGAATGTCTACTCCTTCGCAGCCTTCAAGGCCAGCTTCCTCCATGGAGATATTGCTTGAGGCGATGCAAACGAACGCAAAGGCTACCCAGGATGCAATACAAAATAATACTAGGTCTACCCAGGAGGCTATCTCCGCTGTACAAACAAATATTGAGGACGCTATCTCCATTGTAGAAGCTAACATGGACGTGGCAATTTCCTCAGTGAGAACTGATGTTAGAGAGGAAATTTATGCAGTGCATTCTAATGTCCGAGAAGCGCTGTCGGAAGTAGCTTCACGGCTAGAACGTTTAGAAACGACGCCCAGGGCATCTCCGAAGCCGGTTGCAGGTTCGAACCCAGAAACAATGTTTCCCTTTGGTACCACCGCGGATAGACCTTACCACTCAGCCATCGGCCTGGGAAGAGCTTCGGGGGCTAGGCCTAAGGACCTTTCACTTCCGGTTAACCCCGGAATCCTACGCCGGAGTGAAAGACTGGCCAGTAAGGCCCCAGTTTCATACGGAGAGCTAAGAGGTCGAGATACCTGGCCATCCCGAACCCGACAGGATTCGAACCCCGAAGCTACCGCCTCCCTTCCTCCGTCTATATCTCTGAACTACGACCTGCAACCGCACGCGGCCCTCTCACACGTTGGACCGGAAGTGGCGACTCCGGGAGTGTACGAGGGGGTGGGCGTTACAATGGTTTGACTATATATTTATCATTATGGTAGTTATTGCGAACGCAGTGCTATTTTAGAACATACACAGACTATGCATGCATCGGTCTGTAGACCGATTCGCTCTGTTTAGCTTGTAAAATGGAGCGAGCCATTTGATATTTGCAGTAGGCCTAGAGCATCACTTCCTTGTCAATCTGTCGTGCGGCAATAACGGTAAGCTCACCGTGTTCTCCTGTCGTAATAATATTCACGAGTATTTAATTTACACTTTAAATCCCACTAGTGCAGAATCATTATGCTCATATTATAATTATTTTGAATGATTGGCATTTCGTTAATTTACAGCATTTTTGTAGATCCAGAAACTCGACTCAATATGAATTAATAAATGAATGAACGAACTATTTACGATGTAAATACATCGGATTAATTGACGCTTAAATAGCTGAATGAAGACGACCAGAAAAGATGCCTGCTGTTTGATCGAGTAACTGATTAATTAGACTTCTGCAATGCTAAGTCATTCTCTATGTTTCTGCCTCCGTGTCTGTCTGTCTTTATGTCTGTCTGTCTGTCTGTCTGTCTGTCTGTCTGTCTGTCTGTCTGTCTGTCTGTCTGTCTGTCTGTCTCTCTCCCCCCAAACGAATGCTTCAATTCTAGTGGGGTAGTTTAGGCCTATATATTTTGTCATTCATAGTTAATTTTTTGTTTTTAAGTCAATCTCCATATCGACACAATTCCTTTTAGGTTCTAGCTGCATTGTCATCTCTCACGTGTATGGGAGCTATGCAATAAACATTTAGGCAGCAAAATAATGCACACCTCCTAATATAATTATGTTTTTTTATATTTTATACAGCTGAGTTGCCGAATAAAAAATGTTATGTTATGTTATGATGTTATGTTATGTTATGTTATGTTTCTACAAAACAGCATAGACATGTCTATGAAAATCTTCCTTGTCTTTGGTAAGTAAGGCGACTCCGCTAGAGACAGTCTTCGAAATTGATATACATGTAGGCCTAGGCCTACTTGGAAGTATTGAATTCCTGTCATCCGATCTGATTGATTTTGACGCTAATGTCTTCAGATTAATGTCATGAATGTTAATTTATTATCACGATCATAATCGGACCGCTGGATTAGACTTCTAACTATCTCTATGTGACTTCGTGGATATCAAAAACTTTCGACGTATTTAGATCCTTGTTGATAGAGTCATCCATAATGATGATGATAAATTATGATGATGACGACGACGATACCGACGACATCTCATCATCATCATTATCTTCTTCTTCTTCTTCATCATCATCATCATCATCATCATCTTCATCATCGTCATCATCAATAATAATAATAATAATAATTGTTATTTTTAATTTTAAAAATAGTAATAATAATAATAACAACTACAACAACAACAATAACAACTGCGACAATTTATATGGCGCCGTGGCCCATATCGCGGCCATACCGCAACAAGGGCGCCTCACAAACGGCTAACTGCTGGATAAGTCTTAGCAAACAAATTAGATTTAAACTTTAATAATTTATCTAGCACTGCCCCATGAAGCGATTTAAATACCAGTCGGCTGAGCTTGAAGCCGATCGATGCGGAACTGGAGGTTTGCGGACGATTCGTCACATGGACGAGTCGTCACGCGGACGATTCGTCAGTGGACGGTTCGTCC
Organism: Lumbricus rubellus; assembly: GCA_945859605.1. Classification (NCBI taxonomy): domain Eukaryota; kingdom Metazoa; phylum Annelida; class Clitellata; order Crassiclitellata; family Lumbricidae; genus Lumbricus; species Lumbricus rubellus. Next base: position 1,952,558 of record OX243828.1, read on the forward strand.
ACACTGAGTGGATTAGGTACGAACTGATTGAAAAGAATTCTTGTTACATGGAAGTCAAATAAATTTGATGAGAATAGTTTTTCCTTAATATTGTTATGCATAAATAAATACTGTTTTAACAGAAGTTGGATTGATTGAAAAATAGTTGATGCTGAAAGAAAAGCTGGAACGATGAAAAGAATTCTTGCGTAAATGGAGGTGGGATTGACTCTTTGTTCAAATGATGGCACATGGATGCCACCGCCACGAAACAAATGTGTGGCCTATGCTTTTAATACTTAATATTTATTTAACATCATAATATTTAAAGAACACTTATTTTCATCAATACGACTTCCACATAACAAGAATTCTTTTCCTCGGTCGTATTGTAATCCACCACGGATGAACGAATCGTCCGTTGACGAAACGTCCGCATACGCAACGGGACAGGCAGCCATTGAAGGACATTGCGTAGGAGTGGTGTAACATAGCTTAATCGTAATTTCTTCTATTACAAATAAGTCTCGGCACTAAGGCCTAGTAGGCTACCGGCTGAAGTCCGCCCAAGAGACACTTTGGTCAGCTGTAGATTCTTCAAAGCTTCGATCATAAGATCATCAGCCAATTAAATCACAAAAACCAATGATCTCATTCTGTTTAATGTTCAACGCTTATTTTAAGACTTTAAGCACCATATTTTTGTTTTTGAAGTTATAGGCTGTTTGTCAATAGCAAATACTCAGAATTCGTATTGTTCCGGAGACTTCTGTTTTATCAGACCTGATCCTAATTCTGGAAAGACGTGGTCGTCTGCACAGCAGTTGTGCAAGGATAATAATGCAACGTTACCAATTGCTGATGATACCAATAGTCGGATGAGTTTTATTGACGCTCTCAACCATTTCCAGTTAAATGGCAATGACGTTTGGCTGGGTGCAACCGCATCTGATGACGGTCCCATGAACTGGCGATGGTTGGATGGGAGTCAATACAGCGGAACAGGTAAGAGACCAAATCTGCTTGACGTCATTATAGGCCTACTAATCTCACACTGTATTCCAATATACGCAATCATTGTTTGTTGATATAGTATAATAGACCTAAAGTTGGTAAATAAGGAATCTGTTCGATTAATCAACAGGTCCATCAAGAACTTTGCAAAGAGACTCAAAAGAAGTTTTGGCAATGGTGGTGGCTGGTGGGCACGTTGAACACAAGTTGTGAAGCACTACCAAGTTCATTCGACAACAGTTATTTGAGATGAGACTTAATAAAATCGTGTTTTTGTTACTTTTTGTTGCGTTTCGTTTTTGAATCTTCCAAAAACGGTGGGTGGCCTCACTAAAAGTGGTATAACTTTAGTTGTGTTTTAAATATTTTTATGAAATCTGGCCATCTTGTGTAAATATGGATTGTCTTTAAACATGTAAAGATTCATTTTGAAATTCTTACTTCTGGCCATGATTATTAGCAAAAAGCTAATTTTTGTTGCGTTTCGTTTTTCAATCGTCCAAAAAACGGTGGGTGGCCTCACTAAAAGTGATATAACTGTTGTTCTGTTTGAAATATTTTGATGAAATCTGGCCATCATGTGTAAATATGAATTGTCTTTAAACCTGTAAAATTTCATTTCGAAATTCTTACTTCTGGCCAAGATAAGGGCAAAAAACTTAGGGGGTTACTTTTTATGGCCCCCCCTGTAGATTCTCACTGTTCTCATGTTGCCGTATTGTAGATGTTCAACAAATGGGCGAGTATTACAAGAGTTACGCTTACGTGGCTAAGATATCAGGTGAAGTTCTCGCCTATGCATCCGCACCAAACGTCAGCTACTCATATATTTGTCAGTGCAAAACCGTTAATCCAGGTAATTACTAAATTAACTCAAGATTATAATTTGCTAGGCCGTCCGCGCTATAGTAATCTACTTAATAGGCCTACTTATAAGGAAAGGACTATCACTCACTTTTTTTCGAAGTAACTGTTACCTAATTTATTAGGTCTTCGGAGTTCGGGAATTCTTTTTAGTTTCATAATTTCATTGTTCATTACTGCTAACAATGAAGCATTAGCCTACATATCCGAGGCATATTGAATTACGGTGTAGCTTACATGTTTTGTCAGAACAGTATAAAATGCTATTTTTAAACTCAATTCTTGTTCCTTTAGATATTTGCACAAATGGCACAGGACGAACTGCTTTTGTTAAGGATAACCGGTGCTTTATGAGGTACGACGAGAAATTGTCTTGGTTCAACGCAAGAAACAAATGTCTTGCAACTAGTTGTGACTTAGCTTCTGTCACTCAACTTTCCCTTTTGGATGGAATGGTTGACTCAAGTGGATCCTGGGTCGGACTACGAACCAGTCAGTGGAATTGGCAAAATGCAGGTAGGTGATCTTACGACATTTTTAACAGTAGCCTATAGGCTTTATGATTAAACAATCATACCATCTATGTTTTTCATATTGCGTCAGTCAGCTCAACAGGTTGGTTTAGACATGAGAGCAGGTATTTCAATTTTCTTGGGGGAAGTGATGCATTCTAAGAATGTACATGTATATATAAATTATAGCGCCTCTTCGAGATACCCCGAGACGCTCTCTGTGCTGGGCTACATTATGATGCAAGACGTAATTAAAATGTTACCACAGTGAACAATAACAACAGCTAGCAAAATAATGCACAGTAAGCTTGAAGAGCAACCATTGGCGGGCACACACACCAACAAACAGGTGGAGCTAACCAACGGATTCCGTCGAAGCTGTCAGATTTCGCGGATATGGATGTTCAGAGTAGGCCTATCTGGAACCCAGTTGCGTCTATTTTATAGAGTTAGGTAGAGATCGATGAGATTCTCTTAAATGAGGTTAATTCGATTCGATTTGATTAGTTGATGCAAGATGACATTGTGATCACAGAGTATATCAGAAAGCTTTTATTAGACTTGGTTACAGTGATAATAATAATAAACTGTACACTAAATCCGATTAGATTCAAAAGTTACATAGTCATTAATGGAACTCGATAAGTAGAGAATTAGAGATTCAGTGAATGAAATTAGATAAAGCCGTGTCTCATTGAATTGGAATAGATCTGGTGGAATAATCTATGATTTCGTCAAATATTATTATACTTAGATCTATAAAATCATAGCTATCCCTTTCAAGGAGTATTGTAATGTCAAAGGCTTATAGATCGCTTCAAATAGGACGATGGTTCAATGACAGCTGGGTTTGTTTTAGTGACTGGTTTGTCATCGGATGTTACATTTACTTCGTGGACTATTGGTCAGCCGAACGATGGAGCTCCAGATTGCATGGCCACAAACTCAGGCGATTTTCCAAACTGGAAAGACACCGACTGCGCTTATGTTTATCAATATATATGTCAAGGCAAGAGCATCTTTAAATACCCACAGTAGCACTATAATAGGCCTAGTTGCATTCATTAACATTTCAAGTTGCTGTGTTCAGGTATTAGCCTAAGCCTGCATTGTAGAATCTGTCAAAAAAAGATAAGTCTTTAGTTATCTTAGAGACACGATCGTATTAAACAGAAGTATTCTAGACATATTTTTCAAACCAATTCGATTTTGATATAGACACGTTTAAACATGCTTGATGTACTTCACTGGCTCCCTATTCGCCAGCGTATTGAGTTCAGGGTGTCGGCATTGGTATGGCAATGTTGTCAGGGCCTCGCCCCAATTTACCTCCGAGAGCTATTCAGCCTTACATTAACATTGGGTATCCAAGGACGTCGTCAGCTACGCTCTGCTGATAAGGGAGTCTCTCTTGGTTCCTTTTGCTCGTACTGCTACCATGAAGCATCGAGCCTTTTCTGTGATTGGTCCGGCGGTCTGGAATAGCCATCCCTTTGAGCTGCGCCTACACCCTGGGACTCTACCAGGATCGTTCCTTACAAAACTTTAAACTGTTCTTTTTGGGCGCACTGGAGTCGGGAGCGCCTCTGAGTAGTTTTTTACTTGAAGGAGCGCTATATAAATGTCCGAATGAATGAATGAATGAATGAATAAACATTACAGCGGGCACATTTAAAGTTAACTAACTGTATCTACTGTATTTCAAGGCCGATGATTTGATTCCTGTGGCATCTGTTAGAACACCATACTGTATTTACGTAGGCCTAATCGTTGACAGTCAGTATAGATCTAATTCATCCATTCATTCATTCGAAAATTTATTCAGCGTCTTCAGAAAAACTCCTCATAGGCGCTCCAGACTACAGCACGCCCAAAAGAACAATTTTAATTTTGGTCAGGAGGGATCTGGTGGAGTCCCAGGGAAGCATTGGACGTTTTATTAATGATTCTCAAGGTGGATCTACGCAGAGTGTCTTTCCACTATCCATAATAATATTTTATGGATATGTGTCAGTCAGTGTTTAATCTAGTCCCCACCCGCTGGGGGGGGGGAAAATCAGGTTTCTGGGGGGGGAGACAATTGAGCGTCCGAAGGACGCTCGTGAGGCGCGTAGCGCCGAGACCCGCTGGGGGAGGGGTATGGGGAGGGGGCTGTGCCTTTTAAGCATTTTAAGGTACCATCTTAACAAAATAGGACTTACCTGTACTTTTTCAGAGCCCCATCAGAAACTTTTTGAATTTCCACATTGCAATGGTAGCATTTTAAGGTACCATCTTAACAAAATACCTGCACTTTTTCAGAGCCCCATTAGAAACTTTTTGAATTTCCACATTGCAATGGTAGCATTTTAAGGTACCATCTTAACAAAATACCTGTACTTTTTCAGAGCCCCATCAGAAACTTTTTGAATTTCCACATTGCAATGGCAGCATTTTAGGGTGTCATCTTACCAAACTGCCTGTACACTTTTCAGTGCTTATAAGAGTGGACTTCAAAAAATATAAGCAACACTTAACAAATATTTTTTTTGGGGGGGTTATTTCCACACTGTGATGGTAAGCCTTTTTTTTAAGGTGCCATTTTAGCAAAATAACTCCATTAGACTATTCAGTAGGCCTACTGATAAAAAAGTGTTTTAGGATCTAATATAATATATGATTATAATTACAATAAAAAATATCTTTATGTATCGAGTTCAGCAGCTCAGTTCTCCTCCTGTTGCTGAGTTATTCTAATGAATAAATGCAGACATGAATATAATAGTAGCCTATATAAGCTGACTTTTCAGCACTAGATCAGTTTAACCCTGTTTCCCAAGATGGTCCTGAATTGCTGACCAGGACATACTTTCTGAAATCATATTTAATGGTACACAAACCAACCAAGAACTAATAAACTACCAGTGCCAAATTCAAGAAACCATGTGTAGTAATGATGTTGTTTTTAGGTTTTACTATATATGTGTTCAAATAATAGAACCAAACATGTTGAAATTTTACAGTTTAAAATTTGAAGGATACCACTGGTGAGAAGCCATTCAGTTGTACAAAAGTAGTATTTGTACAAATATTAGCAGTAAGTTATTCTCATTTTAGCAGGATTGTGTCATATATTATAATAGTAAATAATAACATTATAACCATTTACCATATAATAATAAATAATATTACAGTATATTATAACAATTCACGTAATACGATGATGTAAACAGCAACTAAAACTATAATCATTTTGTCAAATTTTCTGGAGGGGATGTCATATCTGTTTTTAGTTGTGCAAAAATAGTGTTTATACAAATATATACAGTAAGTTATACTAATTGCAACATGATAGTATCATATATAGAAATAGTAAATAATAAATAATAATCATATAATAGTAAATAACATCACGGTATATTATAACACTTCATATAAAACAAAGATGAAAATAGTAACTAAAAACCAATATCATTTTGTCAAATTTTTCTGGGGGAAATGTCAATCCTGGGGGGGGGAACTTTCCCCCCCAGAGACGTCTAGATTAAACACTGTGTGTCAGTATTGCCGTATTGCCATTGCAGTATCGCCTCTAAGTAGAATTCTTGAAGGCGCTAGATAAATTTTCGAAATTAACGAATTTTCTTAATGAATTAGTGTTGCTAGATGTGATAGAAGTTTTAAAAGCATAACCGATTTAAACTTATTTAAGGCGCACAATGAGCGAAACGCGATATACCATTTTTGGCAGACATGTCCTTCGAAAAATAAACGTATGAAATAATTAATGACTTTGGTCAGTGATTCTACAGCGTTAAAGCTCCCGAAGTTACGTTAATAGGACAACGATAATAAATATTATTATTATTAAAGTAGGGCCTAACTATGACATGATAATTATGCACTTGGGTCCTTGCCCTGGGCCACTGGGCGGCATTGTAACTCCGTACGCCACTGGGTGTGTGATAGCCTAACTTCTGCGTTATTTAAGAAGGACATGAGTTTTTCATTCCGTGTAATTGATCACTAAAGTTTCAGATATCAGAGCTTCTACTACAACTAGGCCTACCCCGGCAAGATTCATCAGATCATCTACCGCATCTTCTACTACGACGAAGTCGGCATTAGGAACACCTGGAACAGACAGGACAGGCGCAAGTGCCACTACATCTACTAGCACCAGGATGTCGCCATTAGAAACACCTGAGACAGCGAGAGCAGAGACAAGTAGGTTACAAGTACAAGTAAGCCCTTATAATATTATATTCAACGCTTGAAATAAGCAGCCCAATGCCCTCAGACTTGCTTTCAGCAAATGAAAGCAAAGAGGAATCTACCAGCAAGGAATCTCATGATGTAAAATGATCAATAATACAATAATGTATGATTCTCAACTAACGTTTAAAATAATGATACAAAGACTTTATATAGCGCCGTTATCAGATTGCATGATTGCGGTCGTTGAAAATGAACTCGCTGTACAAGCGCAGAATCCACAATAGAAGGTAAGTAGAAAGCCGATCAATCGGAACTACTAGACTACTAAAGGATATTATTGCTTCCAAGGCATAATCTTCTATCAATTACTATGAGTCATTATGCAAAATGAAACAAATACGCTGTAAAAGAAATTACTATAGTCATTGCCAATACCGAGTGGCAAACACAACTCTTTTGTCTGCCTATTATGTCTGTCTGTCTGTCTATCTGTATGTATGTATGTATGTATGTATGTATGTATGTATGTATGTATGTATGTATGTATGTATGTATGTATGTATGTATGTATGTATGTATGTATGTATGTATGTATGTATGTATGTATGTATGTATGTATGTATGTATGTATGTATGTATGTATGTATGTATGTATGTATGTATGTATGTATGTATGTATGTATGTATGTATGTATGTATGTATGTATGTATGTATGTATGTATGTATGTATGTATGTATGTATGTATGTATGTATGTATGTATGTATGTATGTATGTATGTATGTATGTATGTCCGTCTGTCTGTCTGTCGGTCTGTCGGTCTTTCTGTTCTGTCCTGTCTCTCTGGTTATTGTCTGCAGTATTATCTTCGCATAGACTGACTTGATATTGAATGCCTGTCAGTAAGCTCGCATTCCTTGATATACTGCAAAAACATTATCATTAATTTATACCGCAACTTATACAATGCTATAAAGAAATTATAATTGAAATAGGCTAAGGCCTACACTTAAGGTGCAGGAATGCATTAGTGCCAAAACATTGTAGTGTAGGAGGTTAATAAGCTATAGGCCCTATAAAGATACAGAATGCCAAACTATATATACACTGTGTCCGCGTTAAAGTGGAACCCACAATAAAGTGTCATAACTCGGTCAAAACTTGTAGGATTTGTCTGAAATTTTACACACAACAACAGTGGCCATAGTTACACGAGATCCTAAAACCGATTAGAAATATTCGTGAGTTTGTCAAATTTATGAGCGTTTGAGATGCAGCAACTTTCCAACATGGAAAAGCTGAAAAGAAGTAAAATTCAGCTAATTATGATGCTCAAAATGTCATTTTTGTTCACGAACACACAGCCGTAGACATAGACGCTACTGTTTGAAGGTCCGATCGATGATCACCTGGTCAAACAGCTGCCACTCTTCAATCAGACGCACCCTACGTTTATCGATGTCATGAATACGGGAACGAAAAACGCGCTACTCCGGTACATGCACCTGGATCGAGGTATGAACTGCTAGGCGACCACAGCTACGGATATGAAGCCGAGTGCCTTCCGGGACAGCTACTACACTACTGCGTCTATGGTCGTGTGTTCGTGAAAAAAAAGACATTTTGACCACCACTGAATTTCGCTTCCTTTCAGCTTTTGCATGTTGGAAAGTTCAATTTTCGGTGCTCCATTATAAACGCTCATGAATTTGGCAAACTCACGACTTTTTCTAATCGGCTTTAGGATCTCGTGTAGATATGGTAATTGTGGCTGTGTTTAAAATTTCAGACAAATCCTTCAAGTTTTGACCGAGTTATGACACTTTATTGCGGGTTCCACTTTAACGCGGACACAGTGTATATAAATTATGTAGACGTGGATATGCGTGCTTTGTATTTAAACGCCTTGGTTTACATTCTTATCAAAAATTCCTTCTGATTTTCAGACGCTACATCCTCAAACGTTCCTCTGGGAATTGGACTTGGTGTTGGACTCGGGGTTCCTGTTATCATTGTCGTCGTCGTCATTACGATAGTTCTACGCAGGAAGCATCAAAACAGGCAAGAAACAATTCGATCTAAAGCCTGCCTAACAATACATACTGCATCTGTTGACCTATAATTGTATATTGCAGTGACTATTGACTCGCGAACTTCACTGAAAAATCTGTGATGTTAAGTCACAATCAGCTGAAGTTGACTTGTCAAAATCAAATAGATCAGGGAAATTAGTAGTCATGGTACCGTATGCGATAATGCGCACCAGCGCGTCTTTTAAAGGACTTTTTGGAACTGCAAAATCCCTTATCTCCGTTCTAAATCTCTATGATGGCCTACATTTGCGGTGCATGCAAATTATCACTGCATTTATAATTGAACGTTTATAAATCGCCGCGCAGCGATGCCCAAGTCATTTTTTCTCTAACAACAATGAACCAATAATGATGACTGCATGCGCCTCCGAAACAGAGGGAAGTTAAATCCTGAGGAGCTCAGGTCGCAGCTCCTCCGGAAGACGGTTCTATCTGGAGGGGCTGGCATAGAAAAAGCTTTCATAATACTTTTGATCAGCCGCTTAGCACATGCGGGGAGCAGCAACTGGAAGGCCTTTGGCAGCTGAGCGTAGGCCTAAGAATCTAAACAACTGGGAGTGAAAAGACTAAGGCTCAGAAGGTCCTTAGGTATGATGAGCACTGAGCAGCCGTAACTTGCATAGGCCTACACCCACACGTACGTATACATACACACACGCACACGCACATGCATGAATGCATGACTTACATAGTATGAAAAATGTATGCACATTGCAGAGCTGGCAAATAAACGTAAGTGTGTAGCTATTTCATTTGGATGCTGCTGAGTCAGCTTTCCTAAACATTTTCTCATCTATTGGTCAGTCACTGAGTGTGCAGCCAGAACTTAATAATATGACTCAATTTTATTCATACTAAGCTTAGAGCTGAATATTTTAAGGTGATAATAAAAAAAACGAAAACTGTTTTTAAATGAGCAGGCAGCTTGGAACAGACGGTGCAAACTTCAAGGCAGAGATCGCGAATTCGACAGAAATTTCTACATCATCGCCTACTTCTGTCTTGCCAACGGTTGAAAGCGATGCGAACGATCACTATCAACAGCTGAAGAACAGCCACGAACTACAGGAACAGCAGCAGTACGAAGAACTACAACAAGCCCCTCAATATGAACAGCTGCAACGCCGCAACGAACTTCAAGAACAACTGCAATATGAACAGCTACCACAAAACCCACAATATGAACAGCTTTAAATTAAATCATGACACTACAAATTGTAGAACATTATTGTCAAAGTTCTTTTTAGTGATTGATCAATGAGTCAGACTTACACTGTGCCCCATAAAAAAACACACCAAAAACTTTGTCATGAAACGCATGTAAGTCTAATGTTAAATAAGAAAAATTAATGTTTCATTTAAGAAGATGTTCGAAGCGATGTCCCTTCGCTTGAACGCAGGCTCTCAGCGTTGGCCGCCACTGTTCAATAGCTTTGTCAATGACACTCTGCTTCAACTGTGCCCACACAACGATGAGGTGCTCCTTCAACTCGTTGATGTCCCGTATTGCTGTCTGGTAGACGCGTTCTTGTATTAGACCCCAAATTCTGTAGTCAACGCCTCAACGGGATTGAGGTCTGGTGAGTTTGCTGGCCAGAGTTCCGGTCCAATGAAGCTTGGTGTTTCATGTCGCAGCAACACAATGGTGTCCTTTGCGCGATGTGCTGGGGCGCTGTCCTGCTGGAGAATGAATAAGTCGCTTGACATCCCCTGATCGCTGGCAACATCTGCTCCATCAACATGATATTCCTGTAATATTCGCCGTTGACCTTCACCCGAGGTTTAACGAAGAACAATTCCGTGCACCCGAGCTTCGAGACGGTTTTAAATAATTAGTTTTATAGAAGATTTTTGAAAAGTTTTTTGGTGTGTTTTTTTATGGGACACAGTGTATATACTAATACTCATGTAATGAAGGTAGGCCTAGAGTTTTCTTGACTGCTATCTTAAGCTAGCCTATATATTCTGAAAAATCTATATGCCTATTGCTTTTGTTTCCGAATTTTGTTTCTCTGTTTGGCATGCGATCCTAGATTTTAAGTAGGCGCTAAGCTTATTTCACAATTTATTTAGTGCACAAGCATATCCGGTGGAAAATGCGCTGAAATGGTGGCACTTCCCATTGAGCACCTAGGCCTAGATTTTTTTGCTAGTGAATAGTTGTTCGCAAAAATGAAACTCCATTTTCCGGAACATAGACTAAACAATATGGGGAACGTTAATGATGTGAAATTCTCAAATGAAAAATGAAGCGATAAATTTTTATTCAATGTGAATGCCGATGGAGAAGGTAGCGGGCTGGCGGCGCCATGGATTTCAGTTTTGGAGGGCTGAATTTCCGGAAACATTTCCATTTTCACCGCCAAAATTTCTGATGACCTTTTTTTAGTCATCAGCTTCAACTTTGGGGGGGAATGGATCGCCTATTTTTGGGGGGGCTTAGTCTCCTAGCCCTCCATGCCGCCTCTATACTGTCTGAGATTGTGATAAATCACTGTCTTCATCCACCTCCTCGGTGACGGTATATAGCTGCATAGAGACCCTCATCAAGCACTTCACTCACATCTGCTCAGCGCCATCAGTCGATGCCTGTCATGGTTGCTCAATGAGCAAATGGTGACAGCAATGTCAATAACTATGCATGATGCAATAGTAGCCTATAATAATATGATGCGCCTATCCCTATGACTATGTAATACGTAATAATATTGACAAATAAGACTTTCTTGCAAGTAGTTCTTAGCCAATATTATTATTACTTAAGCAATAAATTGTTGTCTTTATTTTGAGATCTATAAGTAGGCCCTACACAAAGTGATGTGCTTGCAGAGACTGAAGTCCCACTGCAATCTCATTGACATGCTTATTTTGTTCAATAGTCTATAGGCTCTATATCAGTACACCCTACTCTACACAGTCTTGTGAAGGTTTAATCAATAGGCCTACTTATTTTGCTTTGAAATTTGTAGGGCCTATGTTGTATTCCTTAAAATTGACCCTTATGCATAACTTTTAAAATTCTTTTTTAACACTGCTGCTAATATGCAGCTGTGCATGCTAAAATGCCCAAGTCATGTAAACAAAATAAGCAGAACTAGGCTGCATGATTGTCAAATGCGAATCTGCAGTTTCAGACGTCCATTGATCAACAAAAAGAATCAAACACTGAAAGACGTCTGCTAAATCCAACTTGAACCTGAGAGTAGCGGTTTCAGTAAGTGGTTGATGAACTAGATATAAATTGGATTGAGGTTAATCAAACCTCTTGATCGAGTTTTCGGACTGCGTGATATTTAAAAATAGCGAGAAAGGCCTAAACGTCACTAAGCCGACCAGAACGAGTGGCGACGACAATATTTTCATCGACCAAATTTGCTGATGACCCTTTGAAAAAAAATATGACTTTTTGTCCTTCGTTCTAGACCATTTTTCACTATAAAATGTGGGGGCTTTGGGGGGCTTAGCCCCTACCCTAGTCTCTGATAAACTCCATCCATGGCTATACAAGCGAGAAGCACTTGCTGAGCTTCTAAGAGGCCCGAAATTATACGTAAATATACTGTACTTGTGGGTTCGGTGGTGTAGTGGGTATGTGCGTTGCCTTGCAGCCGTAGAGTTGCAGGTTCGCATCCACCTCAAGCCGCCTCGTATGGACCTTGAGCAAATTCTTCACTCGCAAGTACTCATGCGCTTTGGTGTGAAACTCCGATTCAGTGTCCGCGCTATAGTCGGGAGCGCTTCTGAATAGAATTTAAGGGGCGCTATAACAAGTGCGTAACATACGCATTACGCACATGATAACATAAGTTTAGATAGGTAGGCCTACCGGTGAAATTTCCTCAAAGATGCATAGTAGGCCTATATTTATTGAGTGAGCGCATGATGTGCAAAATTTCACTCAAGCGACTGCTGACGACAAAAATAGACTTACATTGTCTAATGGCGTTGAATTGATAGCGCATCAATCTTAAGGCGACTGGCTATCCAACTAGATTTCTATTAATGTGAATCAGAGCGTGTCGAAGGCCTATGCCTGCAGAGTCCTATTGCCAAGCCATTCTATTGAGGTTCTGTTAAGAACAGACAGCTATTCATAATTTCAAGCAGTACTTCCTTGTATGTTATGCCTACTCTATCGTGAGCTATTAACGGTAAGTTTCCTTTACTAAATCTAACTCGTTTACAAAACTAAAATTTATGTAACTTAAACAGTCACGAATATAATTATGTAATAGACTAAATTTGTAACGAGTTCGCAAAGATAATGATGACTCATTTGGCAAAACATAATTTTAAGCTACATTATGTAATCAACCTACAAGATGTCTGCGTAAATACGTGGAACAAAATTGGAGAAGACTCCTCCAGGAAGTTGGATAGGAATAAGTTGGTTGTTTCGTGGCCAATTATCTTGACCATGGAGCGCCCCAGTTACTCGATATTTTAACATTCGTTCATTTTATGCTGTAAATATTTGTCATATTTACCAAAGTAAATGTTTAACGGTTTAATGACCAGAGTAGGCCTACAATCCCTACATACTCCTCGTTGAAATGTTTGAGTCTTCATTAGTTTAGGCGTAAGTCTATTTGGTTAGCTTGCAGAACTACAATGAACTTTCCTTTTAGTGATGCTGACGCAATAATTTCGCTCTGTGCACTCAATCGACTGAGCAAAAACCTTCAATCTCGATATAGGGTCTATAGCCTAAGCGTCATCCTTATTGCACTTCTTTTTTATTTTGGAAATGTTGCTGATATCGATAAATCCTTAGGTTAGCACCTCTACGTTGTTGTCAAAATATTTAAACGGTAAATACTAGGCCTACAACTCGCAATAAAGTTGAATAGGCCTAATTCTATTTGTTTTTTATACAGCCGATTTTCTACAACAGCCTACAGGTCGAACATGGATGTGAACGCATGTCTTGCAATTGGTAAGCACAGGCATCTGCCTTCAGAATAGGCCTAGTTGATGTAGGCCTACTACGAAGGTCGACTTCAGTGTTATGCGAACGGTTTTGTATTTTCACGCTTATAAGATTAAATAGGCTATCATGAAAAACCGGAAATCATTGGCAGAGATTTCTTCAATTTTCCACTTTAGGGCCTTTATCTCCAACTGTACGATTTTAGTTTACATAATCGTTAATAGATTCTTGAGAGCCTCAATATAGCCTACCGCCTTACAAAATCTTGAAGTCATCAGTGTAATCATATAAAGAAAAAAAGAAAGAAAGAAATTTTTACTTTTTAATGTTCGTCACTTAGTCTAGTCTTCAAACTTTTAACAAAATATATTTGTTTTTAAAGTTTTAGGTTGCTTGTCAGTAGCCAAGGCTCAGGATACATTTTGTTCCAGAGACCTGTGCTTTATCAGACCTGATCCGAATTCTGTAAAGACTTGGATGGATGCACAACAGACATGCAAGAATAATAATTCAACGTTACCAATTGCTAGTGACTTCAATAGTCGGATGAGTTTTATTGGCGCTCTCAGCCATTTTCAGTTAAATAGTACGGAAGTTTGGCTGGGTTCAACGGCATCTGATTACGGTTCTAGCAACTGGACTTGGTTGGATGGAAGCAAATACATCGGACATGGTAAGGAAAAACCAGTTTTATGGTTATTTTTCTAATCTCTGACAGGTTCAAGAGTTTTCATTTGCGCAATCACATCTGTTGATCTATAATTCTATATTATTTTATGATCATATCCTTTTTTTATATTTAATGCCGATATACAGAAATATTAACCCTCAGGCTACCAAGCTTTTTGTAATTTTTGGGTTTGGTTTGAGATATCATAACTTGTAATGCACCAATGGATTCAGCATTCATTTATGCACAAAATGGTATATTTAGGTTTAACATATATGAAAGCACCCCGAAGTTATGAATTTTTTACCGTAGGCACCCGTCGATTCCACAAAATGTATACTTTCGCATAAGCAAAATATTAGATTCTGTGTGTTTTTAACATAATTTATTTAATTAAAAATAGTTTACATATAATAAAGTCCAATATTCAACTATAAAAACTAATAATAAGTTAGTTTTAATTACAATAACAAGGAAAAAACATGTATTAGCTGCTGAAAAACTTTTACGCAGACTTATCGGTTTGCGTTGTGAAAAAAATCCCAACATTTTCACACATTTAAATTTATTTTGAGCACTTCCGGTCATCAAATGTCAAATTAATTGGTATCAAAATATAGCCCTAAATGCCCTCTATAGAATGACATAATTTAGTTCTCTTAAAAAATAAATTATGAATAATTTTTAATAGGAAAAACATAAAACTTTTATGAAAATAAAACACCTTTATTTATATTTTAATTTATTTTGAGCACTTCCGGTTGTCCAAGGACAACTCACTGAGCATGGAAATGTATCCCCACATTCCCTCTACAGAATGGTGTAATTTGTGTCTCTTCATGTCAAAGGACGGATAAGATACAGCCGATAATCTAAGGGGGTGGTATCCACCCCCCTGGTGTCTCGGGTATATCGGGTATAACTTTTGAATGGTATGGTATGGTATATCATCACACATTTTAGCTCAAAATGTGTGCAAATGAATCCTCTACAGCTACTTTAAAACGTCAAAATTTTATTCCAAACGAAAAAAGTTTGATTTGGGAAAAACCTAGGGGGGGTGGATACCACCCCCCCCTGGTAGCCCGAGGGTTAAGATGATTTCTGACCCTTTTTCAGAATGCTTTTGCATAAACTTCAAAATGTTGCTAACAGGTACCTTATCACTGTCAACATTATTGTAGATGTTGAACAAAACGGCGAGTATTACAAGAGTTACGCCTACGCGGCAAAGACAGTATTTGAAGGAATCGCCCATGCATCTCCACCAAACGCCAGTTACTCATATATTTGTCAGTGCAAAGTTATTAATTCAGGTAATAATATTATTGATTGTAACTGCAAGTCCATGCATTGTGATTCCTATAATTAGTTTTATAATATGCGTTGGCTATGTATTTAAAGAGCACTTTACTCAACTTCTAGTCAAGGCAATTATTGTTACTACGGCCTTCCGAGTTCGTGAATTCGTTTTGGTTTCATTGTTCTTTATTAACTCATTGTGTCATTGTGTCATACATGTATGCATATTACATTACGGTGTAGCTTACACTTTTTGTCTGAAGAGTAAAATATACTTAAAGTGAACTCTTGTACCTTTAGATATTTGCACGAATGGCACAGGACGAACTGCTTTTGTTAAGGAAAGTCAATGTTTTGTGAGGTACGACGAGAAATTGCCTTGGTTCAACGCAAGAAACAAATGCCTTGCAACGAGTTGTGACTTAGCTTCTTTCCCGCAACTTTCGCTTCTGGATGGAATGGTTGACTCCAGTGGATTCTGGGTAGGACTACGAACGAGTCAGTGGAATTGGCAAAATGCAGGTAGGTGTTCTTACGACTTTTAACAATATGACTAAAGTTAAGGCCTAGTGCAGAGCGGGGCATAACGGGATACTTAAGGCATTTTGAAGTTTTCATCATAATTATAAGTAATAAGGAATCAGGACTTTTTGTACTCACATTGTGCAGGCATGTATAACGTACAACATGATGGACTAGACTAATCTACTTAAACATCAACCACATAGAAGATACAATTGTTTTACCAACAGGTCCAAAAATCCCGTTATGTCCCACCACCCGGAGTAAAATGGGATTCCTATCCCATTATGCCCCATAACAAGCAATATTTATAATTTCCAAAACGTGCCACATATTTTTTTATTATTGCTCGTTTTGTAATCTAAACAATGATTGAGACGTGAGGGGGTAATTAGAACCCATGAAATATTACAATATAAGAGATATGGGGAAAAATTGCTTTCGCACCACAGCAAGGGGCAAAATGGGATATATGTATCCCATTATGCCCCAATATGCCAAAAAATTGTAAATCCGCCATTTTGAAACAAAGTACTGAACTTGTACATATTTCATATGGGAATATGTGATTTTATATATAACCCTACACATGGATGGTATAACTTGAATTCAATATTATAGCTCCACTGTTTCTAGACAATTTTTTGGATAATGGACGTAGCTTAATTGGGAGAGCGTGAAAATCAACTTTTCATCATAAAAATTGCAAGACGCATCGAAATCGTAGGCCTGTATGCTTTTGTCCTTCACCTTCAAAATAATATGCTTTACTTCAGATTGAATTTTTTCATATTTTAAAAGTAAGTAAGATCGACAATGATGAAGTTTCCCGTTGTGCCCCGCTAGCCCATTATGCCCCGCTCTCTCCTACTAAACATATCACGACGTAATTATCACGTAGACCTAGGCTATTCACGTTGCGTTATGTATCTAACCAGAACAATTGCGACGAAACTTGACCAGGGTGCACAGGTCAATTAGACGTAAACATTGAATCAAATATCAATTAGGTTTGTTTCGGTTAGTTAGGTAGAGCTATGTAAGGTGCAGTAATGTTAGCGTTATTTCTATTCGTTTTGATTAGATGACACATGATGCGCATGGTCACAGGGCGTATCAAAATAGTTTAGTTTCGTTTGAACTAAATTCCGATAAGATTGATCGCGGAAAGTCCTTTTGAAGAGCATAAATATCGATCCCTATGAGTCATGGTTGTCTCATATGGAATAGCGAAATTGTTTCAACCTTGATCTGTTTCAGTGACTGGTTCTTCATCTGATGTTACATTTACTTCGTGGAGCAATGGTCAGCCGAACGATGCAGTTCCAGATTGCATGACCACAGACTCGGGCGAATTTCCAAACTGGAGAGATGCTGATTGCACTAAGACGTGTTCATATATATGCCAAGGCAAGAGCATTTTGAATACCCATAATAAAATCAAAGTTTCGTTCACTGTACTTTTCATGACTAATTGCAATTGACTACCGTATTGGTCTACATATTCAGATAAACCTGCATGGTAAAGCTTGACAAAATTCAGTCAGTTTTAAACTTTAAGACATAGACCCACGTATTAAACAGAATTGTGGGAACTTTGTCAAACCAATTCAAATCAAAATCAATCAAATACCATTTATTAAGGCAACAACCGTTGCACATTGATCAAGACAAAACAAAACTGAATAATAGCATTAACATTAATGATTAACATAACAGAAAGAATAAACAGCATATCATAAGAATAAACAGTACATTATAAAGCAAAGGATCGCATACGGTTGAGCACTTAAAGGGGAACCCCAAAGGGACAAGTCCCGCTATCAGAGGAACCCCAGTATCAATCGTTGGTGGAATGGCAGATCAGACATTGTAAACAGATTCAATACATATAGCTTAACTAATTATCTCAGTGCAAACATATGGGTACTGCTAGTCAGTTAAGAAATAAAAAGAAAAACAAGCTTGAGATTTCCAAACTGAAGTGATCATATTAGCAAACAAAGGTCAGAACAGCTATGGCAAAAGGGAAACACTGTATGATACTCTGCAGGTCAGATCATGCACCAGAATACTCAAAAAGAAAGATCTCAGGTTAATACAGTTCAATGATCATTCTTCAGTTAGATATAACTTAAGAGCTCTCTTAAACCTGCTCAAAGTTGGAAGGGAGGTTATATCAAGTGGTAAGGAGTTCCATGTGATTGGGCCCTGGCATTTAATGGAAAATAGCTTCGGATTGATTCTAGCAAAATCAGGTCGGTAATCAGCTGCATGTCTAGTGTAATGTTGATGCACAGAGGACGCCAATTTAAAATAATTATTAAAACAAGGTGGTAACAAATTATTGTGGTACCGATACATAAAGAGGCCAATTTGGAGCCTATTGATGCCCAATATAGTTAATATACGGTTAATTTTGAAGGTGTCCTTGGTACTAAGTCTCCAATGTATATGGTAGACAGTTCTTATGGCCAATTTCTGAAGTACAACCAAGCATTGGAGAGTTTGAGAATAGTTAACACCCCAAGAGATATTACAGTATGAAAAATACGGATAGACAAGCGTATAATAGAGGTTAGTGAGGATATTCGAAGGCAAGTTATGGCGTATTCTTCGTAGTATACCTATGTTCTTAGCTACTTTTTTGGCAATCTGTGAAATATGTTCTTTCCAATTCAAATGAGAATCAATAATAGTGCCTAAAAACTTGGTTGAGGTCACCTGGTTAATGGATATACCATCAATGGCAATATGTAAATTATCCGGTGGGGGTGTTTTACGCATAGCATAGAAAACAATATAGTTAGTTTTAGTCAGATTAAGGGACAGCTTGTTAGTTCTAAACCAGAGTGATATTAGTTGGAGTTCACTGTTAGCCCTGCAAAATAGATCCGTGATAGATTTATCGTTAAGGAAGGCATTAGTGTCATCAGCAAATAACACTAGTTTGAATAAAGAAGATATAGTAGACAAATCATTTACATAAAGCAAGAACAAAAGGGGACCAAGAATAGAACCCTGGGGAACACCACAGGTTATATTACTAGAATAGGAGGAAGAATCGTTAAAATATACAAACTGAGTTCTATTCTTTAGATAATCAGAAAACCATTCATTGGCTACTCCTCTTATTCCATAACCTTTCAGTTTTTTAAGTAGAATACTGTGATCTACCGTATCAAAGGCTTTCGATAAATCAAAAAAGATCCCAATGGAATAAGAATTATTATTCATAGCCTCCGATATGTTACTTTGAATATCCATAAGGGCCATAAAGGTAGAGTGGTTCTTTTTAAATCCATATTGATTAGGGGCAAGAAGATTATACTTGTCCAAAAATGCAAGAAGTCTGTTATACATTAGTCTTTCCATTATTTTAGAGAAGAAGGGGAGGATAGAAATAGGTCTGTAATTGGTAATAAGGCTCTTGCTACCAGACTTAAAAATTGGTGTAATTTTGGCAGCCTTCAATTCCGCAGGTACTTGGCCATATAGGAAAGAGGAATTAAATATTGATGCTAAAGGTTCAACAATGGCACTCATGGACAATTTAGCGATAGAAGGACTAATTCCATCAGGTCCCGCCGACTGAGTTATTCTCAGTTCCTGAACCACATGTATGATTTCCTCGTGGCTAACTGGGAGAATACCGAAGGAACAAGATGGAGGGGTAGGCATAAAACTATTAAATTCAACGGTACTCTTTGGAATATTAGTAGCCAAAATAGAACCAATATTCGTGAAATATTTATTAAAAGCATCAGCAATTTCCTGATTATTACTGGTGTCTTGGCCATCAATTTGGAATGTTGAGGGCGTTGGCAACTTGGAGTTAGAGTTTAGAATATGCTTTATAACAGCCCAGGTTTTATTAATATTATGATTGCACTGTAGAAATCGATCAGCATAGTATCTCCTTTCACATTCCAATCTTAAGGTTTTAAATAAATTACGATAGGAGGTAAATTTTTGCTTATTGGCTGCAGTGGGATTCTTCAAATATTTCTTATATAGCAGTGATTTCTTTTTACATGATTTAAGGAGAGCCTTGGTCATCCAGGGTTGTTTGGCTCTAATAGTGACATTAGGTACGCTATTAGAAAGTGGGAATGATTTGTCGTAAAGTTTTATATAATTGTCTTGGAAGAGCGAGTAGGCAGACGCTGTATTTCCACTAACACAGAGGGACTCAATTGAGGACCAGTCACAATCCTGGAGAAGAGATATAAAGTGAGCAGTTGAAGCAGAGTCGAAATTTCTTCGTTTAGAACTTCGATTAGTCTTAGTATAAGGAGGTTTGAGATCGAGGTACATGAGAATGGGCAGGTGGTCGGAAATATCAGATATACATATGCAAGAATCCTGGCGTATAGATAACGAGTTAGTAAAAATGTTATCAATCAGAGTGGCAGTATTCTCAGTAATCCTAGTTGGTCTCAGTATAGAAGGGAAAAGTAGATGAGATGTCATAAGATTGAAAAAATTGGATGTTGGTGAATTCGCTCTTGGTAAACATATTTAAAATATTACAGAGCTCATAGCATGGGCGCCCGCACATAGGGGCAAGGGGGGGCACTTGCCCCTCCCCTGGAAAATTGAAAACTATTTTTCTCACTACTACTTTTGGGGTTTATAACAAATTTCTTCGCATTAGAGAATCAAAAAACCTACTTTTAACTATACTTTTCGGTTTCTTCAAAAACATTTCCTTGCAAAAAGAAACAATTCATATTAAAATTTTTTTTAAGTGAAACTGAGAAATTTACATCAAGAAACTTTTGTGAAAAATACCCATGCACGTTCTTAACTTCCCGCTTTGCATTCTTTTTACTTCCGGCAAAATATTTTTTACGCTGACCATATGTTTTTGCCCCCTCCTGCAAAAATTTCTGCGGGCGCCCATGGCTCATAGTTAACGTTAGTAGAACTTGTTACTTACGGCTGATAGCTTGCAGGGCTTTTTAACATAGGCCTAATGTTAAGAACGGCATAACCCGTTCTTTCCCGTTCCGTCCTAATGGTAATTAATCCCAATCGGATATCAATGACCTTGTTTTCTATTTCTACTCGCACAGAAGTGATTCTACAACGATTGTGAATGAATTGAAAATTGTACAATTGTAGCCTACAACTGCTCAAATACCGGTACATTTCAAAACTGCACATTTTGTGTAAAACTGCACGCTAGAAAAGTCGTGATAGTTTAATTCTTTTATTGAACATGTTAGATCGACAGACAGCATTTAGACTGCGGTGTCATAACGATCTAGTATGATATTGACAAATGCATTGTCTCTAGGCCGACTGCTATAATTATACTTATGAGGATTTTACATCACTTTAGCCAGCGTGTCGTAAAACAGTCTGAGACGTTGCACTTATCAGAATTTACATTCACGGCTATCAGTCCTGTTGAGCTTGTGTTATCAGGCCGTGCGCATTTCAAGAAGGGTTCGTGTTATTTATAACTTAAGTCTTAAGCATTACATTCCGTACAATAGATTGATAGACAAACTAAGGTTTCAGATAAAACTTCTTCTGTTGCAGTACCGGTATCTAATTCTTCTACTACAACTGCTGTATCAGCAAGTTTCAGCTCAGCTACTACATCAACTACCACAACGAAATCGCTATCAGGATCATATGGAACAGGAAGCACAAGTGCGAGTTTAAGCGCACCACTGTCTTCTAGCACCACCGTGCTCTCTGGATTGGCGTCAAATAATGAAAGCAAGTGGAATTCAACTGGTAAGGAATCTCATTGTGCTATAAAAGTATGGTTCTGAACTAATCCAAGGCAAGATTTTCATAGCGCCATTATCAGATTCCTATGATTTTGGTCTCTGCAGTGGACTCGCGGTTAAAAATAGAATATTCTACGCTAGAGAGGCTCTGTGAAAACCGATGAATCAGAATTGATTCCAAAGAATGCAGCTTTCAAGACGTAGGCTCCAATCATATATGAGACATCGTGAAAAATTAAAGTAAAAATGCTGTAAAATAGAATCACTTTCATTATTGCACATAGAAAAGAATATAAAAGAATTGCGCATTTTAGAAACGTTGTTCACAGTCTGTTAGCAAAAATTAATATTAAATCAGCAAAAATTAATATTAAAACTTCTCTTAAGGTCGAGTTCGTTGTGCCATGCATCAATTAACCTATCGTATAGAGGAAGGCCTGTAGGCCCCTAATATATTTTGAACGGTCATCCTTTTTTTTCATTCACAATCTCAAATTCCACCTTTCAATGAGTCTTACTAGGATTCATCCAATCAATCACTCAACCTAAACAAAACCCACTGCAACTGTTACTTTGTTTGCCTCTGCCTATCTGTCTTTGTCTGTTTGTCTGTTTGTCTGTTTGTCTGTCTGTCCATGGGCGGAGACTTAGGGGAGACAGGATGACGGTCCCCCTCATTGCATGTGTTTGGGGGACCGTCCATGCATTTGCCCCCCCCCCCAAACCGTCAAGTGTCAGGACATGTACACTTCATGAACACACTGGTCGTTAGATCGTTAGAAGAAGAGATCTTAGGACAAATGAGGAAATGGCTTTTTAAAAGGCCATAAGTTATTTTGACAGCGAAATGGTATGTTTTTGAGTAAATTTTGACGAGACGAATAAAACAGGTCATCAACATTTTGGGACAGAGGATTTTTTCCCTTGAAATTTCGGGCGATTGACTAAAAAAGGTAGCAGAAATTTTGGGCGGCAAAAAGATGTCAAATTTTGTCGGCGACCTCAGCCATTCGTCCGCCCAAAATCTCGCGTCCTTCATTCGGCCACTCGTTCGTTTCCCGCCAGTTGTAGACCAAGTCTTCAGCCATGACATTGTGTCTGTCTCTCTGCTTTTCTGTTAATTGGATACTGGGACTTCATTGGGGCATCACCGGTGCTTGTCAGTAAGCTGGTGCCCTTCGCTTACATTTTCAGGTAACTCTTGTGTAGCTCAATTGTATTGTTCTCATTCACGCTGTCATTCAGAGTTAACTATTCCATATAATTATCTACGTAAGATAACGTGGCAGCTTCAGTGCTGTAGGATATTGCGGCTAATGTAAAGAATCCGAAACTATTTAGACTAGACACAGGCTAATAATTGTCATTACCTTGTCTGCTTCCGCATTTGTAGGCTCTAGTTTTAGGTCCTATTAAGAATTCCATCTGATTTTTAGATGACGGATCCGTAAACGTGCCTCTTGCAATTGGACTTGGCGTTGGACTCGGGGTTGGTTTTATCATCATAATCGTCGTTGTTGTCGTCGTTGTTGCTGTAGTCATACGCAGGAAACGTGGAAACAGGCAAGAAACAACAATTATTTATAAAGTTTTCATAACATTGGATACTGCATATGTTGGTATTAGCCTGCATTGCAGTTATTATCAACCAGAGATGCCTGGAGTACTTAGGCTGCAAGTACAAGTACATGTACTTGGTTCTCATGTACCGTCTCTAAGCTATGGTTCGTACAGTTTTGTCAAATGCAGTGTGTTGCGTTTCCAAAGTCCAAACAATCACCTTCATTGAAGTCACCATTGTTCTTTGTATTCATATAACGATCACTTCTTAGAATGGGATGCTCCGCTTCACTGAAGATCCTCTACCGTGGTTACCATAATCATTGCTTACACATTTTTGGCGTACGAAGACCACGACCACGCAATTATGGTTGCTGTATTTATGATTAACGTGCCAGAATGGGACGTCTGTGCACCTGTCTCACCACTAAAGAAAATTGATGTAGGCCTATAATAATATTATAATCGCGAATAAAGTGTATGTCTCATTAATACAAAACACTACAGTTATATAGCACATAATTATTCGTAATTTTCAGTAAAATGAAGGTCTCATTGACTACTAGGCCTAGGCCTATAGTTGCTGAGCATCTTTTCAGTTTATCGTTTCTGTTCTTACTTTCAAATGACCATCTATCAATCGATGGCACTTATAATTTGTCCGTGTGGGACTGCTGAGTCATTACCCAACCCATCAGCTTGCTCATGAGCTTTTAATAAGACCCATGATGAATCTTTCAGGGTCCTTTAAAGGCCCTTGCAATTATCATAATACAGATCCAGTTTGAGCCAGCTATAGGCACACGGCTACAGGGTTCACATTATTAGGCCCTACTGTCTCTGAGGAAATTCAAACCCGGACACTCCGCGTCAAGTGAACGCCTAAGACATTCAGGTCTATTCAGAATAACAAGGACGTATCGTAAATTTCGAAAGTGTTGGGAATTTGCATTTTTATGTTTAGACAGAAATATCAATTCACAGTAATAACTGCTTTTCAATTTTTTTTAACGATAAGATGCTAACATTGAACTTAAACAAACACCAATAGTCGTTATTGTCTTAGACATAATTTTTAATTTTTAAAAAATATTTTTATAAGATACGTCTTTGTTATACTCATTATTATACTCATGACAACTAGCAGATCACGGAAAAACAAGGACGTATTTCAGGTATTTATGTCACAAACGACCTGGAAGAAACATTAGAAAGAGTATCTACCACCATACTCTCTTAATTTAAGGTATGCATTAACATTTTCAATTAAATTATTCGATTTAATATTTATACTTGCAATTAAATGTCAATTTTAATGTTTTTAACGCTTCATATAACTAATACACTGAAAAACCAGGACACTACAATTTAATTCATAAAATGCACTAAACCTAACACTAAACTCTATATCACAATATTTTCATCATCTAAACCAATCCTATCACTAAACCTAACCTTCAATGATACACATTACACTTAGGCCTACTGGAATAAGACAGGTTCTTGTTCGGGATTGGTTGGGGATAGGTTTGTGCCCGTGCAATTGTGCCTTTGCACCCTATCTGCAGGCACCCTACCATAAATACCACACGGATATTAATACTGACAAAATTACATCGCATTTTTGAAGGCCGAACTTCATTCGGCCAACCACATATATTTTCCACATGAAATTTTAATGCTAAGTTTGCTATTAGACTTCACAAAATTAGCATTGGACTAAGGGTAACAGAAGTTAGCCGCATCATTCATTAATAATGTCTTGTAATATCGCTCGCTTTGTAACAATAAAAAAATCTGTCTTACCATTATTCGAATCATCCTTATCATCACTGCCCCATATTTCATCCAAAATAGCTGTTACATTCCTTATTTTTCGTCTGGGACGATCCATTATTTACCACGCAAAATTACAATTTCGAAAAAATAATTAATGGTTGACACGCTTATCGCAGTCAGTCGCGCGACGTTGTGATACGGCCTTGTTATCCGCAGAATTGAGATACGTCCTTGTTATTCCAAGCATGTGAGCATAATACGAGATACCGTACGTCCTTGTAACTCATGCTGTAATTTTACACACATGACTTGGAGATACGTCCTTGTTATACGAAATGGTAGGTATAATTTAGTAGAACGTAGTAAGGCAATAAAACCTTTTTCGTAGGTTTACATGAGATACGTCCTTGTTATTCTGAATAGACGTTCTGTTGTACCGTATGAAAAGAAAGTCCATAGTGCTTTAAGTCCTGCTTGTTCCAACTTGTATATATATATATATATATATATATATATATATATATATATATATGTTTAAACATATTTTCAGTTTTTCACATTATAAATAAATTAAAAATAATTTGTTTTCAGTTCCGAAATTCGAAATGCTCAGTCTACAAAGAAATTCGTGACGCATACCAGTGAGGAAAACGCAGACTATGGTACGACGGAAGCAAGCGAACACAAGAATAAAGGTAGAACACACCAAGACGACTCTATTGGTCAATACGCTACAGTCAAATCGGCATATTCAGATGCTAAATTCGACTCTCCAGCGGACCCAGTCACAATTTACGCGGATCTTCAATTCAAACCAGATGAATCATAGTGAAAGTCTACTAAATCTGACCAGTTGAACACATGACACGATGGAAATGCGATCTACAACTCTGGTAAACTGCTCTTCGCCCGGTAACTGATTGTAATCACGTCCCATGAATGAATTTCTGCGTTATTTTCTCATTTTGTATTACGGGGAAACGCTCTTGAACAATTATGCTTACATGTATGCCCCATCTGACATATTATGCAGACATGTGTGTGTATTGGATTTACAAAGCACATTTGAGTGAATTATAATTATTTCTGGTAATGTTGGACATAATTATGTATGTATTATGTATATGTATATTTTTATATATATTATATAATGATATATTTTGTATGATGAATTTATATAAGATATCGTCTGACAGACGTTAGATATACTAATTAATAAAATTATTAACGTTGGGGTGTATTATAGATGACTTTTTTTGGCTCTGTATAAATTTACAAAGTTTTCCTGAGTTATTATACAGAGCTACTTCGAGGTTTTGAACTAGCTGCATTTTCGCTGTGCAGTATTTTTAATTTCATGTATACATGTACATTGTATAAACTAATGCATTGGTTTGATGTACAAGCCTAGTTGTTATTTATGAAACTGGATATCATTATTCCTGCTGGTCTCCAGCTCATCACAACAGTTCTTTCCTTGTATAGGAAATGTCTATCATTCATAGGCCTACTGTATTAGGCATGCATGGGATTGTCAAGAATCAATTAGGCCTACCTACAATAATTGCCTACACCTACTTCTAATACCACTGCTTGTTTGAATGATTCACAAAAGCATATCATGGTGACAAATTCCATTTAGACGTAGACCTACCAACACAAAATTGTTCAATGCATTAGCTTTTATTCTTGGAATAACGCTTTATGAAAAATTGTGTAGGCTAAATGTAGCGACGTGTTGCTGGAAATAACGGTAATGGTCATTATGTCACGAGGGTTTTTAAATCTACTACGGTGAAAATTGTAAAAAAAATTCTGTTGATGTGAACACTGAATCATATGAATTACAAGCTAATTAAGTATGCTTAGATGCTTTGATGTTGTGCCTGAAGTTGCGTGGAGGTTTCTTGCTGAATGCGTTTAGGCAGAAATTCGTAATTGCTTACTGCCTCCAATCACCGGTAGACCTACGTACTGGTGTAGGCCATACAAATTTATCTGGGAAATCTATTGACCCAAACCACAGGCTATAATGCATAGAAAAGTTCATACACCACCACTCATAGTACAGAGAATTATATATTATATATTTATTATTATATGCTGAACGTGGCCCACTAGGCTGCTTCTTCTTGCGCATCGTGCAGGCCGTAAATTTCACTTCAGGTAATTTAGGAACACTTCCTTTCTTATGCATATTATATGATGTATGTTTTGTAAGCTTATAATAGTCAACAACAGCTTAGGAACTGCACGAAGGTTCCGCCTGAATGCATTAGTCGCAGACTCGTCATTGTTCGTTCGGTAAGCATAGGCGTAAACGTAGGGGCCTACCTTTGTATTGTGACGGTCCTGCAGTGACTATCACTTTCAAACAGTCGGTGACGGTATAACCACCATGTTGTTCCGATCTATTTTTACTACACGACAGAGTCATTTTTGCTTTGCAGCTAGTTCAAGCAATGAGAGTAGAGGTTTCGTGACTCATGAGTGACAGGCGCTGGCGTCATTTCAGTATAATTGTCAAAATACATTAGGAACTTTAAAATAAACAGCGTATTTTTCACTGTGAACATGTAAATTGTATTTCAGAAGAGACCTCAAATTGGCCCAAACAAAGTATGATATGTTCCTGGTTATGAGGGATGACAGGAAGAAACAATGGAATAGGGAATGAGAAGAAATTGAATTAAGCCGAGGAGCCGAGGTGGGAGCAGTGGCTTCTGCCCCCCACCCCCAAAAAAACCAACCGGGCTTATTATCCCTCTCCTTCCTCTCCCGGGTCGGCCCTCCCTCTAACCAAGATATGCAAGTTTAGTCTCATTCCGATTCCCGTTAGTGGAGGAACTTTGCATTACCCTTGAATTTTACTGGGCTCAAGTTGTGCTCGCCATGAATAGGGGATTATATCCCTTCGTCAGGGGCGGAACCAGAAAATTTTCCTGGGGGTGCTCAGAATTATTATTGTAAGCGCCAATGGTCGAAGTAGCGAGTGCCAAAGGAACTTGCTTGATTGTGTAATCTTAAAGACCGAATGACCCCTACCCCCCCCCCCCCCACGCACCAAAAAACTCATCGGATTTGGAAAAATTGTGTGGGTCACTTTTTTAGCCTGGGGGGTGCTCAAGCACCCCCAGAACCCCCCTAGTTGCGCCACTGCCCTTCGTATGAGTTCATAACCACCGCCATGGTAGCCAATGGCACATGCACACTCAAAACTGTAATCCTATGCTTAGGTTTAGCTTACTCATTGTTCAGAGTCTATGAACGCGGCTGCCTGGGAGAATTAGGCTACATGTACATGTGTAATTTTGTATCGTGTATGCGAAAGCTTTTGTTACATTGACTTTCCCTATAAACTGTTCTTACAAATGATTCAGTCTGTTCATTATCTAGGATAGGTTAGGCGTAAGTCTAACTTAAAAGTCCGACTGTCGTGCAATGGTCGGCGCATAAATGTCTGGTCTATGAGAAGTTCGAAATACAGATGCGCCTATGCAAGATGCCATTGATCAGACATTGTATTCTTACATTAAGATGTCTACATGTAGTCTAGCTGCGACTTGTAAAATAGTCTGTTCTTACGAAAGAGCAGTCGGCCGCACTGCGTTGTAAAGAACTTTCTGCACATACCTGTCGCAGTGGGGTGGGGGGAGTCCTCTCTATTTACACAAGGGAATCAACATAATAAATTACGCTGAATGCAAGCCACTCTGTCTGACTGCCAGTGTCTGTCTGTGTCTTTGCTTGCCTGTCTGATTTAAATAAGAACTCAATTTCACGCAGGCAGGATTCACATGGCTGAATCTACGAAGGCGTCTTGAAGTCAAACAAATAGTAGCCTACTTCCTGTTTTAAAGAAATAGGCTGAAGAAAATATTGGTGTTTTGGAAAAACCCACGTAGGCAACTGTTTGCCAAAGAGCCCAAAGACATAACGTCAGCGAAACCCTGCGCAATAGACCTCAACCTACTAGAAGACACGTCGGTCTATGGCCTGGCCTAACTGCCTCGTTCCATCTGAATAACGGGAAGGTCCATTACAGGCAGGCAATTTTTTCCTCTACATTAAACCGTACTCTCCCAATTAGAAATACAATAAAATTAAAACCATTGAAATGATGTCTTCTTTTCCCGTACTGAAAACGTGATCGCAGTCTCCAAGTTTCTAAAGCGTTGATTTAAAACTACAAGTGTAGGCCTATAATTATACATGTAGGCTATGTCTCAGTTTTGTATCTCGTCACGTTTTTTAAACATCCTCCGCATACAGTTTTTCTGCTGTTTCATTTGATGTTCAGCATTCATTTTGTGCTTAGCCTACTGCACTCATATCAGTAACCAATACATTTTCAAGCAATTAAAGTTGTAACGCGCGAAAGACCAGACCGAAATGTCACTCTGAAGCGAGGATTGTCAGCCGCCAGAAGAAGATGCAGTCAGCTATTAAACAGAACTCTATTATCTCCTTCATTGCTAATCCAAGGCTCTCTTTAAGCAGATCTTGGTTTGGCTTAGGTAGCGACGTTTTAAAATTATTTTGTAGATTATTGAAGACAGAGGCACATGCACTGCTACCACTACTCTTATCCATTCCTTTGTTGTCATCTACCGCAACGCTCTGTACGGTGGCACCCCAAGTAGGCGGTTGGGTGCATGGAGCATGACCACAGGCCTTATTGGCGATTTTCAAAACCTTGGGTCATGTCACTGATAAAAGCGAGATCATGCCGGAATGTTCTTGTTGTCCCCTTGTTACATGTTTAACGACACTGCCATATCAAAGATGATTACATTGGTTAGTGTCGACCTCAGGGTGAGAATTGCCGGGGGTTGGGGGTTTCAACCCCCCAGTCGTTCTTAGAGCCCCATGTCAAAGTATGTTTTTCATACCCCAATTCCAATTTTATCATAGGCCAGCCCCCAGTTATTTTTCCACAATTCTCATACTGGTCGCCCTCCTCGTTTATCCAGACTTGGGACTGGCACAGAACAACCAGTGGCGGAGTTTATTGGCCCATACACCGCAGAGGATTATATACCGGGTTTCTGCTTTGGTGTAACGGTGCCTCCTGGGTGATGCTCCTGCACATTTTACAGAACTCTGTCGCTCTATTCTTGGTGTACAGAGGCGTCGTGCTTTTCGTTTTCCCACTCAAGTGAACTCCACCTTCCCCGCGTGATGCATAGGGTTCACTCAGATGCATTTTATTCCAGCCTTAAACTGTCCTTTAAAAGCTGGATTGGATCGGGAGCGTTGCTGAGTACAAACCTTGAAAGGGCGCTAAATAAAGGCCAACAATGAATAATAATGTAACCGTCGACAACTACTATAATTAGAGGGCAACAATGGTCACAAGATATATATTATTGAACATTCATGACGTCACAATTGCATCTTTGAAGGCACAATATTGGCTGTAGTCAAAGATTAAATGCAGAGAAATTCTCGTGGAAAGTTTGAGCTTTTTAGTTTACTCGTTAAAATATTCCAACGATGGATTCTCTGAACGTGGGGCTGAGAATCTCGGTTGCAGCGATAGTTATGATAAGTTTGGGCACCCTGTCGGGTGACAGCATCAAAAACGAGGACACGTTGGTATTTCTTACTTGCCTTTATTACTTTGCTAACATAATTCCCATCTCGGTGCATGCATGCCTCTGAATACACCCGTAAAGTGATGCAAAAACTGCCAATTTTCGTTTTGAGAGTAAGTTAGGAAAATTCCGAAGCTCCTTTAGACTTATACAATGTCATAATAGTGGAAACATCAAATCCAGGAAATCTGCATTATTTTGATGTCACACAGTTCACTACAGCCTCGATGCAGTTGTCCACAACAGAACAGCTGCATCGAGGCTGGCATCTTCACTCACAGAAACTCTGAATCTGCATAGCCTTCTAAAAGTGTATAAAAACTGTATTATTTACTAACTATACGAAATGACAATTTGTAGTTATGGGGATAAGCAGCCCGGTCGCCTACGGGAGCTGGTCTACACATACGAGGCTCACGAAGAATTTGCCCCACAACTGGGCACCCGGGTCGGCTATAAAATTGCGAAGTACTGGGTCCAAGTCAAAATCTTTCTCTTAGCATTAATCAAAGGTAAGCTCGTTCATTCTGATAACTTGCTAAAACAATAATAATTATTATTGGACAATAATTATTGTTGCAGTAATACAGTCAGAGGCATATAAAGCGTCTTAACTCAGCACAGGCTTTCATTTGCCGAGGAGGAGAATGAGGAGAATAAGGAGGTGGAGTAAGAGTAAGAATAGGAGGAGGAGTAAGAAGAGTAGGAGTAGGAGGAGGAGTAAGAGGAGAAATAAAAGAATGGGAAATAAGAGGAGGAGGAGTAAGAGAACGAAGAGTAAGAGGAGGTGAAGGAGGAGAGGAGAAGGAGAGGAGAAGAAAAGAAGTAGATGAGGAGAATGAGGAGTAGGAGAAGGTGAGGGTGGAAGAGCTTTGATCTACATGTATGATTTGGACGCGTCGTATGAAGGTGATTGGTTGGACGAGAGTAGGCCAATGACCACGCAAAGGAAGGAATTTTAAATGCGCCTAGCTACGAATGGTTTCCGGAAAATGCCATATTTCCGAATTTAGACCAGTGAAAAATATGTGAAAATTTGTAACGAATTCGTCAGCTCCAGTAACATAGTTCGACACAGAAAATCAGAATTGTCACTTCAGAGGAGTCAGTGAAAGTGAGGAAAATAACATTTCTGACTTCAAGCGCCGTGCCATATCTACATGCACGGTGAGTATTGCAGGGGTATAATATTGGGGAGGATCTAAACCCCCCAGTCTTTCTTAGAGTCTTATAGTAAAGTATGTTTTTTACACCCAAATTCCAAGTGGCTCATTGTCCAGCCCCCAGTTATTTTTCTACAAATCTCACACTGGCAACACCTACGTGTGACGTGATCCGTGTATTCTAAGAATTTAGGTTAGGCCCTACTTAAATCTCTAAGCATGATTTTATATTATGCTTAGAGACTCGCCTCTCCATTAAGCTGCCTCATAGCTAAGACACTAATCCAAGTTAGCGCTAAAAGATAATATTGATGCTTCATGATGCCTTTTCTTGTGATTGTAGGGTATCCTGGTACTTATGAATTGATCCTATTTGCGATTAGTATGTACGCCACCTATGGTGAGTCATAATAATATTATTATGAAGTGCTGACTATCTTATATGGTTAATGCAGTGAAACATCTTTCTATAATTTCTATCAACGTTGACGTAGGCTACATTAGCCTATTATAATTATTGAAACAAATTTTCTTTATGCAGAGAGAAACGTTTGAAATTCTCGCTAATGTAAAAACCGTTGAATAACATTAATGTCATCGGACTATTTTAATAATAGGATAATAGGACCTACAGAATAATAATTATTATTAATGGACTATAATATGTGGAGTTTATAAATAGAAATTTAGTTTTGCGCGCGTACATGTTACCAAAACCCTATCCCGCACCCGACAGCAGCACGTCGCCTAAATATTGGCCCATCTTTTCCCTGGGTGCGTAGGCTATGTCTAGTAGTATGGACAGTCCTTAAGAATCACAGGGTATAGTAGGCCTACGATCTTTTGCTGTTCCACGCTGCAGATTGTAGCAATGAAGAGTAGACCTAATCGCAGTTTCGAGAAATTAATTAATGAGAGATTAATCTAAATAAACAAGGTCACCACCGAATCGTGGGCCATAATTAATTATATACACTTAGGCTTACCTTTATGTGACTTATTCTGAATTATGCTGTAACATTTTTTCAGGTGTGCTGCTTTTCAGACATTAGAACGAGACGCCTGTTGGTCCAATCAACATGCACCAGAGAAAGTTGTTCAGTTCAGTTCAGGACCGAGAAAATATTCGAATTATTGACATAAAAGAAATAATTGTTTAGTAGGTTAATAGGCTGTTAATGAATAACAGTTAACGGTTACCGAGACTGCGATCTTGTGAAGTCTCGATGACTATTAATTTGTCTACTTTGTCAAATAAGATATGATATTAGATGCACCTTTACTTTTGTTGAAAAAAAAATAACTGTGTAGCACATTTTGTGTTATTGCGTTCTATATAATGGGTAATGGCTCTATTGATTCTAAATAAAAATGACTCGGTTACAAAGGCGTCTTTGGACCCATAATCAACCGTATGCCTTCCGTTTCCGAGAGTTAGGCTACTCAGCGAAGACGACACGCGAATAAAAATATGGTCTACGTTCGAAACCGCTCTCAGAACAGCAACTAGAATCAGTATGGCCAGTATCACGAAATCCTATACCCCAGATGAAGTTACTATTATTTTGCCCTGAGGTACTTCATTCCCCCAGGGACTTATGGGCTAGGCTATTATTAATTCAATTAAACTTTGGAAATGAAGAGGGCGATATTAATCATCCTTGATAGGAAACAGTGTTGTAGCGACAATTCCTTGAATGAATCAGGCCTACATCAAATAACTCGTCGTCGTCACTAGGGGCCCTATAACCACTTGCAGCGCACATCGGGAGCTTCTCAGTATGTAGAAAAGTTATCAATATCATAGCCTAATTATTATAGCACGATACTCATTGTGTTTATAAACCCACCTAATGCCGAATTGTTTTGTAAATATCTAAAATGTCTAATTATACATGTACATGTATGAGAACTATATAAATTGTACTGAAACACTTGAAATAGAGCGTAGAGTATCAACTTTATTAAAGCTAAGTTAGTAGATATAGAAACGGATTGTTATAAATTATACACACCTTACATATAAGGAGGACAAGCTTTGTAATTACGTGAAGAGTATAGGCCTAAGTGAATTGTCAATGCGAACGATATTTAAGACAGTTGCTTTAAGCTACAGACAACAATACGAACATGTTATACCAAATGTCGAATCTATTTTATATACATTGTTCCTATAAGAGTATAGGTAACATCCCATCCAAAAAGAGGATCATTCTTAATCTGTGAAACGGAGGGTAACAACCACACAGGTAGTATTCCAACTCCCACGAAAACCCACCATTTCATGTCTGTGGCTGTTGTAGTGCAGGCGACGGAGAGACAGCGCATCTTCTTCATCCAGCTGTGGAAGAGGAGTGTCCATGAGATTAAATTCAGAATCCAAAACCTCGATTCTGTGACCCGAGTAATCGACCAAAATTCTGCCGTAAATATCTTCGAAACAATCAACATCCGATTCAAAATGCGATGCATGATATTCGCGTAGAATTCTCCCACTCGTATCGATCTCCAACAACCTTGCATCAGATTCGTCCTGATTAAAACAGCTCACCACCAGGTTTCCATCTGCTTTCTGAATTACGCTGCAAACGTACATGGGCCCATAAGTATCAGAGGACAGCTTTATCTTATGCTGCCTGAAACCGTTAGCATCATATATGCCTACCACGGTAGGTGACGGACTTTCCTGCTTTGAAATGATTATCAAGTTACCCTGGGCTGATACGGACAGGCCTGTAGAACCCATATATAACGATGGATTTGGCAGCATCAGAGGTTTAAGCCATGTCAGCACTTTAAATTCATGTTTTTCCTTGCGAACGCGTATAACTGAAAGGCCAGGTCTTTCTTCTCTGAGCAGATATACACAGTTTGACACGCTGCATGCTGCTATATCCCCCATACTGCATGCACATATGCGACATTCTGGAATCGCAATGACATCCTTTGGCTGTGACACATTGTTGCTGTCGTACACATTAAGCGTGTACGGTCCACCTTGATGTGAGAAGAGCATAAATACTTCATCTCTCATTGTAGTCAGACCCATAATGTATTTCTGGATCGGAGTCTGATGCAAAACAACTTCAAAACGAAGCTTCTCCTGAGCTAAAAAAATATTGATCTGCTTTATTTATTGGACAAAACTTGACAACAACATTAAGCAACAACAACGCTATGTGCTAATAAACACTGCTTTATTCCGATGTATGTTATTAGCAGTAAGACAAACTATATGCATGTTTGTTTGCATATGGACTTGTTATAGTGACCTTTCAAGGTACTACTCAGAAGCGCTCCCGACTACAGCGCGGACACTGAATCGGAGTTTCACACCGAATCGCTGATCAATTGAGAGTGAAGAACTTGCCCAAGGTCCCTACGAGGCAAATTCAGGTGGATTCAAACCTGCAACCCTCCGGCTGCAAGGCAACAAACATAACATACCCACTACAAAATTGCGTCCCATTTCTAGGATAACTCCCCGGACAATTATGCTACCCTCCGGACAATTACAAAATATTATGTAAAAGTCTCGACCATTGGAAGAGTAGGCCTAAGTATAAAAGAGGGGCACTTATTAAATTATCAGTCAGAATTGGAGGGTCAAACTTGTTCCTTCATCGCAAACGAAGTCGTTGGGTTCTTAACAATATTGACACCAGCCCTCAGCCAAGTGGGTGCGACAACATACAATACATGATACATGATATATAGCGGACAAGAGCAACATACATGACAGACCAATGAGAGTTGTTGACCATGCACGTGACCATCCTCCGCAAAGAGGTAACAAATGTGACACGGGGCGTGGTGGTGTAGTGGTAGCGCAGTGGCGTAACAACCATGTAACGAAGGTGGACAAAATCCACGGGCCCCCGAGGTCCCAAGGGCCCCCGAGCTGCTCAACCAAAAATAATTTATATGTACTTTACCGAAAAAATAATTACATGATAGTTGTCTTGAATGGTACCCCGGTAGGTTATAATATTTATTCTCTGCAGCGTTTAGCTTTATTTATCCCACATCTCTGCTGCACTTCAGCAGATGTTGATTTGGAATTAGCAGTAACAACACTGCAGCACGCAGTCCCATAAATTATCTGACACCTGACCCGATTTTGAGTCTGAGGTGCGATGCTGCAGAAGCACTAGAGGATCGGGCTATGAATAGCCAAGGAGGTCTGGATAAATAATATAGGATTCCATGGAATAGCTATAGGCTTGGGACAAACCACCCTCCGCGCCACTCCTAAGACCAGACCCGCCCCGCCCCCATGGTGGGTTGCCAACAAATCTTGGGTTGCCAATGCCAGAGCGCGCTATGGGCTTGGCATATGAGATATGACCCAGTTTAGTTCTTATCTAAACCCCCAATTAACAGAGCACATCATTCATTGAACCGGGAAAGTTTAGGTTCAACTCAAGATCTTGGGTTCAACTCATCATCATCAGTAACCCTAGGCTCAACGCCAGTAGGTGTCTGATGTCATTCTCACTAGGCTCTTCCATCGTTCTCTGTCCATTGAGGTGTGGCTCAGCTCTTGGAGCGATGCTCTGCCCCATCCGGTGATGTCCTCTAGCCACTCTCCGTTCAACTGTGTCTCCCCAAATATTGCTGCGGCCGTCTACTTATTGTATGGAAGTGGGAAGGGGCCTGAGGAGTAGAGAGAGAGAGATAGAGAGGGAGACACACACACACACACACACACTCTCGCGCGCACACACAACATCAACAGACTTGCCATAGAAAATTGAAACGACTTGACCCACTCTGAGGTCACTCTCCCATTCAGGAAATGTCTTACTCTTAGTAGTCAGTATGCAGACTGAAAGTCCCAATGTTCAACAGAGTTTCCGTCTCCTCCACGCAAAGCGCACGCACAACCAATAAGTCATCATAATCCAGCATCCGACATGCCCTGTCCATCATCAAGCTATTTCGCATTCGCCTTGTCATGCTCTATTAGTTTGCAATATATAATAGCCTATATTAAATTTATATAGTAGACCTGCAGTCGGCATCTGAGAGCAAATCGTACAGGGTTTTAGATGGGGCTTTTTAACAAAATAACAGGCCTGATTGCAGTTCAATAGTGGCTTTCGGATTGCGGATGCGCTTAGGCTTATTGTTGGATTACTCGAGTGTGAAGAAATGAGTCTACTATTTTGGCATTTATGAAATCAATTCAAGTCCTTTAAATAATTTATAATATTGGTCTTAAACTGTGGTAAATGGGATATTATCTTATCTTATCTGACCATTTATAAAGCGCTTCTTGCAGCAAGAGCCTTTCAGAAGCGCTCCCAGTGCGTTCAACCCCGAGAAAAAAGCATGTTTTTACACGAGAGAAAGATGAGGATACAACGAAATAAGTACAATGAATAGGTACAACGAAAGTTGCATGGTAATGGTCGAAACTAATATAACGCAATTTTGCAAACCCACTTTACAAATAGGCCTATATCTTACTCCTTCTTTTTACCCAGTTTTAAATAGCTATCTTGTTAATATTACTCTTTAGTCTCGCTAACGCGTAAGGGCCCCTAGGCTTAGATTGTCCACGGGCCCCCGGCCGAGCTGTTACGCCACTGTGGTAGCGTCGTTGCTTTGGAGCCGGAAGGTTCGAGGTTCGAATCCGCCTCGCCGCGTAAGGACCTTGGGCAAGTCCCTCACTCAGAATTGCTCAGCGCTTCGGCGTGAAACTCCGATGCAGTGTCCTCTCCGCATCGGGAGCGCCTCTGAGTAAAGATAGCTTGAAGGGGCGCTATAGCAGGTGCACATAAAACAAATTAATCTAACGCGTTTGGAAAGTAATACAAACAAACAAACAAATAGAGGGATGTCGGATGTCCACCATGGTTTTTATGTAACCCAATCAAAGAAAATAGCGTTACCAACACTTTAAGCTTAGCCTACATAGCTACCTCCAGAAGCGGATACCGAAATTTTGGAAGGAGGATCAAAAATATTTGATCCTGGGTCGAAAAATATGTTCGTTTGTATTTTTTAGTCTTTCCCCAAAATCCCCCCCCCCCCCAAAACTTATAAACACGTGGCAACTCCGGTTATTTGAAATCTTTAGACCTTTTTAAATCATACGCTACTTTTTCTCTCAACCCTTCTGTTTCCAGACTCCCATCTTCTTGAAACCTGACGGGGGTCACGCCCTCTGCAAATCTCTTAACGGCGGGGGCGTGGCCTGATCCGCGCCATGGATCCACCCCTAGCTACCTCCTCACTGTTAATGTAAGAGTCAAGTCGCAAGAATCTTCAATCCAATTTCAGTTTCCATAAAAAACGAATGCATGATAAAATTATTATAGAACTATACGATATTTTCATGAACTAACCCAAACCGTCCAGAGTTCTGTTGAGTTCATTCCGGAAGAAGTCGATCGAAAGGATGTTGCTCCATTTCAAGGAGACGGTTTTAAGTCTGCTTATCACCGGGTCAGCCTTTTCCTTCCATACACTTTTGGCCTTCCTCATACCCTTCACTTCCATAGCAACGGCTTTAACGAGGATGTGTACGATTAGCTCCATCGGTAGATCTTCCAGCTGCATTGGTAGATCTTCCAGCTGCAAGTTAAACGTCGAAAAGATATGTCATCTGCCAGAGTCCTTTTGGCACAAATTTATTACCGTGTGATCAAAGAAGCATCACTGGTTTACAAAGCGATCCGTAAACTCTGCTCAGCAATGAAAATTGTAATATTATAATGAAACACATTTATAGGCGGAATCACCAACTTATTTTAGAGCGTTAAGTTCAAACATTAATAGGCTATAATATGAGTGAGGAAGCTGCATGCAGTTTTCACTCACAGATTGGCTGGGCAATTGACTCTTATAATAGGCCTAGGCTATGCAAAGTTTTGGCTGCACGTTACAGCACGTAGGCCTAAAATGACATGCCGATCTGCAATTTGTTTGGTCTTATTCGTTTACTCTTTTTTCATTTGGTTCTTTTCTCTCATCATCAAATTTTGCAATTACTCCTTTCTCAGTTACACTGGCGTATTTCCGGATCTTCGGGTTGAACCCTTTCCGAATAAATAACTTAAAATGATAATTAATTCACGATTTAAACAAACTTATATAAAAAAATTAGTCTGTGTACATTGCGACCATGTCCACTGTGCCCATTCAAATGGAAACCTCCCAGATATTTTTCAAGCTACGCTTCTGATTCTGTGGAATTAGCCCTTGTACTGACCGTCACTACTGATTCAACATTGTATTAATTAATATTAAAGACGCATGTATTCGGCTTCTCCAAGGCGTCGATTGAAGAAAGCCACTTGAAGAAAACGGATGCAGGGATCAGCATGCTACGACATGGACTGGATGCAACATATAATGTGGAGTGAAGGGCACCAATGTACTCATACGAGTTTCGATTCTTGTGACCTTCTGCATGAGACACCGAAGATTGAACAATTTAACATGTTCGTTGCTCATTGCTCACGCAACGTTTTAGTGCCCGTAACATGATTAGCCTAATGCAATGAAAAACTGTTTAAGCCAATATCAAGTTTGAAATGTGTTGAACCGGTTTAATGTCTTTAACTGCATGGCTGTGTGACTGCCTGTCTGTCTGTCTATCTCTAAATCTGTCTGTCTATGTCTGTCTCTGTCTTTGTCTCTGTCTGTTTGTCTGTTTGTCTCTCTCCCTCTCTGCGATCTCTATCTCTCTCTTTACCTCCTCAACGCTAAATATGCTCTTCAAACTACGTAGACCTTTGGGCTTTCCAGCGGGATAAGAAGAGAGCCTATTTGGATAGAGATAGTCTGATAGAGCATGAAAATGGTGGTCCATAAGCCGTATCTTTCAAGCAACCCAAAAAGCTTAGATCCTATAAACTAGTATGCAGCAGGGTGAGAATTGCCGGGGGGTTGGGGATTTCAACCCCCCAGTTTTTCTTTGAGCCCCATGTTAAAGTCTGTTTTTCACACCCCGATTCCAAGTGGATAATGGTCCAACCCCCCAGTTATTTTTCCACAATTCTTACACTGGTATGCAGTATTGCGAATTGAATGTATATAGGCACTGCGTAGTTTACCGTTGTGTCACTGACGGAGGTGAGTATTTCAGCTTTAGTGTTGTCTTCTGCTTCATTCTGCAATACTGCTACAATAGAAAAATTCAACGAACTAAACATGCAATAAAAATAATTAAATTCAATTATTTGGAAGTATTGTGAAGCTATAAAATGGTCACGCTGGTTGTCGCCAGTTAGCGGTATTCAAAGAGTGTACTATGTAAAGTAGACTTCTCTACGTGCGATTCGTAATTTGCTTTCAAAGTTTCCTATTTTAGATAATTTACGCCTATTCAAATTAGGCCCTACTAGCTAGCGCGGTCCGTATAAATTATAGTAAGACCTGTGCATGCAGGGACCTTAAATGGCGTGGAACCCATTGAAACGGGCAGCGGATATAGGCCTATTATAGCCGTACCAATTCATTGAAATTTTTTATAGATCATTAGCATACGGTTGCAACTTGTAATAATTTTTAAATCGAGTAGTCTGCCCTACACACACACATATATTTGTTGTTGACAAAAGTTCCCAAGAATTAGGCCTAAGTTAGGTCTACTTGTGAAAAACCTATTAATTAATATACATGTAACAACGAAAGCAATAGACCAAAAAGTAGGCCTAGTATTATTTAAAAGCTACCTTGAATTAATTCTCCGTCTGAGTTTTTAGTCGTCTGATCGTCATGACTGGATTCAGA
The DNA here is from genome assembly GCA_945859605.1 of Lumbricus rubellus. Classification (NCBI taxonomy): domain Eukaryota; kingdom Metazoa; phylum Annelida; class Clitellata; order Crassiclitellata; family Lumbricidae; genus Lumbricus; species Lumbricus rubellus. The sequence continues at coordinate 1,993,232 of OX243828.1, forward strand.
TGATGTTTGTTTCTTGGACATTTCGTCGTCGTTGTCGTCGTTATCATCGTCGTCGTCGTTGTCGTAAGGGGGCAGCAGCTCACTATATATAGGATCTGCAGAAGGGGAAACGTCGTCCAATGCCACAAACTCGCGATCAACTTTGCCACTAACGATGGCGAGTCTTGCAACACGTTTATCGATGTCTTCTTCTTCATTCTGGAAGACTGCTACAACAGACAGATTCAATGAACAATTAAGCAGTAATTAATTACCGTACACTCAATGTCTGCGTAATAAGTAACGATTATCATTCGCATACAGTTGTAAATTAGTAACAATTATAATTTATAAAATCGAGTAGGACCTAGGTCTACGCATATAGCCTATCTTTTGTTGACAAACGTTCTCATGAGTTTATTCGTAAACAAATAATTAATCAAATCAAATCAAGTTTATTGCTCCCATAAAATAAAAAATATACAGCAATTAGCCTACATAATATGACTTGCTAATAAAGCTAAGAATGTTAGATATAAAATTTATACATGTGCAAACGAGTAGCAATTCCAGGGAAGCAATAGGAGCCCCAGAAGGGAAGATCCCACTAGTTAGGGGCCCTAGATAAATGATTATTCATGACAAAGATGCTGGATAGATGACGCTTGTCTTGTTAGTAACAAGGTGGGAGATTTGCATGTAGCTGTGTGTTTAGTGAAGGAGTAAATTAGAGGCACAATATAATTAATGACCAAAGAAGTATTATTATTTAAAACCTGCCTTGCGTTGATTCTCCGTCTGAGTCTTTAGTCGTCTGATCGTCATGACTGGATTCAGATGATGTTCGTTTCTTCAACATTTCGTCGTCGTCGTCGTTGTCGTTGTCATCATCATCGTCGTCGTTGTCGTCGTAAGGGGGCAGCAGCTCACTAGGATCTGCAGAAGAGGAAGCGTCGTCCAATGCCACAAACTCACGATCAACTTTGCCACTAAAGATGGCGAGTCTTGCAGCACGTTTAGCGATGTCTTCTTCTTCATTCTGGAATACTGCTACAATGTCAGACAGATTCAAATTCATTCATTGAACACGCAGTAATTAATAATATTGCATTCAATGCCTGCGTGTCTTTTTGTCTATGCGTCTGTCTGCCTGTCTATCTGTCTGTCAGTCAGTCTGTCTGTCTTTCTGTCTGTCTGCCTGTCTGCCTGTCTGTCTGTCTGTCTGCCTGTCTGTATGTCCGTCCGTCCGTCCGTCCGTCTGTCGATCTGTCTGTCTGTCTGCACTACATACGTTCGAACGGGCTGCGGTGCGAGGGATCTCACCGGGTCAATAACTAAGCTTATTCATCGAAAAATTAGCAGTGTCGAAGCCACACGGTCGCTGTATAAGAAAAAATATGGACATTCAGGCCTAATTTGTCTATGGGAAAAGTGTTCTAAGGGTTTGACACACAGTTCTTGCAAACGGTCACCAGGGTTGACACCCGCAAAAACTAATTCATTAAAACATGAAAATGTGAAGAAGGTAGTACAGTATTAAAACGTGCCTTTCATTAATAATTCGCTGTCTGAGTCTTTAGTCGTCTGCTGCTCGTCATGACTGGATTCGGTTGATGTTACCTTCGTGGACATGTCGTCGTCGTCGTTCGTCGTCAGATGGGGCAGCCCACTAGGACCTGCAGATGAAGAAACGTCACCTATCTCATGAAATTTAGGAATCATATTCTTGGTCCAATTCTCTAAATATTTGGAAAATTTTAGCATGATATGTTTGTTTGTTTGTATGTGCACTTGTTATAGCGCCCCTTCAAGCTCTCTCTACTCAGAGGTGCTCTCGATGCAGAGCGGACACTGCATCGGAGTTTCACGCCGAAGGGCTGAGCAATTGTAAGTGAAGGACTTGCCTAAGGTCCTTACGCGGTGAGGTGGATTCGAACCTCGGACCTTCCGGCTCCAAGGCAACGACGCCACCACTAGACCACCGCGCCCCAGTTATCAGGCATTAGAGATAGGCTACATGAAAATGAGTTTGACTTACTTTTTTAATCACGGTATGCATGTAGGCATTGCTAAAAGTGTACAAAAAGAAGTGCCAGGACGCCCCTTACCTTTCCAAAAGAAGTGCCAGGACGCCCCTTACCTTTCCAAAAGAAGTGCCAGGACACCCCTTACCTTTTCAAGAGAAGTGCCAGGACTCCCCTTACATTTCCATGTGTGCTGGCCGAATAAGTCGCAGGACGGCATAATTTATGCCATAGAGATTTGAAAATAAGTGCCAGGACGCCGTCCATGACCGTCCTGCCGCACTTTAAGCCTTGCATGTAGGCCTAAACAGGAGCTGTCACATTTTCAGAGGGACAACAACAGAGACGTCTAGAATCTAGATAAAACACTAGTCTCTTAACTGTTCGCCCTATTATAATTTATAGGCGCTTTATAAATGATTAAAATAATACCGGTACAACACAATAGAAACTTTTATAAATTATTGCAAACGCTCGATCAACAAACCCGTTGTTTACATTGACGTCTTAAAATGATGGCATTGTGACGTTGCACTAGAGAGTTACGCGTTAGGCCCAATGAGGTATATTATAAATTATTATAATAAGCGCTTGTTAGGGTTCATAATAATTATATCTCAATGGTTTATAATCAATAATTATATATCTATGCCTGCGATAATAATTATATATATAATTTGTTTAGGATTTGCACATGCGCCTAAATTGATCTAATGACAGTATGAGAATTGTGGAAAAATAACGGGGGGGGGTTGGCCTATGATAAACTTGAAATTGGGGTATGAAAAACATACTTTAACATGGGGCTCTAAAAAAGACTGGGGGGGGGGGTTGAACCCCCAACCCCCCGGCAATTCTCACCCTGTCTAATGATGTTGGTTCAACAACAATTATAAGTGTCATCTGCATATTTTCTTCATTTTGTTTTGTGCATGTATCGGATGCAGGTCTGATCGAGGCACCGACTATGTATAACGAAGGACCAATCCCTGATCCCTGAACAACGCTTCAGCTTAGCGTAGGCCTACGTATGTTTTGTTGATAGGTTTTGATGTCATGTGTGAATTTTTTTGTGTGATACCAGTCCTGTTCACCAGAGCGCTCTTTTGCAACTGGTTATTTTAAAGAATATACTTACTTGCTTTTTGTCTTTATAAGAACTTCTTTCGACCAATAGAGTGCGCTCTCAGACAAAGATAATCACAACACGCAGGTATCTTGCTCACACCTGTGGATAGTGGTGATCTAAAAATAGCGATGATCACGTGATGACTGCATTTGTCTTATAACCTCGATTGTTGATCGTGGCGACCGAAAGTTACTGTTCTATACAAGAAAATCGAAGAAAATCTAGAAAACGTCCATAATTTCAAGTCGACATGTTCTTGAAACATCGGAGATTTTCGCTTTTGGGAGCTCACGGCGTTGGTAATTGAATTTTGTCGCCGGATTATTTTTGAATCAATTATTCTTTTCGTATTTTGGTTTGTTTATGACTGGTAGAATATGTCTTGCTTCGCGCTCGGAATTGGGCTAATTAAATCCAAAGCACATAAATTACATAATCAAATCCACCCATTTCTTTAATTTTTGCACTTCTTTTGTGAATTGAAAGCTCTACAAAGTAAGAAACGAGGTGATTATTTGTGTAGAGAAATGGTACAGTGATGCTATGATGACACATCCATGTAATGGGTATACGAGATTTTAAGTGAAGGTCATTGGTGCTGATTTCATTCTTTGTTTAAAATTTAGGGTGAGAATTTGGGGGAGGGTTTGTGGGTTCAACTCCCTAGTCTTTATTTGGACCCCATAGTAAGGTCTTCATTGCATGGCCCGACTCCATTTAAATCAATGCCCCCCACTTATTTTTCTGCAATTCTTCTCATACTGGTTAACTTTAAATTCCGTTTCAAATAGCAACCATTTGCATGGCAAATATTTGAACCACTCAGAATTGCATTTTATATATTTTTAAAGCTTTTAGAAAATCGATTGAGTGGAAATCCAATCTTGCAATTAAATGTTTTGTTGTCATATTTTGTCTTGGTATAACATTTTGCTATAATTCAAAGTGCGCTGATTGACCTTCAGAGACAGACAACAATTTGAATTTGAAAACTGCAATAATGTACTATAAATTCTGTACGGAAAATGTTGTTTTTTGGTTGGTTTAGTGGATTTCACAATAGACATTGTTCTAAATTGTGTATTTCAGGTAAAACAGCAATCATGGCACAGATTGTAACGGGAACCTTCGAATCAGATTATTATCCGTCCATTACACGCAGTAAGTCTCTGAAGAAATTCTTTAAAAAATTGACTACCTGTACTATAGAGCAGCGGTTCTCAACCGGGGGTCCGCGGACCCCTGGGGGTCCGCGGCGACCTGTCTGGGGGTCCGCGAGCAAGTCCTGAAAGTTAGACATTTCTTAGTTAAAAAATAGAAACAGATAAATTTTCTGTCAATTTTTCACCTTTTCTGTAGCAATATGAAACTAATAAGCATAATACGCTGATAAATGACAAAATCATCTGTTTTAGATAGGTCGGTTTGTTTCAACCGCTAGAGTGCAGACTGAAATCTATTTACGATCCGGGCGTATACAATGGTTAGGCTAATTAATTTTTCATCAAGGCACGTCTATTAAACTCTCATCTTTTCGTTGCATTAGGTTGGGATGTGGAAATCATGAACGTTAATGATGTAGGCCTATAGGCGAGCGGATTTTCGCTGGTTATCAACGGGGAAAAGTTTGCAACAGACTCTCTAGATGCAACATCATCAACATTCTTTGGGAATGTGGAAATTCTGCCCTGGTAACAATTAAAAATAATTTAATTGGCTATCGAACACGGCTTGAGGTTTAACATGTGCTCAAATAGAGTGTTTCGAGCAGTAAACTGTGCTCGAAAATACATGCCCAAAGCTTACATTAAAATAAAATACAGGTTTTTTAAATAATACATTTCATATAATCTTATTGGTTGTACAAATGTGTACTACAGGAGTGCAGAGGCATATAGGCCTATAGCTGTATTAGCCTATAACATACATGTAGGCTAGCTACTATTATATAGGATAGGCTAATAGAGTCGCACAGTCGCGATAATGCTCCAAAAGGCGCCAAATTTTATTGGGGGTCCGTGACAGGGACAAAAAATTGAAAAGGGGTCCGTGGGTCTGAAAAGGTTGAGAACCGCTGCTATAGAGGTACTTAAATTGATATGTCACTCATTTTTCGGTGCTCTATTCTGATCCAATCTGTGGCGGCTTTATTTGTTTACTCACTGCATATTGCTGATGTACTCATTTAGCCTTGTAATATACATAATTATGTAGAACTATTGTTTGTGAAACAGTCTCTCAAGCTGTTTCAAATAATTTACAATGCACTTCTTTAGATTAGATATTATATACTCTGATTAATTGAAATAGCTTTTCAAATTTGTTTAAATTAATTAGATAGCCATTCATGCAACACTTGTTGGAGATTTTGAATATAAACTAATACTTAATTATATAGCAATGGTACATGCTTAGATACAATGCTAAATTTTTAGTGAATTGATCGTGTGAGATCCATCACAGATAACATGCCATTTGACAAGATCCTTTACCAGGTATACAATTTTAATTGTGCTCCTCCACATACTCACAAATAACAATGTAAATTTTTTTTAAATGAATTGGACTGAGACAATTTTATTTATTCTCGAATGGGTTAAATTACAATTTGTCTTGTCTTTTCCAGCACACACTGTAAATGCCAAGGTCTGTGATAGCTTGTACAGCCTCGACCTGATTGATACTGCCGGCCAGGTACGATAGTATGCTTCATCTTTGAACAAAAACAATCTTTAATTAAATTTTTGTTTACTCAGAATTATTTATTAAACGATGCTTTTAAAGCAAATGTCAATGGAAATTTGTAATTCCATTTATTATCAACATTTAAGTTAAGGAATTACACTATACGTCTTGGTTTTTGATGGCGAGAAAATGGTCACCTTATAATAGTAGACCTAGTATTAGGAGTTTCTTAATTATGACAAATGTTGTTACATTTGGTAATGATGTCATGATAGTAATATGTAAATACTATTTCTACTTGTTCTCTCTAGACTTCCTTTTTCGAAGTTTCTTCGTACTGGGAGTGCCTCTGATCAGGTTTTACTGTCATAGGTGCTTAATAAATGTGTGAATAGTTCTAATGTAAAATTATATGAGTTTCTTTTTGTAGTATGAATTTTCCGTCGTTCCTGAGGACTCTTGTCTCAACATCGATGGCTGGATTCTTGTTTATTCCGTTACTTCAGAGAAGAGGTGAGCTACTGCTATTCCTTCTTCTAACAAATCCAAACCCCCTTCTTCGACTTCAGTGCTTCAGGCTTTAAAAATAAACTGAACCGCAGATACGTGTGTTGTTCAAAATCCTAAGTAAAGCATTTTTAATGTTTTCTCCACAGATGCAAGTCATTTCAGCCTTGGACATCACGGCGATGAACCGACTCACAGATGAAGCGACCTGGTTGGACGAAGGCAAGCTATTCTGGTTTTTCTGGTAGTGTCTTCATTGTTCTAACCCATGTGTATTGCGCTTAAATTGCCATCGACATTGCGCTGACATTGTAAGTTTCTTGTTTTATTTCTGTAGCTTTGAAATCGTGAATTCGATCTACAAACAGTTGCTGCACAAGACTGGCTTGATGGGGTAAGCAAGAGCAATTTCTTAAAAGCAGATTTTAATTTGTTAAATTCGTTTGATTTTCTGATGATTCATTTTCAAACTGTTTTCTCATTCCGTTACAAATATTGGAGTTTCTTGTATACATCATGCATTTCGTGTGTAATTTTTTCAAATCATCAGACACTGATGAAACTAGACATTCCAATGTTTATGTGGTGCAAAGTCAGAGAAAATTGTGTTAACGAGTAGTTGCTATCAATGTCTAGTTTTTGTGTCTCTTATATTTCATAGTATCTTGTGCTTTTTATGGAATTATTCCTAAATTATTTTGACATAAATACCTGATTTATGATGCTAACAATCAATTATACCAGTGTATTCTCTTCTGTTAAGAAACATCTCATTATTCTCTAATTCTCATTGACTTTCAAGAATATTGACCAACTGCACCTCAGATTCTTATTTTGATGTGACCTTAAAACACGCTAAAATTTGTAGTAATAATAACATTGGTATCTAAATTATGTAGCCACAATCAGAACTGATTTGACTTGTGTCTCAGTTTAGAAGGTATTTAACGACCTTAACTGTCTTTTATTGTACTAATACTTAATTGTCTTTTATTGTTACAGACTAGTGCCTGTCGTTTTGGTTGCAAACAAGGTCGACCTAACCGAATCAAGGTAAAGTTTTATTGTGAAGAGATTCCTGCTTTTTCTTTTTATAACATTTCATTGCTGCAATGATAGTCTTTTCTCTGTGTTTACTTTATTCATTTTAAGTACATTGGTATCAAAAGTGTAGAAGAATACTCTTAATTATTATTGTATTTAATAGTATCAGTTAGCAGCATGGGCGGAGTTTGGTTTCCGTTCTTGGAGGGGCTAATGCCTTATTAGGGGGGCTAAGCCAGGAAAAAGATATCATTTTCATGGTAAAAAAGCTTAATCTGGGCCTTCTTGGGGGGGCTTGGCTCCCCCTAGCCCCGGATAAACTCCGCCCATGGTTAGCAGCTTCTGTTGATCTGGGTGCTAATGCACATGGAATCAACCAACGATGTTGTATATTCTAGCCGAATACAGGTCCTGAAGACCAGTTCGTTGATCATGCAATCTATGGTGGACAAGCTGTTTGACAGAGATAGGGACCTGCTCATATATTACGTAGACAAAAAGTGGTGCTGCAATACTGCTCTTGTATGGTGCATTGGTTATTGTGATATATTAAGTTTACAACTTGAGGAACTGAGACCATTTTGAATTAATCGGCATGGTACGTAAACGAAAAACATTTAAACGAGCAAACATGGTGCATCATTTAAAACGGGTTTGATTCGAATGTTCGCAGGATTTTACGTTTGTCTCCTGTCTCGTTTTAGGGTAATCACCTCGAAAGAAGGACGAGATCTGGCAAAGAAATGGGGAGCCAATTACATCGAGTCATCTGCCCAATGCAACATGGTAAACAGCGTTGTACAGTTTACGTATCATTTAATCAGACCTCATTGCGTTACATTATTACTATTTACTAGCAATATGATATTGCACCCCTTTAAGGTGACTATTCAGGAGTGCTCCCAGTCCAACCCTGGTCGAGCTCAGTACATTGCATGCAATGTTGTTTCTTGTAGATGTCCTACAGGGGCTGGGTTCTTGACCCAGTTTTATTTATTTCTGATCTGACCTAGGTCATCATTTATAAGAATTTATGTGTGGTAGTAATAACCCAACAGAATTCTGATGAGTGAAAAGCCATTCCATTGTATTGTATGGTATGGCATATGGCCATTTATAGAGTGCTTCTTGCAGAAAGGGCCTTTCAGAAGGACTCTCAGCATAATTATGTGGCCCCAAGAGAAAAGGCAGGATTTTTGGCAAGTGAAAGATGAGGAAAGACTACAGGAGAAGATGACAGAGTGAATTGATGAAGGGGCTCCATTTCTTAGGAAGCGACCTATGCAGGTAAATGATCTGGATTGGGCCATGGTTGTTCTGACACAAGCGGATCAGAAGAAGATGTAAGAGGATGTAGCGATGTGGCAAAGAGAGAACAAAGTATAAGATCACAAAAAGACCCGATTGAGACTCAAGGATCAAAATAAGAACTTTGAATTGCATACTGACAGTGAGAGATAGTGATGTGGTTCAGTGATGTATGTAGAAATGTACCAGGTAGTTAGGTGTCAGTAATATTATGTTTAAAAAGACATTAATCTTAAACTTTGTTCATGTATATAACATTCCGTCCCGGGCTCATAAAAGTCACCGGACCCCTGGGTCTATTTCCCTCTTTCCTTTGGCATGCCTGGTCATCTGTGCTGTGTAGAGTAAATCACTAAACAAATTACCTTTCAGAATATTGCCGAGATCATCAAAAGTATCGTGACACAATACGAGAAGCGGAACGCTCCGGTAAAGAAGAGGAAGAGGCGTTCGTCCATTCTCGGCTGCGCATTCTGACTACTGCTCCTGCCATCTGGTTGCGACAACTTTAGTCGGCGACGTGTGAAGCTGAAAATTGTTGTCCTTGACAGTATTCTGCGTGTTTTCAGCGTTGATCTAAGTTTGTCTGTCTCGCTTCTTTTCTGTGGTTGGAAAATGTTTAACTCTTTGAGGACATTTTTAAAGTTTCGCTTCCTTTTATATAATGGCAAATTATGTTCTTAAATTGCAAATTTTGCATATCTGTTTTATGGTTTTTGCCTGTATAATGACTTGAGTGTAACCCGACACACTCTGCACATGACCTGAGTTTACATTGACCAATTTTCCCTATTGCTTGACTTGACACACTTTTGTGCATGACCTCAGTTTGATGACCTGATGCATCTTTTTGTGCATGACCTCAGTTTTACCTGATCCACTTTTACACATTGTTGACATTCTTATTTTGACCGTGTCAAATGACCAGTGTATAGTTTGAAAGACTTTACGTTTGTAATCTTACTATTTATGTTGCGATATCTCTTGATGAGAATAAATATGAATGTAGTAATTTGGATTAAAAATATTAGTGAATGTAGTAATTTGGATTAAAAATATTAGTCAATGTAGTAATTTAGATTAAAAATATTAGTCAATGCTAAACTAGTGGTTGAATAAGTTGGTTTATATCCAGATTTTAACATTATTGCATGAATATCTTGCCAATCTTGTATCTACTTTATACTGCTGACATTCCTTCTTTATTTGCTAAACACTTGGCAACTGGCCACCTATATGCTGACGATGTCCAGACCTTTGTACATGGTCCTCCTGCTGAACAGGTTGTTCTTGTGGGACTGATTGACTCCTTGTCACATGATCTCCACGCATGGATGTCTGCCAACCGACTTTGCCTTAATCCCACTAAGATGCAATTGATCTGGTTTGGTACTAAGCAGCAGCTCCTTAAACTTAACTTCCCTCTTTTGTCCTCAATGTACCCTGACTTTACATTTTCATCTAGTGTCCGCGATTTGGGCGTCACTCTTGATAGCACCCTTTCGTTCTCTGATCACCTCTCTCAGTTGACACGCTCTTGTTATTATCACCTGAGGCGTCTGAGAGCCATCAGAAGATCTGTTTCCTCTTCTGTATTTAAAACTATTGTTCATGCTTTTATTTGCTGTCGAATTGACTACTGCAACTCACTATTTGCTGGGCTTCCCAAAGTGCGATTATCCTCCCTTCAGTCAGTTATGAACTCGGCAGCCAGACTCATTGCTCGTCTACCTCGCTATTCTCACATTTCTACCTACATGACTGATGTTCTTCACTGGCTTCCCATTACCTCTCGTATACAATTCAAGATACTGCTCTTAGTTTCGAAAACTCAAACTGGACAAGCTCCCAAATACCTTTGTGACTTGATGCATAAACCCCTCTCTGCAGTCTCTTCGCGGCCTCTCCGGTCTGCTGATCGACTTGATTTAATGGTTCCAAGGACAAGGACTGCCATGGCCCAACATCGTGCCTTTGCCATTGTAGGCCCTTCTATGTGGAATGACCTCCCTCCCACTATCCGTAGTAAGATCTTATTGGGGGTATCATCCTCAGCCCTTCGTTACTTGAAGTCTTTTTTATTTCCTCGGGGCTGTCACGCTGAAAGCGCCTCTGAATAGCTAGTCTGTAAGAGGCGCTTTATAAATGCTCGTATACAATACAATACAACAATACAATACAATATATTAATTGCTGAGCTTCTTTATTATTTGTAACATGTAAACACATCTCGTTGCTATTAAGAACCAATTATAGTCAATCAAATTATTTGTGTGAATTGTGTTAACAATGTTAATTATCGCAGTATTTTAAATTCATATAATTATGAAATGTATATTTTAGCATTTCTTTATTTTATAGCTGATTAATTAGCATTACATATCAATTATATATTTGATTTCTTGTTTTGTTTTTAGTAAATAATTTTTATCTTGACTTTTAATGTGAATTATTATCGTGTTGCTGGTTATAGCTCCACTCGAAAGTTATGTCCAGACACTAGTGACATGTAGCTTATTCGCATGCTTTTTCAGTATGATTCTTTTCATTGTGTTTGTAAACTAGGCTTAATTGGGTTGGGTGTATATACAAAAGAATTGTAATGACAAAATTGTGCTATTGAGCTTCTACATGTACTTGGAGTATTTTTTATCATCTATGTTGCTAATAAACTTTATTTTGAAATTTGAACATTTAATTAAATTATTATTTTCATATTTTAGTACGAAGTGTGTGTGTGTGTTTGCCTGTCTCTTTTTTCTATCTTTCTAGTTTCCTACAATTAAATCATCTTTACATAGTTTAATAGTTCTTTTAATACCTACAGGCAAAATGCTACTTTAAAAACTTGGCTGTACACTTTCTGCTGAAGCCAAAAGTAGGAAGTTTTGCACTTTGCTGTGCTTTCTGTATAGTGTTAATGGTGTAACGGTTAGCATGTGTCGGTCAAGAGGTTATGTCTTGTCTTGTGCTGTCAGTTCGTTGAACTCTAGCGATCGTTAAGGCCAGCCTTCTCCATTGCTTTCTTTCTGATGTCGCTTCTCTTAGTTGTTCCAGATTCATTCCTGTTGTTTCTTGAACATCGTCCAACCACCTTTTCCTTGGTCGCCCTTGTTTTCTCCTTCCTTCACCGCATGCCAGCATCATATCTTTCTCCAAACCATTTGAACGCATAACATGACCAAAGAAAACCAACTTTCTTCTTAGCACTGTTTGTTGTAACGACTCATCCATATCTATACCAATTTCTGTGAGCACCCACTCATTTGTTCTTTTTCTTTCCAAGATATTCTCTGCATCTTCCTCCAAATCCACATCTCACATGCGTTAATCTTTTTATTCATTATCTTGGTCATTGTCCATGTCTCACATCCATATAGTACTGTTGGTATTATCAAAGCCCTCACCAGTCTTTTTTTCGTATCTGTACTCACATGCCTATCCTTCCATATTTTTTCCAATCCATTCATTGCAGTTTTTCCTATTGCCACCCTACGTTTTATTTCCGTATCGCACTTGCCCTCTTTTTCTATTACAGATCCTAAAAACGTAAAGCTTGAAACCACCTCCAATTCCTCTCCGTCTATCACAAAATTGTCTGCCTCAACTGTTGTCATAATCTTTGTCTTCTTTATGTTGAAATAAAGACCAGCCTTTTCGCTTTCACTCTTTAGTCTTTTTATTAGTAGTAACAAATCTGCTTTTTCCCCTGCTAATAATGTAGTATCGTCTGCGTATCTCAAGTTATTCAGTAATCTTCCTGCTATCCTTAATCCCTCTTTTCCCTCCTCCATTTCAGCCAACCTCATTATCCTTTCCGCGTACAGGTTAAATAAGACTGGAGACAAGATGCAACCCTGTCTCACTCCTTTCCTTATTTTAAAACTATCTGTATCTCCAAATTCTGTTCTTATCACCGCTATCTGGTCTTCATACATTCCTTTAAGTAGTGATATCAAATGTTTCGGTATTCCCATCTCAATCAAAGTTTTCCACATCAATTCATGGTTAATGCAATCAAAAGCCTTGCTGTAATCGATGAAACAAATGTATACTTTTTGTCCGTACTCTCTTTGCCTCTCCAATATCATGTTGGCAATGTGATCCCGAGTTCCACGAGGTTATAGGGTCTCAAATTTCAGCCAGGGCAGAAATTTACCTTGTAATATCTGCGCCTCTTAGCAAAATCTACTATAATGAATATGCTGACCGTTGGAAGGTGAAACAGTGGGGGGAGAGGACCATCTGAACCTATATATATGCTGAGGCTAAGAAAATGAAGTCGTTACACTTCATACCCATGGCAAAAGGTTTGGTTTTGCCCTTAAAGAGGCAAGAAAAACTCAATTAGATTTTTAGAATTAAATGCGACTTTAAATGCCAACAATCAATGACGTACGTCTCTTCAACTTTTTTGACACTAACTGTCTTGATGGCAAGAAAAACTCAATTAGATTTTAAAAATTAAATTCGACTTCAAATGCCAACAATCAATGACGTCTCTTCAACTTTTTTGACACTTGATGGCTGAACTCACAGTAGGCCTGTTAGTTTTATAATAATTTTACATGGGCCTATAGCGTCTGGTGGCTTTGTTACAAAACGTTTTACGGTAGGCTACCATGCATGTCCTTAAAAACTTCATCTTGAAAGAACTTTGGGGGGGGGTGGTTCCACCTCTATCATATCTGTCTCGATCAGATCTAGCTTATGGGATTGCTTTTCTTGTCTTGCTCTGGAGTTTGAGAGCTGTGGTGGTTCAACAATAATTATATTGCTTGAGTGAGGGAGAAGTGGAATTTCCAGAGGGGCAAACGTCACAAACTTGTTACTTTTAGCCTACTGTGGCACCATTATTTTTGGACCAAAAATGCAGTAGTCTGTGGCAGCATCCTATAGCCTACAGTCAAGAGTGGCAAGCTGTCCTCAGGCCTGCGACTAACTGCTCCAATTCGCTTTTACAATACAATGCAATACAACCAAAGACGTAAAAGTAACCGATGGAGACTCTAATAAAAATCTTTGAAAGCCTACAACTTTCTTGGTGGCAATTAAGGGTTCCATCCAGTCTTCAGACAATGAGTAGGCCTACCTCACTGCGATCTAGCTAAATGCTGACTTGTCCTACATTGTATTGTTAGAGCAGGTTATTGGCATTAATTAAAAATGCCTTGCATGCTAAATTTGCGTAGAAAAAAGTTGCAGAAAGTAACGTTCTTAAAACGTGACTCTGTAATGGCGGTATTTTTAGTATAAATAATTCTCGATGGTACGTGCGATGACTCCTCCGGCAAAAGTGAAATTTTATTCCGCTTCCGGTTTCAGTTTTAAACATGTTGAAAAATAAAAGAATTTATTATGAAATTTTTGTTTTTTTTGTACAGTTTGTAGATTTAATTGTTGCCTTTTCGCATCAGTGCATTCACGAAATTCCCAGACGAGAACAGGTTTGTTATCTGTGGAGGCTTATAACGATTTCGGTGTAGGCCGCCTATGGTTCGTAGGTCAGCAATTCATTTAGCGCATTTATATTTCGGCGATCATGTACTATACCAGTAAATCGTGATCTCCAAATTCTAAAACCCCACTCGAAAACACGCGCAGGGCACCAGCTTCAAGTCGTTGTTTCAAGTCAGAAGGGTTGTCCAAAAAAAGTAGTCCGAAGGAGGTTGAAGTTTTGTTTACAAATGGCAGAGTAGCTGTTAGGGTGGGTGGTGTTTAGGTGGAGAATTTAGTAGTGATGGATAGAGGCGCCTGTGAAAGGATGGGGAAGGAATTAAATGTAAAGAGATGTACCAGGGTTGAGAAATCTATAAGTTGGTAACTGTGCCATAGACTATGTATCACAAATTTTACGCAACCATTCGGTGCGATATACTGATTATAAATGTTTACTAGGTGATTATATATATATATACTAAATGTTTACTAGGTGATATATATATATATACTAAATGTTTGCTAGGTGATATATATATATACTAAATGTTTGCTAGGTGATATATATATATATATATATATACTAAATGTTTGCTAGGTGATATATAATGTGCATCTCGAGTCATTTCGTGTGATGCGAAAGCGTAGCTTAGACCAACGTCTTCGAATTCATTTGGTCTACGATCAAAGTGTGTCGTTATTATCTCCACACAAACAACATCTGGTCAAGGTTTGTAAATATATTAAAGGCATTCCTGTCCAAATTAGAAACATCTAGATAGTGATTATAAAGTCTAGTTTCTGATATCATGCTTTTTTAAAAAACTACTACATTCGTACATTGCATTAAGTAGCACAACCAATTACTGTAGTAGAAACTAGGTCAGCCTGAATTCGATTTAAATGTCTAGAATGTTACTTATAACGTACAGCCGGGAATTTAATATGTAGAATTTTTACTGCTTTGTAGCAAGTAGCATATCCAATTAGAGTAGGAGAAACTTGGTCAACCAATACATGACCTACATTGCATGACTGACATAGGCTGCGCAGGAACCATGACATTATCCAGAGTGAACTGTAGACTGAAACTGATTTCAATTCAGCTGCTCCAGAAACTAGTCCGGCTTTAGCTATACAAAGTAACCAATGTGATCCCAATGCGTATCAAAATTTAATTGAGAGTATATGTATAGCTGTTTGTTGTGATTAACTGTCTTTAGAAGGACCTCATACCAAACGCGGTGTCATTTTGGAATAGCACCCTGAGTGTCCGACGCACCGGTGGACCCATTCGACTGCTCAGGTATGTCTTGACACATCACTGACATTTGATCTTGTCTAAAGTTGAAAAAGGTCTTTCCTGTGACCATCTGCCATGAAAATTGTGTCCCGAACTAGTCGGTTTTTCTCTTATTTTCTTCTAGAAATGCATGAAATCCATTTGCTTTTCTGTTAGTGTTATAACTAACAGACAAAACGGACATTGACTTCGGTTTTGGAGTGCCTCTAAATGCTTTTAGTTTGGTCTCGGAGTTGGATTTTTATTTGGCATTGATTTTTTTCCTGTGCTTTGAACTCTGTTTTCTTATGTTGCTTTCTGTCAGACAATGTGCCACAGATCGTGTCCGCTACAATGATACAGACCCAATGCCGTTCTGTGTGGATGGATGCAGCAATGCCACTTTCTGTGGTGAGATTCCTGTTCCAGATGAGCACCTAGATGTAAGTGCAATTCTGCCAGTACTACCATTACTACTAATTTTATTTCTACTAAGTAATGCTACTTCTACTGCTGCTGCTACAAATAATTGCTTTAAAAGGTGTTAATTTTCCAGAGCTGCTACTAATTAATTCGATTAAGTGCTACAAAATTTGCTAAGTAATTACTCCTACTTCTAACTACCATGACAGCAACTTCTACCACTACCTATGCTTCATTTTAGATTGCTGTTTCACTTGAAGTCCTGAGCTTTAAATTGCAACTTAGTTTGTGATTTTTTGTTCTGCTAATGGCAGTTTTAACCTGAAAAGCCTAAATCAGGATTTCTGATGGTGTATAATATTACATGTACCTGAATGCAGTCAACAAGTAAAGCTACATAAATACAGACCATGGTTTCATCTGTGCCTCTCTTTGTCATGTTCTGTGGATCTATGCCTACGTCTGACTGTCTGTGTGCATGGATCTGTGCCTCACGTTGTATGTTTTTTTTATGTTGTTTAGTTTTGCCGAGAGACAAAGGGGCGAGATCTGGTGAAAACAGGACAAAGTGGCAATGGAGTGAACAACACGGATTTCATCCTCTACGTTTCCGCTAAGTCTCTGGAACGTTGTTCCATTGGAACGACGGTTGCATATGCCGCATACTGCCAGCTGGAAAATGCTCTTGATAGGTATTTAGGCCAGGTCAGGAGGTTCAGAATAATTAGGTCAGTTCATACCATACTGCCAGCTGGAAGATGCTCTCGACAGGTATCTAGGCCAGGTCAATTAGGTCAGAATAATTAGGTAACTTTCTACCATACTGCTTGCGGGAAGATGATTTGAACAGGTATTTGGGTAATGTGAATTTAATCAGGGCCAGCACACAGAGACAAGAGGGGCCCTTATACCTTTCTCCTACAAAATTGACACCTAATATTTAACTACTACTTTTGGTTTTGCTAATTTTCTTCACACTAGAGCGCAAGTGTTACTAATGATGCACGAAGTGAAATTGATAACTAGCATTCAGAAAGCTCTATGAAAATACACATGTTCTTAATTTCCTGCTTTGCAATCTTTGAAGGTCTTATTAAAGATTTAACCATGACCATTGTGTGGTTGAACTGAAAACTGACTAGATTTCTACAGCAGTGTAAATAGGTTAGTTCTAATTGGATTTGGTGTATTTCGGTCACACCATGTTAGTCATGTTACATAAGTTATGTTTCGGCTGACCCAGTTTCTACTACTGTGTTTTGATGTTCTACTTTAGTCCAATCTTGTGAACATTTTAAAGCCAAGATGTTGAAAGCTAGATGGTATTTTAAAGTCATTGTTGTACTTTCTGTAGGCCGGTTGCTGGCTACGTCAATCTTTGTCCAGAATCGATTTCAACGAAAGCACATGATGTTCATCAGATGCATTCAACGATCAAACACGAAATCCTTCATGCATTGGTAAAATACGAATTTGTTTCTAAACTCTTGTAAGTCAAACTGTGGAGAACAGCTTTTAGCCAGTGCCTATGTTGACGAAATTGTAAGACATGACTCTTTACCAATGCTCATGGATTTGAAAATTTATTTAGCCCTAGTTCTCATTAGAGTAAAGGCACAAATAAATTCTACTTTGTATTTTTTGGCAATGGCTAGATGAATTGAGGTTTGATATTTAGAAGGAATGGATAAAACAATGATGTTGTATGAGTCAGAATGATGGAACAACTGAGGGGGATTCCTTACTGTGCGGGGATTCTTTATTGAGTGGGGGATTGCCTACTGAGAGGGGATTCCATACTGGGAAGGAAGTTCTAACAGAGGGATCGGTTATGAATACTTGACCCTTATTGACATTTGCTGGACTGGATGGTGGTTTGTGGATACAGAACTGAAGGGAAGAATTAACTTAAAACAGAGTGTCAGCATTGGACACTAGATCCTGCCCAGGGCTGGAGAACTTTAAAAACTTTGAGTACATGCATGTGTGTAGAATTATTGCTGTAACTTGCGTATCGTTTACTTAAGCATGCCGGAGCTATCTATCAGTGGTGGAAGCCTGGTATTGCACAATAATTATGTCACAGTTAGGATTCATTAGATTATAGTCTTGCATAATTATATTGTTTCAGGTAACTAATTTTCTTATTTCTTGTTGCAAACAGGGATTTTCTGCTGGACTGTATGCGTTCTTTCGTGATTCCAGTGGTAACCCTCTGACTCCGAGGTCAAAGGCTACTGGCAAACCAGCGTACAATAACACGTGAGCATCAGCCTTCAGATTGTCTAATCATCTATGTTTATTCAGTTATTTATCAGGGCACTTTCGCTTGACTTTCACTGAAAAGTTAGAGGTTCAAATCCGACCAGAGAAGAAATTTGTTTAGTGATTTTGATTCTGCTTGGACTGGGGAAAGGTTGGTGACCTGCCATAATGTGCTTTTAGACTAGGAATGCCCGAGTTGCTAGCACTCTGTGGGCCTACCTATTGCTGCCTGACTCTGTTCCTTGCTCGTTATTACCATGAGTTTAATATTTTGCCACTATAAACATCAAAGGTGTGAAAAATTTCGGCCTTCAGGTAATTTCTCACCCACTGACTCTGTTTTCTGCCCCACTGAGCTTTGCATGAAGACCACTGTGGTGGTGATTGTAGTGAAGCTAAAATATTTAGCTTTTGTGCTAAAACGAATCAGGTTGACTCACTGAGTCCTTACCAAGTTACCAGACCAATCACTTCATACTCATCATTCAACTTTGGTTCCTTGGCCTGTGACTTGCAGGGAAATAAAAATTTTGCCCAGTATGAAAAGTGTTGATACCTCTGCTTTACATTCTAATGCATATAGTTCAGAGCGCCTCTGAATGGTTCACCCTGCTAGAGGCGCTTTATAAATGTTTAAATACAATACAAAAATACAATACAATATTAGAGATTCATTCTGATTTTTTAGGATGAAGTTATATCAGTGGAGCGATCGGGTCGTTCGATCCTTCGTTCGAAAGAATTGGAGAGTCCGCAACGGATCCATTTCAAGGACTGTCCAGATGTTGGTCACTCCGAACGTCGTGGTCAGTTTTTGAAATCACTCGGATAGTATTCATCTTATGGATCGCTTGGTTTTTCAAAGTACTATAAAATATTCTATCGCATTATGTTGCTGTGTAAGTACTTAGACTAATTGAATGCATACAATGTTTCAGTGTCATGTTCCTGTCCAGAGTTATGATTAGAAATTTAGTACAGTTGTTTGAATTATAATTCCAAGCAAAATGCAACTTGAAGGGTTTGTTTTCATTATTTTTAAATGCATATTTCTTAGCAGCCATGTTCAGGTTTGAATAACATTTGAAATAGATAAACGGGCTGCATAGTGGGAGGTATAGGCAAACACTTGTGCCTCAATTGCTATGCTCGAGTCGTACAAAGAATGTGGCTATTAAACTGACAACTTTCACGAAAGTGATTGTATTATTTAAGCAATGGCTACTACAAAATCATAAAAATTCCATTAAAATTTTTTCTGAGCGGATTCCAGTTTTGATGTGTTGAAAGCATTGTACATAATTATGTCTCACTTTTATGTACATACAAAATTGGAGGAAATCGAGTTTTATCACATTTTGGATATTATCTTGCTGCTAGTGCAAGTTGCAACAGACCGTTAGTTTTGGTCAGATGGGTAATGCATTTTCTTTCAGAGGGAAGTGCAGAGGCATTTCAACTGTTCAACAATAGAGGGCGCTGAACTTGAAGACCAGGGAGTGATCGGAACAGCCTTGACGCACTGGGAAAAGCGGGTTTTTGAGGTGACTTCTGATTTCCTTTAAGGCTTTGTGGTTCTTTGTAGGTGTGCTCATAAAGCCTATGTGTTTTTGGTCTGCAACTTAGCCTTCTGATTAATCTTGTCGCCATGCACTTAACTGTTAAGTATCATTATCTAGAAATTTCAAGATTTACGTCAACCTAAATAAACCATTTGATAAAACGTCTTGATTAGAGAATTCGATTAATTGATGTCCTGGGAAAGCTGGTTGTTATATAGTAGCATTTCACCGATGCAAGTGATTGTATTGACTTCTCAATCTGTAACATTTTTATGTTTATTGATTTCTTAAAGTAACCAAGAATTCTGATTTGACTGAAGTGCATTTCTCATGTAATGGTCAATTTTGTTGTTCATATGGTACTGTTAACCCGTTACCCATTCATTTTTAAATTTTAAGCCCGTTTTCAGCGGATATTCTCGGGGCAAACGGGTAAAAGATTAAGTCTTTTGTTCAATTATGTTTTAGAACGAGGTGATGACAGGAACGTACACACAGAATCCAATCATCTCTCGAGTGACTCTTGCATTGATGGAAGACACAGGGTTAGAATTATTCAAGACTGAGTGTGGCTTTGAGTTGTAAATTAAGCGATCATTTTGCATTCGAGGTGAATGCAGATGGAGAATTTATTTGACAAAACAAAATTAATTATTTTTATTGCACGAAGCATTTCGTTTGACTTTTTTAAAAAGATTTTAGTATTAAACTAAACCACTCGGTACATTTTAGAAAGTTTTTCATGCTTGCATGACTTGTATCAAATTAATTGAATTTTATCGATTAATCGTAATTAAATTTAGGAGGTCATTGGATTAAAAATTGGTATAAAATTTTGTTTTTCACAGGTGGTATAAGGTGAATTACGAGAAAGCTGAACCATACCATTGGGGTCGGAATCTCGGTTGTGACTTCCTCACAGACAGCTGTCACGACTGGATGACAAAGAAACGAGAGAGGTAATTGGATATATCTCATCTAAAATGAGATGACACCACAAGGTAATTGGATATCTCTCATCTAAAATGAGGTTACACCACAAGGTAAATGGATATCTCTCATCTAAAATGAGATGACACCACAAGGTAATTGGATATCTCTCATCTAAAATGAGATGACACCACAAGGTAATTTTATATCTCTCATCTAAAATGAGGTGACACCACAAGGTAATTGGATATCTCTCATCTAAAATGAGATGACACCACAAGGTAATTGGATGTCTCTCATCTAAAAATGAGATGACACCACAAGGTTCTTAGCATCTTCATTATTGAAAAGTCCTTAAAGACAACTGTATGCATTTTCTAATACATGTCATGCATACGTAGATAATTATATATAACTAGCTGGGGTACCCGGCGTTGCCCGGGAATTTAGGATTCGACCCGCTCAGGCCACAACCCCACCACACCCCTTCTCCATCCCCTCCTCCACCCCCTCCCCACCTTTTTCTCCATCCCCTTCCTCACCCCCTCCCCACCCTCTCTCCCTTCCTCACCCCTCTCTCCACCCCTCCCCACCCCAGACAGACAGACACACAGAATCTTCTCTTTATTTATATAGATTGTTGATGTGTTACAGGGGTGAGAGAATTCACCCGTACTGCGATCGGGTGAAGGTGGGAGCTCTGCAGACGGAATGCATCGAAGGACGTGATGCTGTTGCACTCTGTAACCTCATCGAATACGACGAAATCATGCCTAGGCAATATCAGGTTGGGCAATCCATCATTCATTCATTCATTCTATGGACTTATATAGCACCCCTTCAGAAACCTATTCAGTTCTGAGTGCTCCCACCCCAGCCACGGCAATAGAAAAAAGACTTGAGAGATTTATGAAACTAAATAAACGCAGCTTTGAAGGGAAGTCATTCCAGATGGATGACCCTACTTGTAACCGAGAAAGCTCAGCATTGCTTAGTCGCTGAGTAGAACTAGGAGATCACCCCTTCATAGCAGAGTGAAGAGGACGACGTGCTTTAACGTCCGAGACTGGGTGACAGAGATCACGTAGGTAAGATGGAGCGCAACCAAGGGTCGGAGGTGAAAGGTCAGAGGTTATATGTATTTATTTAGCTCCCGTTTGGATCTCCTAGTGGATGATTGGTTAGAGTGTTTGCCTTGTAGCGTGTGAAATTCATTATTGGTAATGGTAATAATAAATTTATATAGCATCACTCACTCCTAACCTAAAACAATGAAACAACATTCAAACAAAATGGTCTTCAAGTGCTTATGGAAGGGAGAAAATTGATAGCCAACCAATCAAAATGTCTGTTGTACAGAATCAGAATAACTTCTTTGCATCTAATCTAATCTCCAGTAATCATGAATGATTAACGATATGATTGCATTTTTTGTCATGTTAGCATTTCGAGCATTTGGATGGTATCGATATGAACCGAATTCAACATTACGCTGGATCGGTTGTCTTGGCCGATTTCTGTCCATACATTCAGGTCAGGATTTCAGATGTCACCGTTGAATATTGGTGCATTTCTGATTTTGTCATGCTTAACGAATGCGTGATAATAATAAGAATAATAATAATAATAATAATAGTAGTAAGAGTAGTTTCTTCGTCTATTTACTGTTCTTGATGTTGCGTTGCATCCAGGTACTGTTTGTATAAAAAAAATAAGATTGTTACTGTAATTTTTTTATTATAAAGGTTTGTTTGCAATTTTCTATATAAAACTGGGAATGATACCTTTGTGAGATGCTTTGAAGCTGATATAAAAATGATGGATTACCGATACATTACATTATATAGTGACTTTATATTTCATGATGTTACGTCACATTATACATTACTTTTTCCCTTTTAATAGCATAATATTATGTAAGGATAATTGCATCATGTTACAGTGAATTCGCTAGCTGGTGATACAGTTAATTTTACATTTCATTATGTTATTTGAATTACATTACAGTGCATTATATTATTTTAAATACATTACAATGCATTATATTTGAATCACATTGCTTACATTACATTGTTGTGCATCAGTTATGCATTTAATTCATCAGGAGTTCAATTGGCAGAAGGAGGAACTGGTCATACGTGGTTCGCGCTGCAGTCTCAACGAGAACAATGCCGGTATTTTTGCAGTTTCTATCAAGTCTTAGAGTTTCGTTGACACAGTTAGCTGCGACTGGTGGGACATTCATAGGCTTGGCATCGAATTGTGGTGGTGTCCTGTCACAACCACTTTTGCAGTCATTGCCAAATTTGTTGCCCTGTGCTCAAATTTGTTTTACGACATGATTGTGTTGATTTGGTTTGAAGCATGTTCAATGTTCAACGACATGTAAAATCGGTGTATTCTTGTGTGTTTAGCCATTGCATCGCTGATGGATGCATTTGCACTTATTGTTTCATGTTGCTTAAATTGTTGACATCATACATCTTTTGTATATAGGGAAATATTTTGGTTACAAGCACCACTTGGGCCAGGTAGGGAATTTTTGAGAGGACAACCATAGGCCCTGAGAAGTATATTGAAGAATCATTACAATGCTGTTTGTGGAAGCTTTTGTCTTTTACCAAAATGTTCATTTAGAGTTGTAAGGTTCTAAGTTTTATGAAACAGAACCGGTAATTTATAATAGTAATGTCAATTCTTCCATTTTTTTGTTTAATAAATTTGACTAAATATTGCGAATTGTTTTGCTGGAGACATTTTGTGGCGAACTACAAAGTACGTACTTTGATAGGTCAAAATCTTTCTAGTGCTTTTTGATCTGTACTGGTTCCTTGCTCTTCGAGATGCCACTGTTCATCTGGTTCTCTACTCTTTGTTTCTGTTCTCTAGACCCGGAAGTGAACTACTCGTTGGAGAGGTACGGCCATAGTTCGAAATGCTTTGATCACACCGGTCCATGGTCAGTGCAGCATTGCGCCAGTCTTCACCAAGTGCTGCATTGGGGAAGCGGATGTTACAAAGTATGTTAATGTTGTTGATACTTAATATTTATTCATTCATTATGCACTAAAAATTTTTTTATAGCACATCTTATTAAATGGGACTTCTCTGAGGTGCTCCCTACCATAGCGCTTCCAAATATGTGTTTCTAAATTCTGATCATGTTGATATTTAGTATGTCTGTATCTAGACTGTGATATGCAGACTTTTAGTGTAAAAAAAGTTAAAAAATTTTAATAATGAAATATTAGGAGTGTACTATTCACTAGAGTTTAATTAAGAATATTAGAAATTTGATAAACAAATAATGCTTAGATTACTAGAAAGGACAAATGCTTTTGTCTAATCTGATCCAATCTTATCTGAGGCACAGTTATAATACAGGTGTTACTTAATCTGAACTTTGTAATTGTAAATGCGATCGTTCATTTATATAGAGCCACTCAATGATTCAGGTGTGCTGCTTCCAAACCAAGTGAGTACTGTTTCTAGCAAAAAATGAGGACTTGGTCATTTCTGGAGGAGATGAAGAGCAAATTCCTGTGGAAGAGTTTTCAAACCGGAGGGGGCCAATGTGGATGAATGCCATTGTGCTGAATCTGGAGTTACTGCTGTACAGTGTTGCAATTTACTCCATAGCCTGTGGATGTACCAACTTGTATAGACTTGAGACATAGGAATGTGTACTCAAGCAATTATGCTATGCTATCCAGCAATCCACACACAGATTCTACACATCAGGCTCAACCCATCGTTATTTCATAGATCAAGTACCGTAACTGAAAAGATAACATTGTAATAGGCTCACTATATTCACTGTAGTTGATGGTGGTTTTGATGAAAATTCTGATGTTTTTTATAGTACAACTGCAGCTTGGACCGTGGACTGACAATTTTCGTACGAGGTTACCCTTTCCACTGCTACAGGGCGGGTCAGATTCTTGACATATCTATCGCAACAACCGAATGGCTCCATCAGGGAACAATTTTATGCCCGCCGTGTAGTGATATGTGTCCGGTAAGTTGGACCAATTTCTAATATTTCTTCATTCTTTAAATTTTATCTACTCCTTGATAAATTGAAGTGTACTGTTGTTTTAAAAAAGACAACTTAAAGGCAACACATTGGCTTCTTGGTGTTCAATTTTTTTCTAAACTCATAAGTTCACCAAATGTTCTCAGTATTGAAAAATTTATTTTAAAAACAGTTCATAGTGATTTTTCAACTTCAGACTTAGTAATATTGGGCCCTACTTAACTCTTTAACGACCAGCGTGTACTGAAGTGCATTGAAAACATATGTAACTGGTTGTTAATTGTTAAAGGGTTAAGAATCAAGTATGAATTTTTGTTAAGTATTGACTGATAGTGGCTATTTTACTATTCACAACTCTAACACAATTTGTTTATCTGGTTATTAAATAACTTTGTTTCTTTCTAGACTTTGAAAATAAATAAATAACCAGTGATTTAACTGTACCGAATTTATGTTCTTTTGTAAACAGGAAAATTTTCTAGACTTTTTGTTTTTAAGGTTTACTCAGCTAAGTTTTGTTGTAGCATTTGCAGCGTTGTCCACCAGAACCAAACCCGTTAGAGTTTGAAGCTCTCCAGAAGTCCTCCAAGTCGCCATCTTCACAAGTCCCATGCGCTGGATCACGCTTTCCAAAAGTCTCGCCTTCTGTGACTGTGATTCTAGGCATTTTTTATGCTGCATCATTCCTGCATGGACGATAGTTGCAAGCGAGTTGTTAAACCGTTTCATTGGAAATTTGTTTGCTTTTCTGGTGCTATGCAGTTGCAATCAGAGGCGGATACAGAAATTTTTTAGAGGGGGGCAACATTTTGGCAAAAAATCTGATGACCACCTTTTTTATAGTCATTTGGTCGAAATGCCTTGAAAAATATACAATTTTTCCAGCCAAAATAGCTGATGACTTTCTAGTCATATGGTACTTTTTTCTCTACATTACTTGAAACTTATTTTAAAAAATTGGATCATGCGCTCATTTTTCTCTGTCATCTTTCCCCCCACTGCATTGTTTGAACATTGAACATATGCAGGAGCCTGATGGGGGCCCATATCCTATGCAAATTTCTGAATGGGGCCATGGCCGGATTTGCCCCTCTGGATCCGCCCCTGGTTGCAGTGACATGTCTCGTCAGTTTATCTGGCTTCATTGATTTGCAGCAGTGTACAAATTATAGACAGTTACCAGTTTCTTTCTTAGATATGATTTTAAAGTTATTAGATTCGAAATCAAAATAAGAGTTTATAATTAATTAACCAGGAATGAGATTTGTGATACTTGACATGAAACCAGGTTTACTACAATGTACAAGAAACCAGATGTGTTGGAAGATTTAGAATAGGGTACAGTTTAGAATTGAATGACTTTCAAGACTTGAGAGATTTGATGTATGTACCAGAGTTGACATTTAATATTGAACCAAATAAGTTTTTGAACTGAGCAAACTGAGTTTTAGAATTGAATATGTGCTGAGTTTCAGAAATCTGAAGAATAAAAATTTATGAGATTGTTCAGAACCGAACCGGTGAAGATATCCAAAGTCAAAGATTATCAGTGTTAAATAGAACAGTTGTCAGAAATTGAGAATTGGTCAATTGAGCCAGTGCCAAAAATCATTGATAACTTGTTGAGCCAAGATACGACACGCATGAAGAAGTCTTTGTTTTCTAACTTATTGTAGTGTTGTTTTAAAATTAATACTAAAATTAGGCTTCTTTTGTTCTCTTTTTATTTCACTTGTTTTAAATTATTTTGATGCTTGGCATAAAGACTTTGCTTCAAAGCATAGAAAAGGAGTAGTTAGAGAAAGGTAATGATTTCTTTTATAAAAGTTGAATTAATTTATAGAAAAGATAATATAAATCTTATAAATGAAAGGCTTAGCAGTTTGAGTTTGGATTTCTTTTTAGGTGAATATCCTGCGATATGTTTTCTCTTCTTACATGGCTAAACTGATTTAAAGTATTGTAATATCTGAGTTAAAAGTCAAATTTGACAAGTTAACCCTCAAACGACCAACTGGGGTCCCCGGGGACCCCAGCACTGTTTCGGCTCGTGCTACTTTTTTGCTAATAAATATTTTTTAACGACGTTTTATGAATTTGTCAATTGGACATCGCTCATTATTTACATCTAACAAAATCCGGTTTAACTTTTGCGGTTATTTTTTAAATATAAAATATCTGGTGGGGTCCCGCGGGACCCCAGCCTTAGGACGATTTTTTCTATGGAACCGAACGCTATTTTATGAAAAGATATTATGACAGCGAGAATTTATCCAGTACGATTTAGTGCAAAAGAAGCAATACAGACAATTCTGGAATATAGAGTGGCGTTGGAAAACGCTATAGAACAAATACTGACCATGTCCAGGGCACAATTTCGTGCATCCTGAAGAACCGGTACATGGGATTTTGCAACAAGGCTTTTGAGCATAAAACACTTCATATGTCGCTGAAAGGCTGAACAACAACAAAGTTGCTGCTTTCCGTTAGGCCTACCTAAGAAAAATGTTTTCTGCTCAGTATTATTGCCAAGGAATTTTTCCTGGTAAGCTTGCAAGTCTGTGAGTGGATGAGCTTACTGTGGCAGGTGTAACTTCAGGCAGCACATAAAGTTCAAACCTGCAAACTGGTATCAAGATATGGTGTGCTGCGATGCTGTCACTTCATAGCCATTGACATATAGGCCTACCCGGGCAGTGACAAAGGGAACAGGGTGAGCCAAGTCAAGAGTTGTGAAGCAATTGGCATCACCAGTCACCATGGCGGCACAGTGGCAGAAACGTTGTACCAGATAAAAAAAACATTCATAAAGGGAATGAAGGCCAGGCATGGGGCGCCAGGAAATGAGCTCTTTGTTTGCATTTCATGACTAACCTTCTCTTGTAGGTTATCATTTATGCCTAAACCAGGCACAGCTGTGCTGTATATTCACTCTGCAGCACGATGCCACCACTTATGCCTAGATGAACAACAAGCCAGAAGTAACCCTCCATTAAAATGGAACCAAAAGTGGTGTTGACAATTATTATTTATCACCTGGCTATTATAATGCGCACCACAAGAAGAAAAGTCAACCGTTGGTCCATGTTCTTCAACATCATCGACATCACTGGAATTGCTTCTTACAATAATTTTTATGTGTCTCAGCAATAATCCAGATTGGGAGATCTCGCAGAGATCATGGCGTCGACGTACCTTCTTGACAGTAATTGGATATGCCATTGTAACACCTCACATGGCATAGCAGGCAGTGATTCATACAAACTACATGTATATAAGCACCAATCAGAGCTGCGATAAAGAACTGTGGTGTAGAAATTCAATCCCGGCAGCCAGGGTCAACTTCGACGTCAAACTCCGAAACAGTGTTCGCGCAGTAGTCGGGAGCGCTTCTGAGTAGTTTCAATTGATGCTGAGTAGAGCATTAATAATCTGGCCGATTATTATTAGAAGGTAATAAATACCCAAAGAAACATCGCTCAGTGGAGGGAGCTTTTGCTCAGCGCTTCGACGTGAAACTCCGATTCATTGTCCGCGCAGTAGTCGGGAGCGCTTCTGAGTAGTTTCAATTGACGCTGAGTAGAGCATTAATCTAGACGATTATATTATTAGATTGTAATAAATACCCCCCAAAACGCTCAGTGTAGGGAGCTTTTGCACAGCGCTTCGACGTGAAACTCCTATTCAGTGTCCGCGCAGTAATCGGGAGCGCTTCTGAGTAGTTATTATGATGGGCGCTATAACAAGTACACATCAAACAAACAATAAACTGCCATAACTTGAACTATAGCAACATAAAATGAAGTTTCAACAAGCGAATAAAGCACTGAACGTGTTATCGACTATTGGGGTCCCACGGGACCCCAGTTGGTCATATTAAGGAGTAAAATATGTTGGTCGCATGAGGGTTAATGTGATGTGGAAGATGTATTGATTTCACAGGTTCTTTTGTTATGCTAACATTGCATACTGCATTTCCATCTATTAAGAGGGGCTCAAGATGGCATACATACATTTCTGGTGGCAAGCACAACTGAGATATGATGTTACCCACACTGTTCTTTCCTTGGCTTGGGCTATATAAATTCCCACTACAATATACTCATTCCTAGGCAGGCAGTTGATACCTAGGGGCTCTGCGTGTTTTCCAAGTTTTCATATGCCTTCTATTCGTGGTATACGGGTAGTCATTTGATCAATCTTCGGCAACAACTTAGGTGCCTGTGATTTTTGCTTCTTTTGCATTTAACTTTCATAACCAGAAGTGTTTAATTTTTTGCTGCTTAATGTAGAAAACTTGGCATTATATGCATTGTTTACATTGCTGAATTTTATGCTTTTTTATAATCCATTTTTTAATATTCAAATCAGTAATGACTGTGTAGATTGCAAGGCCTGTGTACTCGTACAGTTGAATATCTGTTGTTGATATTGTTGAAACATCAAAAGGTTGAGAACTTTGCTAGGGATACTGAAATGTTTCTTACATTTAATAATTGTTGTGTTCTAAAGCTTTTTTCTGGTTTATTTGATGATTTTCTGCAAAGTTTGCCAGGTAATGACCTCTTAAGTCGTTGTTGACTAACAACAAGTTTTTTTCGTTTGATCATGTTATCATGCAGTGCAAGGTGAGGTATATTTAGACAGTTTCAGTATTTTATATTTTAATAATAATTTTGCTCCAAATGTGTTAGTAACCCATATTATGTTGTGCTAATTTTTAAAGGTCGCCTAAGCTTTTGAGAGGTTTTTTATTTCAATTCATGTACGACAACAGCAGTTGTGCACTTTGACAACCTTGCTTAAGGTTTAAGTAATTTGACAACGAATAGTGAATTACTACCTGGATATTTAATCTCAATCACAAAAGTAAAAGTCTGTGAATTTGGTCGTGAAGAGATTGAAACCCAGATCAAATGGACGGTTGATATTTGACATCATGCTAGTGATTTGTCTGTGCTATTAATAATTTTGTGGACTTCCAGGGATCATTGACATGTTTAAAAGTTCGCATGGTGGGTTAATAAGACAACCTTGTTTCAACGCATGGGCATATTCAATTGTTCAACTGCTCCTCTGCATGATTCAAATCTATTGTAATACGAAGACATTATTTTGTACTCAGTGTCGAATTGCATTGTCACTGTAATTGTAGCATTCGTCACAAATGCCAGTAAATTCAAAGAAATTTCAGGAAGTAGGAAATAGGGATGTGCTACAAATGAATCCATACAATGATCACGTTTTTGGAATTGAAGAGAGATTTCAGGCAAGATCCTTATTGCTAGTCATAGAATCTAGTCCCCGTGAGCCAATATTTGGCTCGTTGCTGACCATGAATTTCACCAGTGGAGTAATGCAAGCTATCTATGTACACACTGCCCAATAGAGGTCTGTTGTTTTAGATTTTAATTTTCAAGTGCATACGTTGTAACACAAAGTTCATCATACAGATTGAATCTCCCCGAGTGTTGCCAGTCTTTAATGCAGTTCATTGACATGATAGTGATGTTTATGTAAAATATGTAAAAATACCGTTGTAAATGTGTGATTAAGTAAATACCTTGTGTGTAAATTTTAATCGCATAGCTAGGTAGAATTTTTAAAAAATATCAATTGTGTCAAAGATTTTTAGATGTGCTAAACCTTTAGAGATATTCAGATATTGTTCCATATTGATGTACAATGTGGCTTCGATTTTGAAGTTTCTGTAACTTGGTATGAGTAATGACAATTTATTACAAATTATTGTGTCCAACAGAAACTCTGAAGAATTGAAGTATTGTATGCAACCATTCCTTGACATTGTCTTCTAAACTCATTTTATTAACTGTGTTAAATGTTAAAGCTCTATTTAAATAATTACATCTTAAAATTTAAACAGACTGAAATTGTATGAACCGCTTGTATAAATACTTGTCAGTGCCGGTTTTAAATTGACTTTGAACTGATGTTAGACCTGTGTGTTTCCACTTTTGTAGGTTAATTAACTTTTAATAATTAATTACTTATGGTTTTGCTATTCTACCTTAAAATAAAAAAATCATGCTAATTTTGTTCATTCTGCATAGAAACAGTTCTTTGTGCTTTTTGGAATGTTTTAGCAACAGCTTTATAAAGTTGAACCCATCAATGCTATAAGATACTAAAAGATGACTATATTATGTGTCTTCATTAGGGGTTGGTCGTGATTTTAAAACGATTTAATCAATTATTCCCCTGTTTTTAACTTCAATTAGTTACGATTAATTTGGTATCCATTATGTATAGCATGAGATACTGCTGAAAGTGTAGTCAATGAGTTAGTCATTACTTTCTTTCTATAAGAAACCTAAATTATTTCAATGAAGATAATTAATTTCATTCCCATCTTCAACTTTTACAATCAGCAATTACCCCAAGTGCAAAATTATCCTTTTCCTTTCCTGTATGCAGCTGCGCATATAAAAGTTTCCCCCTCCCACAGGCCCAACAGCTAGGCCTGACTGATCAGCAGTTCTAACCCAATCTAGGCCTTGGAACTCCATTGGCGTCAAATGTGAGAACTGAGATGGGGAAGGAAAGGTCAAAAGTGGATTAATTTTGAAGGTTTGCATAAAATAATTCTATTCCCATGTGCAAGTTATTTCTGGTGAAGAAACTCATAATAACCGCTCGCGGTCAAGCTTTATCACGTTCGTCGTGTTGGCGACTATTGTTTATAGTATTATTCTACAGATTCGTAGGAAATACAAGAAGAAGCAATGGCTGCTAACGATAATGTTCAATAGGACTATTCGCCTCTGCGGAAAGCTTTTACGCTCGAACATTTCGACGAAAAAGGGCCGCAGTTTCGAAGAATTTCAATTCCAACCCCATATTAAATAAATCCAGGAATTTCTTGGCAATCTAAGCAATTAAGACAATCGTTTATGTGAAGAATCGGTACTCTGCGACTGCGAAACCAATCCAGCGCAGCATAAATCGAAATTTATATCGGAGGAAATTCTGTTTAACGTGCGTGTGAACGGGTTATTATATTCTGCCACACCCTCGTCGCACATTTGACCCCACACGGATAAATTACCTTTCCAGCTCTCCCCCACTGAATTCCTGACAGGACGTAGACAGCACAAATAATGAATTTTTTACGTTTTCAACCAGCATGTTGATTGTTCGACTGGATTGTAAGAATGAGACAAAACTATTCGGCAAATATTGTAAATGGCAGATCACGACCATTTTGTTATTTATTGGCCAATCGAAGATGATAAATTAAAGGAGCGCCAGCTCTGCGGCTGAACGAAAAAACAGTTTGGCAGAAACAATTCCGGGGAGAGAAAGATGGTACGACCACAGACATGGACGTTGGTTTTAATTCTGGCAGGCGATTCGTTAGGTGACCCTTTCGAGAGCCCGGACGTTGACTAATCTATCTGATGATTTGCACTCTCTCTTATCGCTTCCGTTTCCGGGAAGCGACGGCTACTTTACGCCGAAAAGTCGATATCAAGTTTTTACGATCGTCTAATATCGTCTCCATCTTTGTTCCCTCCGCGCAGTCCGCCGTGTCTTTCTCCCTCTCGTCGTTCGTCCTGGATGTGTTTGACGGGCCCGAGGGCTCACCAGCCACCCGTCGCTCTTCGTACCCGATTAGGCTGCAATCCTTGCAACGCTGCTCGGCTGCCCGCAGATCGTTCGTGGTCGCTGGTCGGGGTATTGCTTAGCGTTCGCCTGAACGGCTAATAACGGGAGACTACGGCGTCGTATGAGGCGTGACTCATCACTTCACACTTCCCAGCTTTCTTGACAGTCTGCCAATTTCACGTGGACGCCTCTTAGAGAGTAGACCTAGGCTACCGGTAGGCTACCTAGCCTATCGCATGCATGGTCTCCTCGGCTTGACTCCCGCGAATTTGAGAGATCCTGAGTGGCCGAGTGGGTTGGTAGCCCGCTCGCAACGCCGGCGGCCCGGCTTCGATTCCCGGTCGGTTTATCAGAGATTAATTTCTCGGATCTTTACTGCGGGTGGCTCGATCGCAATATAAACGTGGAGTGAGAGGTTGTACTCTGCCTCCGACACTAATCATCTTCGAAATGAAAAAGTGTCGTTAAGCCCGAAGTAGGCCTACACACACCCCCGCGGATTTTGGCCCGACACCGGATACAAAAGGGCGGCTCTGGCTATTTCGGACTTGTTTTTTGACACAACGCCGGTGAATAAGCTGGTCTCCCTTACGTGGCTTTTGTGGGCGCTGAGAAATTCTCGGAGATTTACATTATAGGCCTAATTAGCCTACATTAGGCTACATTGCATAACAAAGACAGCATGGGGCGCAAATGACCAAGCAATTCCATATCCAGTGATATCCATCAGTTTAGTCAAAGTAGTCGGCCTTATCGTAATCTCCAGGTTTGTAGGCCCTACAGATCCGAATCAGAAGCGTCCTGGGAGCGATACTGAATGGATGAGCGGTGCGAGGCATTATAATAGGCCTGTAGAAATTACGAATTAGTCTAGGGCCTACATTATATTGGTTTATTTAAAGGAACTAAGTGAAAGCAAAACTGGCAGGATGTTGAGGTCGGATTCTAGGATGCGGTATTGCAATCTTACGTGCTGAAAGGAATCACGAATTGTAACGATTGGCCATAAAAATTACGATATAGGCTATCCTTAGCTTTACGCCTATTCAACTTTTCCATGTTTTTGCTAATTAAGACTATTCGCAAACTGACCAAATAATTATATGATAGGCCTACTTCTAATCATGTCATGCTTAAGTGATTTAGGCCTCAACAGGATTTTCTTATCCTAAAGGATAATATAGGGTGAGCACAACTTAGGCCTAAGCATAGTGAATAACAGGAAATCAAAGTTGAGCCAAAACTAAAGTCGGCAGGAAACAAGGCCGTAACCAATTTGGGGAGGGGGGTATTTACTGGACCCACTCGATTCGGTTCGATCTTAACACAGCCACACATCTATAATGATCGATGGATGGATCATTGAGTCCATTTTCTCCCCCCTGTGATGTTGTAACCCACCCTACCCTTCCCATTATCTCCCTTCCCTCCGGTGTCGATGCGTTCGTTGGCTGACCTGGTAAATTAGCCGATCGGTGAGGTCAATGGTCGCCGATTCAACGCAGAAAACTACAAGTAGGAATGAGAGAGAGAGAGAGAGAGAGAGAGAGAGAGAGATATATATATATATATATATATATATATATATATATATATATAGATAGATAGATAGATAGATAGATAGATAGATAGATAGATAGATAGATAGATAGATAGATAGATAGATAGATAGATAGATAGATAGATAGATAGATAGATAGATAGATAGATAGATAGATAGATAGATAGATAGATAGAGAGATAGAGAGATAGAGAGATAGAGAGATAGAGAGATAGAGATAGATAGATAGAGATAGAGATAGATAGACAGAGATAGAGATAGATAGAGATATATAGAGATAGATAGAGATAGATAGAGATAGATAGAGATAGATAGAGATAGAGATAGATAGAGATAGATAGAGATAGATAGAGATAGATAGAGATAGATAGAGATAGATAGAGATAGATATAGATAGAGATAGATAGATAGATAGATAGATAGATAGACAGACAGACAGACAGACAGACAGACAGACAGACAGACAGACAGACAGACAGACAGACAGACAGACAGAGAGAGAGAGAGAGAGAGAGAGAGAGAGAGAGAGAGAGAGAGAGAGCACACACATACATACATACATACATACATACATACATACATACATACATACATACATACATACATACATACATACATACATACATACATACATACATAAATACATACATACATACATACATACATACATACATACATACATACATACATACATACTTACATACATACATACATACATACATACATACATACATACATACATACATACATACATACATACATACATACATACATACATACATACTTACATACATACATACATACACACATACACACATACACACATACATACATACATACATACATACATACATACATACATACATACATACATACATACATACATACATACTTACATACATACATACATACACACATACACACATACACACATACATACATACATACATACATACATACATACATACATACATACATACATACATACATACATACATACATACATACATACATACATACATACATACATACATACATACATACATACATACATACATACATACATACATACATACATACAAAAACGCAATGCATGCATCACAGTACAATGTCTGTTGACATGAGAAACTCTGGCGTAGGATCACCAAACTAAAGTCTGACCTCACCGAACATGATTGCCACCGTTGCCTGACATCAGACATCTAACGTCGTCTCCTCTGTCAGTGAAAAAAGCTGTCTAGCCATCACAACACTTCGTCTCAACGAATCGTATACCAGACAATTTATGGGAGTGTGATTTTTCTAATTTTTCTGCGCATTCGCTAAGTTTGGTCGTGAACGAAATTTAACCGCAGATCGAGATTTCAAACGGATGCATTAAAAGTAGGAAGCTCGGTCCGACACTGGACAAGTATTGTGGCCAAAAATCTCGTTGACGTAAATTGTCTGGTGGCACAGCCGATTAACCGTGCACCCGTGCAGGCACATGCACTGTTAAATTTCTTTCAAATTTAAATTTCTTTAAATTAGAAGTTGATTTCCCTACCTTTGGGTGTTTGTGGCCAATGTATTTATGTGTATATTCTTGGCACTGGTGCTTACATCGGGCATCAGTATTCAGAAATTAGAAAGGAGCAAAGTAGCTGTTGGACAATGCTGGTATAAATATATGTGGGGCGCGGTGGTCCGGGTGGTGTAGTGGGTATGTTCGTTGCCTTGCAACCGGAGGGTTGCAGGTTCGAATCTACATGTACCTCAAGCGGCCTTGTAGGGACCTTAAAAGCAAGTTCCTCATTCGCAATAGCTCAGCGCTTCGGTGTAAAACATCGATTCAGTGTCCGCTTTGGAGCGGGAGCGCTTCTGAGTAGATCTCTTGAAGGGGCGCTGTAACCAGTGCACGTACAAACAAATAAAACCAAACAGTCGCAGTATTCATATCCCCCACCGATAGCGAGGGCAAGGGTAAAATACCAACAGGTTTTTCACTTTTCAAAGACGACGACCACACAAGTGTCTGCTTTGACCAGACATCATTGTCTGCATCGTCGCAGACTCAAATCGATGCGAGGACACGACGACGACGAAGATGAGTTTTCGTGGAATTTGTCAGATGCCCGGACGACACCGCAGCAGCATCAGCAGCAGCAGCAGCAGCAGCAGCATCAGCAGCCGTTGGGGTGGGGGGCATCAAAAGCGAGGAGGACCTTGAATCGATTTCAACGTCCAAGTCCAGACAGAACGACCAACCTATCCATGTCCTATACCCTGAAAAGGACGCCATGCTGCCACCCTTATATAAAAGGAGGAAGGCTCAGGCAGCGGCATTGCTTTAGGAAATATAACTCGACCACTGATTGAAAAAGGTTTGCGACAATCCTAAAGTTCGGTTGGAGGAGAACTAGAGAGATTTCAGATTGGAGCAGGCATTGAGACAGCAGTTGCTCTGTTGGATGACTAGGAAAATTTCGGTAAAGATTATCTCTGTAATTTGTAAACTTTTTATTGATTCTGGATTTCTTGTGCTTGTTTGTAAATTAAGTCTTGCCTAAAGATTGATGATATTATTTAGCACGAAATTATCTTTGATTACAAATTGGTGCGTTTTTGGGTTACTTAAGAAAGTGATCATTGAATCATGTCTTGTAGGCTAAACCTTATCGACGCTAATAATAGGCCTATTTTATACTAGACTACCTTGTATAGGCTATACAGGTTATTATAATATGCCACATTGCCCCATGCTATAGAGAATGCCATGGCATTAATAAGAAATGCTGTGTTTAAATTTTGTCCTTAGTAGGCCTATAAAGGCTACAATGTTGAAACACATAGCTATAGGACCTAAATGTTGTGTGATGTTCTTTGATTCAATTACATCAGATTGGAATAGAATTATTCATATAAATGTCTATCTGCTTATGTTACAATTTATGTCGTTTGCTAAGCAAGAAAGCCTCCTACTTCCCCCACATCCCCATCCCCACATCCCCATCCCCACATCCCCACCCCAGGCGCATTCAAATGAGCACCGGTAGCGCTGCATAAACTAGTTTTATGACTATACTAAAAATATATTATTATCTTGAGTCGTCCGAGCGGTTCACGCCTTTCATCAGGGTTTTATTTATCGGTCGGATTCAACGCCACACGAATCCAACGTTGGCGCTGTTTTCATCAAACATAAATTATCAATCGTTTCCCCCCTCTATACCCTGGCAGATTGTTGGATCAACGTGTATGAGGTAATGGACCGTATTTCCATTCAGAATATCCGGTCATGTTTACTTTGGCTGTCAAAATTAACCATGGAAACACTTCAACTAAACTTTAAAGGAAACGTTATTCATTAGTTAGGCTATTTCTTGCGGGGCGAGTTGTAGGATTTAAAGCTTGGTTGACAATCATCTGGGTTGCACAAATGTTATAGGCCTAAATGTGGCTGACGTAGTTTGTTCCTTCTTAGGTGTGTACATCGGATTTTTTTAAAATTACAAACGTTTGGTATTAACTTTTGGGAATCTCTAATAATGTTTCTAACTTGTTTATTAGTAGGCCTATAATAGTTCCCTTAGGCCTATATATTTTTGTTATCGAAAACGGATTCGGTCTCCTTGGACAGAGTAGCAAATAGTGATTTGTTAGCCTTCCTACATTGAGACGGATCTTTCGTTGTAATGTAAAAGATGAATTTTAAAGAGAAATTACTGCATTTCGATAATTTAAATTATCATTGAATTTCTATAACTGTTCTGCTTAAGAATTTGATTTATCTGCATGCGCTCTTTGACTAGATTGTTCTTTTCTGTAGAGGTTGGACAGGGAAATGTCTTGTAGGCTATTATCTTTGAGGTGCGATGAATGAATGAATGAATGAACGAACGAACGAACGAATGAACGAACGAATGAACGAACGAACGAACGAATGAATGAACGAATGAATGAATGAACGAATGAATGAATGAACGAATGAATGAATGAATGAACGAATGAATGAATGAACGAATGAATGAACGAATGAATGAACGAATGAATGAACGAATGAATGAACGAATGAATGAATGAACGAATGAATGAACGAATGAATGAATGAACGAATGAATGAACGAACGGACGGATGAATGAATGAACGAATGAATGAACGAATGAATGAATGAACGAATGAATGAACGAACGGACGGATGAATGAATGGTTGAATGAACGAATGAATGAACGAACGGACGGATGAATGAATGATTGAATGAACAAATGAATGAATGAACGAATGAATGAACAAATGAATGAACGAACGGACGGACGGATGAATGAATGAATAGTGCTTATCTCATTGCATTTTGCACCGTGGTGAAATCCAATTTTCAATTTTTGATGCGCTGTTTTATCTAAAACGACATTCCGCCATTTTGTATTCACTTTAGATCTTTTCCCGATTTCGATAATCGAAAATCCGTGCACCAAACGCCCGACATGACTCAAGTCATGACGCTCGGAAAGAAGTCATCGAACGAAACCGGAACGGCGTCACAGTGGCGTCATGCGCGATGACTCTGACGTGCGTCACGTCAAAATGAGATCAACTCTGACGCTGGCAGGGGGCCTGGTGGCCCTGTCGATCCTCGTGGCGGGGGTTGGGTCCTGTGGCCCCGGAAGGAGCTACGGTCAGCGACAACGATCGAGGAAGATGACACCGCTGGTGTTCAAACAGCATCTACCGAATGTGGCGGAGGAGATGATTGGGGCGAGTGGCCCGGCCGAGGGAAGGATCAAGAGGGGCGATGAGAAGATGAAGGGACTCGTCAGGGTCAATAGTGATGACGTCATCTTCAAGAACGATGAGGGTAATGGTGATGACAGATTGATGACGCTGGTAAGATAATAGTTATTAGCCTATAGTCACTATTATACACTCACATGAGTTCAGAGGAGGGGCGTTGCTATAGGAAACAAAAAGAGAATTTTTATTGTTGGGACTTCCATGGCTTAAACGTAGGCTACACGAGAATAGGCTGTAATAGTGACTTTTATTATCATTCAGTTCGGGCATTAGAACTCGTGACTCACCCAAAATTTATACTCCCGAGACAATGATGATAGTCGCATGGATGGATGGATGGACGGACGGACAGATGAACGGACGGATGGGTAGATTGATAGATTAACTGATGGGTGGTGGGATGGTTTTTTTTATTGATTGATTTTTGAAAGAACGATGGACAGGCGAGTGGAAATAGAATCAATATGGATTATGGAGAAGCAAATGCATGAAACTATTTACCCATCTCTCCCTTCGTTCGTCCTTTCCCCTACACATCCATTCACCCATCTGTCATCTCCCCATCAATCCATCCACCCATCCAGATTATGCCTCAAATCCTGTAATCAATTAATCATAATTTTTGTCCTGTAATAATTGTTTAGCCATCGATCCAACGGTCATTACTGTTTAATTTGAATCTATCAGTCAAAGAGTCAGTCAATACATTAATTAGTAAGTTAATAAATATTAAATGAATCAACGAGCCAGCAAGTCATTCAGTCAGTCAGTTAATTAAGCCAGTCAACAAATCAGTAAGTTTGTTAGTCAGTCAATAGTCAGTCAGTAAGACAGTCATTTGTGTATCCAGTCCGTCAATTAATCAGTCAGTCAATCATTAAGTCAATCGAGCACAGACAGACAATAAAAGACTGAGAAAAAATCAACCAACTAAAAAGCTGTTGTCTGTTGTCTTTTGTTGTCCCGTTCAGCGTTGTCGCGACAAGTTGTTGGCGTTGTCAGTGACGGTGATGAACCAATGGCCAGGGGTTCGTGTGAGGGTCACCGAGGGTTGGGACGGGGACGGGCACCACCCCCCAGACTCCCTTCACTACGAGGGGCGTGCCGTCGACATAACGACCAGCGACAAGGATCGCACGAAGTATGGCATACTGGCTCGGTTGGCAGTTGACGCTGGCTTTGACTGGGTGTACTACGAGTCGAGAGGACACGTGCACTGCTCCGTCAAGTCAGGTTAGTGAGGGGAGGCAGAGGATTTGGAAGAGGAAGGACATGTACAACCACACGTACGCACATATATATATATATATATATATATATATATATATATATATATACACACACACACACACACACACACACACTAGCCTACATGTTACTTGTTTGCCCATCACACGACGGTTGAGAAAAATTAGAAAAATCATCCTGTCGGCCCATGGGCGCCCGCAGAAACTTTTGCAAGAGGCAAGGCTTAAAGTGTGGCATGGACGTCGTCCTGGCACTTATTTTCAAATCTCTATGCCGTCCTGCCACTTATTAATTTTGGCAAGCACACCTGAAAATGTAAGGGGCGTCCTGCCGTCCTGGCATTTCTTTTGGAAGGGTAAGGGGCGTCCAGACACTTTTTTTTACACTTTTAGCACTGGCAACGAGGGGGTACAAAACTTCTCAAAATAAGTTTTTAAAAAAGATTAAGTTAAATCGGATTTTATTTTTGTTCGTTGTTCGCAGATTCCTCAATTGCGACAAAGTTCGACGGCTGCTTCTCAGGGGTCAGTCAGGTCAAGGTCGAAGGTCGTGACGCCACTCTGCCCATCCGGGACCTTCGCATCGGTGACCGCGTTCTCTCGCTGGACGTCGCCACCGGATCCCTCCGCTACGATGACGTCATCGCGTTCCTGCATCGCAGTGACGACGAGTACGCTACTTTCCACCGCTTGGAGGTGGACAATGACGTCACGATCGACGTGACTCCCAGTCATCTGTTATTTTCGGCGGCGACGTCCGAGGGGGCGTGGCCAACGTCGGCTGAGGCGGGGCCTGTGTCTGACGTCACTGAGGGGCGGTACATATTCGTTGCTACGGGCAACGCGTCATCAGTGAGTGCCGTGAAGGTACGTCACGTACGCGTCGTGCGTGACGTCGGGGTGTACGCCCCTTTGACGCGGACTGGAACCATTGTGGTTGATGGGGTTGTAGCGTCCTGCTACGCCCTTTTCCGGAGCCATGACGTTGCGCATGCCGCCATGGCACCGCTGAGACTTGCTTACTACGTCACCGGTTTGGTCGGGTCACGTGATGCGCATGAGGAGATGACGTCATCGTCTTCGATGCATTGGTACGCTGAACTCTTGCTTAGAGTTACCCAGCGCTTGGCACCAGCGATGTTTTATGGTCAGCAATACGAAGTCTAACAATATAATGGCTGCATGGTCTGTGCTTTGATTTACATAGCGAGCACCAAACATGGATAAATATTTTATGTGTTAGGTTACATAGGCTACGCATTCAATATAATTTTTATATTATTTTGATTATATTATAATTAGTCCTGTTGCATCAATATTTATATAGTTTGTAAATGCCTGTAAATAATTATATTGTTATAATATAATATGGCAAGACTAGTGCTATAACATCTTGCTAATAGTTGCTATCGTTTTACAGGAACATGTCATTCGTTCAACCATTCAAAATAATATAAAGGCCTATGCCTATATACGGATACGTAATATGATTATTATGGTGTGCTATAATATATTTATTCAGAAAATGTATTATTATTATTGTTATTATTATTATTATTATTATTATTATTATTATTATTATTATTATTATTATTATTATTATTATTATTATTATTATTATTATTATTATTATTATTATTAATATTATTAGTATTATTGTTGTTGTTATTACGTCTCCAAGTAATAATGATGACAGAGTTAGGCTACTTATAATCCATGATCTCTTGGAACAATGTTCAAAAGAGAGCACATCGCTAATAACCGTTTCGCCATCTAGGCATACATTGAAAGCTAGGCCTACCGGTATTAAATCTAAAATATAATTTGTGAGCAGATAATTATATATATATCCTACCAAAGATAGACATTATTAAACATTTTGTGCAGAATTGAAGCTGACTGACTGTGTATGTGTGTATGTAGGGTGATAGTTGAAGTGGGTAAATGATATAAGTGGGTAAATACAATGCCATGTTTGCTACCTCTTGCAAGGGTCCATACATGGATCTTTCATATTTGCCAATTGAATGAGATAATTATACAGTCTATGATGTAGGCTATGTCTTTTGTTTAAGTAGCCTATTAATTCATTGTTTTATAGCTCGGTTGTCGTATTGTTGTCTTGTGATTTGTATTTAAAGCCGTTATTTATACAAAAATCCGTTTTCTATAACTTATCAATGGATAAACTTGAAGATGTTAGCTTAGTCTTGTGTAGGCCTATTGCTTATTGATATTGCATGAAAGCATATCTGCCAATGAAGTGTCATTTCGGAGCAAATAAAATATTATAATCAGAATCTGTGTTTTGTTCTTTGGCTTGTCCTAGATTTAGGCCTATTACTTAGAATATTATTCGGGCCATAATTCGGCTAAACCAGAATTAGATATCTATTTCTGTCAACGAAGGCCTAAGCGGTATTTTTTTACAAGGAGCTGTGGACTCTGGATTCATCTGTAGAATTATTATAGGCCTAGTGGATAACCATGCGCCCAAACTGAACCTTTACAGAATACAGACGAGTAGAATTAGTCTAAATCTAAATATCAAATGTAAAGCATTAAATGCTCTAACGAAGCAACAGTCTCTTTATTACTGCAGCAGTTCTTCTTTTCAAAATTCTTACTTACTTACTTACTTACTTACTTACTTACTTACGTACTTACTTACTTACTTACTAACTTACTTAC
Organism: Lumbricus rubellus; assembly: GCA_945859605.1. Lineage (NCBI taxonomy): Eukaryota > Metazoa > Annelida > Clitellata > Crassiclitellata > Lumbricidae > Lumbricus > Lumbricus rubellus. The sequence goes on from OX243828.1 coordinate 2,035,742, forward strand.
TTAGCGTGAGAACCCTCGCGCTTAAAATTATTGCGCTAGAAAATATGGTCGATATGATGACGGTCGCTGGGTGCGCTAGTGCTCTCCGATTTCTTCATCGCTGTATTATCTAGATCCGATCATATGCAACCGAAGCGTCAGATGATCAACAGAGAAAATGGCGGTCGATCGTGTTGCTTCGATTTTCTCGACGATTTACTGCAGTTTAGTGGCCTTTCTTCTTGTCTCATGTCTTCCTGGGGCAGAGGCCCTCGACGGGGGCGACGTGGCAGCCCTGATCATCGGACTGGTCGTCGGTATACTCGGCATCTGTTCGTGCCTCGGCTACTACGCCCGCAGACGAGGAGGGGCGTAAGTTTCGAAATGACCCCCGGCGGAAATCGTCAAAGCACGCCTGTTGCGAATGCCTTTAATAGACTGCACACGGACACGATGTCAATTTAATTTCTGCACGGAGAATTCAGAAAATTCTTTGGTTATTCCGGATTGGAATGGACGCTGTAAATAGCTGTTGATCGCGAACGAGGAAAGGTAGCGGTTTCTCACAAAAACAATGCGATCTAGACCTCACCGCTGTTCATGGGCCGTAGTAGCATTGTGGTACGCAGAATCTCGGTGCCGTTTTTGTATTTGCTAAAGACTGGTACTGCGTTGTCGTACCAAGTACCGTGACTATGGAAAAACGTGAACTTGGTGGTCGCCGTTGACAGAAACTTCTGGTTACTTTCACCAACGGGTATTGCTCGTTCAACATTTCACATTAACTGCAACGAGAAATTTGATCTGGTCAAAAAACAATGCGATGGTTGCTGCAGCTTATATCATCATCATCAAGACTTGAAGCGTCGCATATTATCCAGCTCAACATGTTATGTGGAAATCTAGTTTCTCTGTTCTGAACATGCCACTGCTGAGTTCTATGAGTAATCGAATGCGTGGTAACAACGAACATCTCAAAAAGACATTCCATGTTTGTGCCCAACATTGTGGCGATTCTGCTGTCTAATATTCTGGCCTAGAAAGGTTGAAGATGTTGCTCGAAACTACTTACTTATCCTTCTGGAATAATTAACAAAATGTCAAATTTCTTGGAGTTTAAATTCATGATGGTTGAACAAATTTTTTGCCAGTTTCGACCAATTTTTGCTGTTTCATAATTATAAACATGTTGATTACCTAAATAGCATAACTATTAAAATATCCATTATTTGGTCTACTAAATATCTCTGGTATTCATCCATGAAACGTTTGTGTGTACCTGTGCGTAAAATTACATTAAAGTTGGGTTTCTGAGCTGTTCGCAGGTCATGAGGATTTCTTGTGATGTTTAGTGCTTGATTGTATATGGGTTAGCAAACTGGATTTGTTGGAAGGTCTGGGTTCAAATCCACACCAAGCAGAAATATGGTTTAAGGGTTCTATGCCACCTAGGTAGCTAAACGTTGCTAACACTTCATAGTAAGTTCATACCATTTGCTGCCCTAAGGCTTGAGAAAATTGGTCTTCTATTTGCAAACAGATCTGGTCTACAACCATGGTTAATGTGTGAAACATGACATTTTTTGCATAAGTTTGCAACAAAGCAAGATTAGGATGTCACATGATTTTAAATTCTGCCCACAAATTTCGCACACATGTACACAACTACACACTTATGATTATACAAATGATATAGATAAATACTATTAATATTTTAATTGTACATGTATTATATACTTGTACGTGGGTGTGTGTGGTCGTTTGAACCTGCCATGGGGCAGAGAACCTGAAGAAGAAGGCTGGGTGTGGATGTGCAAGATACATTGCCAGGACTCCATTTCGCTTTCTATTTTAACTGCAACACAAGAAATACATGTTTATGATATATGCATTGTATGATGCTGTTGTATTTGACCATTTATAAAGCGTTTCTCTCAGCAAAAGCCTTTCAGTAGCACTCCCAGTGTGAACAATCCCAAGAGAAATAGCAGGATTTGAGTCAAGAGAAAAATGAGGAGAAAGGCTGAGTGAACTGGTGGTGGAAGTTCATTCCATAGAGAGGGTCATACAGGTAAAAATAAAATTATGTCTTGTGTATGAACAGTATCATGATCATGCGTACAAAATTCATGACCAATACTTGAAGTCATGTGACATTCTTGTCCTATTTTATTGACACCAGTTCTTATCAACATTTCAGTGAATCAGTCATGTGGTTATGATGCCAACATCTCAACAGGCAGCTATGTCAACAGACAAAATCGGCCAACTTATTTTTTAAGTTTCCTAGTTTCACATTTAGTAAAGGATTATTTGCTATTGTAGGCTTTAGACGTTTGTGGATGTATCCAGATTTGACGAGGGCTTATGACAACAGAGGCCGTTGCCAGTTGCCCTCAAAAAAATTTGTTTGCATAATCCTAGTATACACCACTTTTTAATAATGCGTTTGTAGCCTAGGTGATGGCTGGTGATGTGCTGCACTGTTCGCTAGGGCCTTTCATAATTGTTGCGATTCATTAGATAGAGGGCGTTGTTTATTTTTTGTTCTGTGACTTCTGTCTAGTTCGCTAGGCGGTCTAGAAAATCAGTTGTGCCAGAGAGAGGGCGACTTGCACTTTTGGACGTATTTTTTATCCTATAATTATAGTGGCCTAGTATGTTTATTCATTAGTAGCAGCCTTACTATTTATGCCTATCTGTCTGTGTATGTCTCTGTGTATCCATCTGTCTCTGTGTGTCTGTCTCTCTCTCCTCTCTCTGTCTATCTACGTCTCTGTCTGTCTATCCTTCTCTCTGAGTGTCTGTTTCTGTGTCTGTTTCCGTCTCTCATTTTGAAATAGATGACGTCCTACACAGCTTGAGATTTTCACGAAAATCTCCATATAAATATTCACAGATTAATTCCTTAATTAAAGCCTGATCTCTGTGCATTAATGATTAACCGAGTTCCTCATGACTAACATCATTTATGTGCATGCATCGAATGTGTACACGGCACTCGTAATTTCATAAAACGCTCTAGTAATTCTCTTGATTTTTGCCTACACATGCACAGTGCTTTCTCTGTTATAATATTGACCCTCGGTATGGACTTCCACTGTCTATTAGTCTATACGCTTATATTATTGGCCTTTGGTTTGTTCAGATGCGTTTTATCGTTGCCTTAAAACCGTCCTTTTTCAGCCAACGTTGTGTCGGGAGCGTTCCTGAGTAGTGACCACTAGGGGCGCTATATAAATCTCCAAAATGAATGAATGCTTACATACAATATTATAGAGCCGACATGCATTGACTATGGCCGGTCCATCCTTGAATAGGTTGTTAAAGAACCTGCCACATAAACTTTCCTCGGCCTCTTTCTCTTCCACAGACGTTTAAAGACCATCGTTACTCGATTCTGTTGCATTGGGAGAGTCTCTTGCGACTCTCGAATCGGCGCTATATAAATTTACAATTATAATAACCTTCCTAAACTCGGATGCGTTTATGAAACTAATAAAGTATTATTGTGCCTATATAGAGAGGATGAAAATTGTCAGAGGGTTGGGATGGTGGTTCAAACCCTGGTCCTTCTTGGGACCCGTATTAAAGCAATAATTGAACATTCCAACTAGGCCTACACATAAATCAAATTCTGACCCTCCAAGTTATTTTCTAAGATTCTTATTGACCTACTCGGTAAACTCACAGATTGGATAATATGTGTGATAGGTTCAAACCGTCTCTAAATAATATAAGTTATGACCGTTCTAAATTTCTCATTGGGGTTTATTTTGACACCCTTTCATAATAGAAGTCCTGCTGGCCTACGAACGGACTGCATGCATGTTTCTCTGGTCATGCGTGAAACACAACCACAGGGGGCGTTACTGTTATTGCTCCCCTCTGACCCCAATTATTTCCTATAGGGGGCTGAGGCTTGGAAGGACAAAGTACAAACCCTCCCATGATATCTTCCTTGACCCCCCCCCCCCCACCCCAACCCCTGAACAGGTAACCCAATCTGCCCTGCCGTCTAGGCCTACATAAAGTCCTCAACCCTTTGAAGGGCGATTCGACTTCTAAGGCTAATTAGGCCTACCCCTTTTGACGCCAATGGAAAGGCCCCTAAGTTCAGCTTCTAAGACCTAGCCGCTCCTGGCTCGATGCCCCCCTAAGCCCCTCCCGCTGTACTTTGCCCTTCCAACACCTCGTGGGTCTTTTATACCGCCCCCAATTTCTTCCTCGTCCTATTCTACCGTCTTAGTAGGAATGATTTATTCCGGTGGTTCGCTCGCCCTGTGCACGATAAATTTCGTTGCTATTTCATTTGGCGTGGACTCCGTGCATTAGGGTAGATCTATTTCATTGTCTGTCTTTCTGTCTGTCTGTCTGTCTCTCAGTTTGTTTGTATGCATTGCCTACCGAAGGGTGGGGGGAATGCAATTTCCCAGGGCCCGGTGACATTTTATAGACCCAGCGGCTGGGTGCTTTAACAAAGTTTATGACTTTGCCCTTCTAAATATGCTGCTATTTCAAATTAACTTTCTAAATTTATACTGCCATTTTAAATTAACAACTCCCCTCAGTTTTGTTACTTCAATTTAATTTTTTAAAGAATCTCTCACAAAAAAGCCTAACGATAGCTTAGAACTTTAGAGGCCCACCACTCCTTTGAGCCCTGGGGCCTGAAATGTATCTCCCTGTCCTGTCTGTCTGTCTGTCTGTCTGTCTATGTGTCTTACTTTCATTATCGCGATTATAGATACATACAGGTAGATACAAAGATAGAGAGAACCAGACAGATAGACGTAGGGCCTATAGGGCCTACATAATGTGTGCGTGGGTGTGTGTGCACTGTGTGGGTGTGTGGGGGGGGGGTCGGCGTGCGTGTCTATAATTTTTAACAGACAGATATATTATTATTAAGTTCTTATATTTATTGGATGCGAATCACTTCGTCCGTTCGTCTGTCCTTGACTTTGTCCCCATTGCACCTGTAGGCCTATAATAGTCCTTTCATCCAGGTCCCCATGCCTCATTCCCTGCCTCATTCCCTTAGTTCAACGACCAGAGGGAGGGAAAAAATTATATTAATGTCATATCCAGCGCCGTATAATTATATATTATACGCAATGAACCTTCGAGCTGTGTTACAGTCTACTGTGTTACAGTCTACTATCCATAAGCCTGTATGTCGACCTGTCCATCTGTTTGTTTGTCTATCTCTCCGTTTGTCTGCCTTTACATGTATGTCCGCCTACCTCCCTATATGTATGTCTCTCCATGATAAGCAGTCAAACAGATATAATTAAGACAGACAGCCTGTCTACCTGCTTGCCTGCCTGCCTGTCTACCTGCTTGCCTGCCTGCCTGACTGTCTGTCTGTCTTTCTGTCTACTTCCCTACGTGTCTGTCCGCGAATGTGTCCGTCCGTCCGTCTGTCTGCCTGTCTGTCTGTTTGTCTGTCAGTCTGTCTGTATGTCTGTCTGTAGGAGACACCAGTGTCGCCCTCAAGCGGCTAACTACACAACCTGTCCCCGCACAACAATAATAATACAACGGACAGTTCCATATTATACAGCGACATTCCTTGCTTACCTTACACCCCACTCGCCCCCGCCCTTCCGCCCGCTCGGCCTTCCTACCGACCGACAGATCTACCCCCGTCCGTCCATCCATCGCGTCTATGGGTCTCGCGCTGGACGTGACTTGCGCGAGACTTGGCTGTCAGCGACGTCACCGCATCCGGAAGTGAATAATCGGACAGGTCAAGCGGAAACGACGGTTGGCCTTACGCGCATGCGCAGTAGCGTCGGCGGGGGAAGTGGCCTGGAAGAGACTGCGGCGGTGGTGGCGTGGGTGCATCGGAACGCGTCTTCGGCGCTCACCGGAGCAGACTACTCGTCGTCGCTGGAACATTGATGCGAGCGGTCGTGCGCAATGATCATCGTGAGCGGATATGTCGGCGAATCGTGGCGTGGCATCTCGGACATATAGATCACGTGTTGGACCCCCCACCGCCACCGCCACCGCCGCCACCGGTAGATGTGTGCGCCGAGACGTCGGTAGATGTGTGCGCCGAGACGTGTGATGATTGGTGAGTGCGCACATTGACACGTGCGTTCGATGATAGCCTACATTGGCGAGTGCGATCTTAGAACACATTGGTGTAACGTTGGAAGTTTCAGTTACACACCTACGTTAGAACATAGAATGATGCGTACATTGGAGCATATAGACATACAAATGTCATTAGAACACAGACGAGTACATTGAACCATATAAATACATTAGGCTACAACATGGACATACATTAGAACACATTTGCGTACATTGATGCACGAATGGGAAACCTGCGTGGAAACAGATTTTGGAAATGGAACATTGATACATGCATGGAAACACTGATGCTTGCATTGGAGCATTGCTTCTAAATGCGACGTGCCATTGAATAAACGTTGCAACGGGTCTGTGTACAACTGGACAAAATAATTATATCCATGCTGCATAAACACGTCGTTTTAATATCAATTTTTATTCCACGGTTGGACATAAAAACAGAATAAATGCCAGTGACCGTCACCGTCGCTGCAGATCCTGCATCCGATAAAAACATTGAAAATAAAAGCTGCACCGAGTTGCAAGCGAGAGATATATTGGCGCTTTCAACTGAGTCGACGCCACGCACGTCAAAATGTCTTTGAGTTTTGCAGACGGGAGAGACAAGACGCGGAAAATGTCGCGCATAGAGATGTATTGATAAGCATAGATACGGGACACAGCGTCCGATGCATCACCATAGAGATTTTCAATTAAGCCCGAGCGATCCGAACTGATATATTACCAGCCATAGAGATCCGAGTATAACGCGAACATGGAGATGCATTGCGGCGCGCCACTACAATGCGTTACCGCGGAGCTTTCATAATTACAGAGCCTGCTCGCCAGCATAGACGTTGTATTATTCTACGGAGGCGCCCTCTATTCAAGCGACGTAAGCAGGTTGACATCTGCAAATGATAACTTTTCGGATTCCTACGCCGACAGCCGACTAGCGTTCCTCTTTTATTACCGACGATAGATCTAAAACGGAGAGTATGTATCGTTGTTGGGAGCGCTCTCTGTCGGAACTCGGCTGACTCACAATGGCCCAGCCGCGCAACCCAGACGATATATAACGGAGGAACCGGGTCTACTCAGCCAAAATATCATCTCTATGCCACGATGAGCACGTAGCAAGCGAGCGCACAAGAGTAATAAATCTTGCGTTGGCCGCGTTGGAAAATCCGATACTCGGGAGTGTTATCAGCCGGTCTGCTTGTGTTTTGATCTTCCGCGCCACCGGAAACGCGACCTCTAAGTTACTCTCGAAACCCTGTCGGATCAATAAAACAGCGATTCGTGACCGGAAGTAGTAGCCCGGCTGAAGCGGAAGCAGGTTTTTCTGTAGATATCTTGAGGTACTGTAGAGATCACAGGTTTTGACGCAAGACTGTCTGCAACATCGAGATATAATAATAATAATAATTATAGAATAATAATAATTACTTTTATTATAGCGACGGAAAACTTTGGAAGCGATAATAATTCATGTTTTCGAGTAGATATCAACACGAACGAAAGTGTTCTTTTATGAGATCTAGTGTCGATAATTGTTCTAATTGGATGTGAATTTTTCAGTAGATAGGAATGGAAGTCACTTGAGAAAACGCAACCAAAAGTGAGTTTTGTAGATTTGGATACAAGTCACGTAAAAGACGTGAAGTGTATTTTTAAAAATTAAGCAAATCTTGAAGCACACGAGCTGTCAACATTGGATCCTAAACATCAGGAATGAATTCTACATTTGATTTGGACACAATTCACCTAAGAGAACCTAAACGAAAGTTCCAATTATTATCGCAGATCTTTTGAACGCAAATCGTTCAAGTTACCCTAAACGGAAGTGAAATCATAGTCGATCTGTACGCAAATGAACCGCGATACCCGAACCGGAAGACGAGTACACGTCCGCGGAAGTCGTTTTCTCTGCTTAAGTTACGTGCTTAATGGTGAGAGGTCGTCGCCTGGATAGAACCACCGCCGCCATGTTCGTTCGACTGCTGCACTCGTTGACCCTCTCGCTGCTGTTATGTCTTGGCGGGCGACTTATCTTCTGCCCAGGTGTGGTGGCAAGTACTTCAGGTGAGTCTGATTGGGGAGGCTGATTGGGTAAAGGAAGCTGAAGCTTGCGTGACACGCACTGTAGTTATTACCAGGTTGCAGCGTTTGTACTTGTGTTTTTCTCTCTATCTCTGTCTCTCTCTCACTCTCTGTCTCTGTCTCTCTTCTGTCTGTCTCTCTCTCTGTCTCTGTCTTTTTCTGTGTCTCTGTCTCCGTGTATCTTTGTATCTGTATCTGCCTCTGCCTCTGTCTCTGCCTCTGCCTCTGTCTCTGTCTCTCACTGTCTCCATCTGTCTCTGTCTGTCTCTCATGCACACTATGTGTCTCTCTGAGTGTCTATATCTCAGTGAACATCTGTATCTGACTTTGCCTATGCCTATGCCGCTACTCTGTCTGTGTCTCTCTGTGTCTTTCTGTTTCTCTCTGTCTCTCACTCTCTCTGGATGTGTTTGTGTGTCTGTCTATATGTTTCTTTTCTTCTCCTGTCGTTCCTTCTTTGTAGCCAATTTCGCCTCCGGCTGCGCATGTATCTACAGCATCTCCGCTAATCACTTCTCCTTGCTTGCATGCATGTCAATCCGTCACAGTCTTCCACTGTCCCTACCTTCATCTATTTCTGTCCATTTTCTCTTTCTGACTGTCTCTCTCTGTCTCTGTCTCTCTCTATCCCTCTCTATCTGCCTCTCTCGCTGTCTATCTGCGTCTGTATGTGTATGTGGGACTCCCTGTCACTTTGCTTGTACTTCTATATATAGGTCTGTCCGTCTGCCTCCATGCTGCCTCGGTTTCTTAAAGATCTATCCAGTCTCTCTCCATCTCATACTGAAAACACCTGTCTGTCTGTCTTTCTATCTGTCTGTCTGTCTTTCTATCTGTCTGTCTGTCTGTCTTTCTATCTGTCTGTCTGTCTTTCTATCTGTCTGTCTGTCTTTCTATCTGTCTGTCTGTCTTTCTATCTGTCTGTCTGTCTTTCTATCTGTCTGTCTGTCTTTCTATCTGTCTGTCTGTCTGTCTGTCTTTCTATCTATCTGTCTGTCTTTCTATCTGTCTGTCTGTCTTTCTATCTGTCTGTCTGTCTGTCTGTCTTTCTATCTGTCTGTCCCTCCTTATCTCCACATATTACTCTATGTCTTTCTATGAATATCTTTAATTGTCTCTCTATCTCACGCTCGTCACTCGATATTGCAACCCGATGAACCTAATGCACCTAATTACGTTCAATTGCACCAATTACTTGCATCGCTTTGAATCTAATTATATATACGTAACATGTAGAACTTTCACAAGCATCAGCCGGTCACTGGAATGGCAATTACCGGAACAGATCAATAGACGTCATTTGAAGATTTTACCTGCAAGTCTAAACTCTATAAACGATGCCTGGAAATGATTTGCATTTCTCTGAAAAGAAGACTAAGTACCGATATATTTGTATCAGAATTGTGGGGCGCGTTGGTGCAGTGGTGTGGTTCGCTGTCTTTTAGCCGGAGGGCTCCAGGTTCGAATCTATCTCAAGCCGCCACGTAAGGACCTTCTCTCGCAATTGCTCATGAGCTTATAGGCGTGAAACTCCTACTCAGTATCCGCGCAGTGTAGTCGGGAGCGCCTCTGAGTAGAGCGGTTGAAAAGGCGCTATATAGCTAATGCGAAAAATATAAAAAGAATGAGTTAAGTTACCGACTTGCCTTTGCAAACTATTGTGGAGACATTTTGTAATCTGAGTCGCTATAGTTCTGCAGTGTTCGCCTGCGGGTGTTTTGATATCTTTTTGGGCGATGGTTGGGATGGGTGTTGAAAGTGATGAGAGAAGTTGGTAGATTTTTCAAAGGATGGGTTGGATCTTGGAAGTCCCTTTGAGCTCATCTTAGCTTTGGGGTATACGTTCTAATTGTTTTTGAGTTTTGCAGATGGGAGAAGATGTGGAAAATGTTACACATAAAGATCTATAAGCATAGATTATAGATACAGGACACAGTCAATGTGGACGATGTATCAAATGAGCCGAGTGATAATACCAACTGATTACATGTACAATTGTACATCCATATTACAAAACTAGTTGTAGGCGTGCATGGATGTAAACACATAGGGTGGTATGCGTATGTATGCAGGGGTATACACGTGGATATGTGCGTGTGTATCGTAATCGTTATAATGAATTTATATAGCGCTACTTTAAGAGAAATTCCTATGAGGCATATCCCCGACCTTATACCGCACCAAACCACAATCAAAGAGAACGGTTTCAAACGCTTGCGTATGTGTTCTACGTGTATGTATGCATGCATGGCATTGCATGCACGCATGTAACGTATGCTTATGCAGTCATACATGTACGTAGGCGTATATATACAGATGTGCTTTTCATTATAATTAATTATTCATGCATTTATTAAGCGCCACGATAATCATAGAGTGACTAAACATCAGTCAATGTTGCTGGGTGAAATGACGATGATGATGATGATGAAGGACTTGTCCATGGTTCATACGCAATTATTTTCTCTCGGGAGTAGGCACATATATATATATATATATATACATATATATATATTATATATAATATATATACATATATAGGCATATTATATATGCTATATATAGAACCACGTATATATAATTATGGTGCAATCCGTGATACCAGGCGACCGAGCTATGGTTAATTATTATTGCTTTCCATGTGCGTGGGTGTACACTGCGTATATATGTATATATATGTGTGTGTGTAGGTTTGTGTGCGTGCGTGTGTGCGTGTGTGTGTGTGTGTGTTTGTGTGCGTGCGTGTGTGCTTGTCTTGTCAGTTTCACTACACATCAAGTGTTGCCCTTCATTTGACCCGCAAAATGAACAAAGCTAACGACTGAAAATTGGACCTCCATACCATAATAATAGCCTAATGTATATTTCACGTCACGCCTCGTTAACCTTGACACCAGAAAAGATGTAAGGACCATCATGGTCCTTTGACAAAGCGAGGAATTCAAAGTTGGTCTGTTTTCGGAATGCTGTTATCTCAAAGCCTCGCTGGGCTTTTTTATGTGCAGTTGTACACAGAATGTGCAGTTCTAAATGGATTTGTGCAGTTGTATAATGTATATAGAAGCACTTCTGTGCAGTTAAAACTAAACAAAAAATGGTAATTGTCCTCCGATTGGGAGTAATTTACCATGGAGGATGGGAGAGGAAAGAAGGGGTTGTGCAGTTATAAAAATTTCATTAAAACCGCCCTGGAGCCTCGTTTCGTTGACGACTATTATTAGGTACAAATAAATTTATGAAGCGCACAATAATTGAGTGGTTTGTGTGCTGTACTGTGAGCCGAGAGGTCGAGGGTTAAACTATCTGACGGGACAGATATTGGAGCTCGTCCCCCAGTCTTTTCCCCCCAGAAAAGAGATAACTGTTTGCGAGTCCAAATGCTCGAAATGTCAGGCTACAATGGACTTTCCCCCCCCCCATAAACTCGAATTTCCCCGCCCCAAAGGAAGGGGGACTAGATTAAGCACTGAATATATAAACTAACTGCGGTACATACTTTTTGGGCTTGGAAGGAACGACTAGGTTTTCACAATGACATTAATTATTAATATTGCGCCTTTGTTGGTCGAGACAAAGGCGCTGTATAAATATCAGCATGCAAAAACACGAATGTAATTGAAAAAAGAAGAAAAATAATTGCTTTCCGTTTTTTTCTCCGTCAGCCCCTTATATCAAAGAAAGCCTTTATGTTGCACTGTAAGAATAATAAGCTTAGTTGACTTGTGTATTATTAAATACTCCCACGCTATTGGCTATCTTTTTTTGTATTATGTCGCTAAATATATCCGTCTAAACAACCACATCATCCCCATGTTGTCTAGGCTATGAATTATTAAATCTGGCATCGCTCTAATAATGTATAAAGAAAAAACAGTGATATTCCAGGCATAAGCTAACACACGGAATTCTATATCAATAACGTAATCTTAGATGCGTCGAGTCGATTCAAAACAGATTCTGCGCCTTAACAAATTCCTGTCTCATTTATATGCGCAGCGCTTTGTATACTCAGCATTCAGCAATCACCATTTGTCATTCATTCATTCTTCATTCATTCATTCATCCATTCATTCATTCATCCAATCCTTCATCCAATCCTTCATTTAATCCATCTGTCTTCCTTGCTTTCATTCGGTCCGTCCATCCATTTTCCGCAGTCTATAATTGGTCGTTTTATGAGCCTTGCAAGTCGAACGTAATTGGCGATAATTCGTTATCGGTTCCTCTCTGTGTATCTCTATATATGCCTCTATGTGTCTCTCTGTGTGTGTCTCTATATGTGTCTCTATGCGTCCCTCTCTGTGTCTTTCTGTATCTTTCTGTCTGTCTCTGTCTCTCTGTGTCTCTCTGTGTGACTCTGTGTTTCTCTGTATGTCTCTGTCTCTCTGTGTCTCTCTGTGTCTCTATGTGTCTATCTATATCTGTCTGTCTCTGCCTATGTCTCTGTTTCTCTCACTTGTTCTCTTTCGCTTTCACGGTGTCTTTAGAAACGTCAGTGGACAGAAGCGATTGAAAGAATTTCGGATTCAATATTGTCAGCAATTAATAACACATGACCAAACCACATGCATCACTGCTGCATTGACAAAATACCTGCAGTCCATATATATATATATATATTATATATATATACATATACATGTATTTGTGAGTAAAAATTACTGTTATAATTTTGCTACGAGAACACTGTTACACTGAAATGTGAGTTTGAATAATTGCATGCGCTATGAGCTTCCACAGCATATTCGTTTTCACACCATATTCAACAAAATATATCATGTTACACCAAAGACAGACAGACAGACAGACTGGCAGACAGGCAGGCAGACAGGCAGACAAACAGACAAACCTACAAACAGAGAGAGAGAGACAGTTAGACAGAGAGAGCCAGAAAGACAGAGACACAGGCACAGACACAGAGACAAACAGATACAAGCAGAAACAGACAGAGACAGACAGACAGACAGACAGGAAGATAGACAGAAAGTCCTTCACTACCATTACGCAGCATTACATTACCTGTGACCTTTTTAACTTAAATGGCGCCAGTATGCATGTGTGTAATACATTACCTCTAACCTTTTAACTTATATAGCGCCAGTGTGTGTTCTCAAGGGGTGAGGTCCGATGTCGTGATGCGAAAGATTGTTCTAATTAGCCGCTCCGCAAAAGAAGATTAAGTGGCGCCCTCTTCTTCTCCATCTCTGCTGTCGACCACACAATGGAATTAATGATTGATTGCGAACACGAAATCAATGACTCCACTCTATATGGTGGGTGGATAGACTCAAGCAGACGGACAGACCGACAGACCGACAGACAGTCAGACAGACAGGCAAACAGACAGACGGACAGACAGACAGACTTATGAGTAGACAGACAGAAAGACTCAAGCAAACGAACAGACAGACAGGCAGGCATACAGGCAAGCAGACAGACGCAGATGAATAGACAGATAGACAGACAGAAGGACAGAGTGTGAGTGTGCAAGAGAGTAAGGGAGAAATTTGAAACTAAAGGATAGAACGGAGAAGCTTTCTACAAAGAGCGATATTATGGGGAGAGAAAGAGAGGAAAGAGAGAGACATTGGTGAACAGAGGGTAGAGAGAGAGAGAAGGAGGAGGAGAAGAGAGAGAAGGAGAGAGGCAGGAAGAAAGTGAGCTAGGGTCAGAGAGAGAGAGAGAGACAGAGAGAGACAGAGAGAGACGGGGAGAGAGACAGAGACAGTGACAGAGAGACAGAGAGACAGAGAGAGACGGAGAGAGAGAGACGGGGAGAGAGACGGGGAGAAAGACAGAGACAGTGACAGAGAGACAGAGAGACAGAGAAAGACGGAAAGAGAGACAGAGAGAGACGGGGGAGAGAGACAGAGACAGTGACAGAGAGACAGAAAGACAGAGAGAGACGGAGAGAGAGACAGAGAGAGACGGGGAGAGATACAGAGACAGTGACAGAGAGGGGGAAGTGAAATCTAGAGGTAGATAGAGAGAGTGAAATTAACAGAAGTCGAGAGAAAGAGGAAGAAATAAAGAGAGAGTGAAACAGAGGGACAGAGAGACAGAGCGAAAGGGAATGAGAGATTGTGTGAAAGGCACATTGGGAGTCATATCGTCAGCCAGCTATAGGCAGCCAACCAGCCAGGCAGACAGACAGACAGCCAAACATTAAACAGACGACAAGACAGAAGCAAGGAAGGGAGAAAGTGAGCTATGGTCAGAGAGAGAGAGACAGTGACAGACAGACAGACAGACAGACAGACAGGCTGACGGTGGAATGGTTTTGTAGAGCGGCGGAATGTATAGGGAGCGACGTTTGAAGCATATTAAACGAGGCACGAGAGAGGCTTATTATTGATCAGCGCCAAAGCAGCATTCGCCTTTTATCGGCTTTCGCTTCTCTGACCTCAGCTCACAATGAAATACCACGCACACGCACACGGACACATACACGAACACACACACACACACACACACGCATACAAACACATACGCACACGCATACACACGCACGCACACACATACGCACGCATATACACACGCACACAAACACACACACACCAACACACACACGCATACATACACACGCACACACATACACACATACGTAAGCACACGCAAGAAGGAGCATACATGTATATATAGCTATATAAAAATTTACATACATACTGCATAGCCTATAATATTATACTTACCCATGCATACGTCAGCGCATAATAATATTTATTATATTCACAACTCAGCAGGTCCTGACGACAGTCATTTGGCGGTGATGGTTACGAGTAGAATAATTATATAGTTTTTTCTTTAGAAAAAAATAAAGTTCGTATAATTTGCATAGAGAACATAGCGTGAGGTGAGAATCATAAGGTCGTATCGTAAGACAAGTCACATAGAAGATACGACCTTGTGATTCTCACCTCACGAATTATTTATTAATTTATTAGGAACAGAAAATTGTAAAATTACACCAATATAATAGACGTAGGCTACATACAATTCTACATTCACAGCTTTGAACATGCATGCATGAACACAAATCATATTCAACCTTATCAGCATAGGCGTACGGGAGATTTCAGCAAGGGGTAGGGGGGGGGGGCAAAGATTGAACTTCTGCCCGAAAAAAATATATCCGGCAAAAAGTTGACGTCCTTTTTTTATAGTCGTCGGGGGGGCTGTGTTTGCCCAAAAAACAGACTTGCCCGAAATATGGGGCGGGGGAGGGGCATTTGCCCTCTGGACCTCGTCTCGTACGCCTATGCTTATCAGCAGAGACTATAATCTAAATATATTTTGGACATGCGAATCTGTAAATCCTCACATTAACGCACCTCTTTTGTCTGATGTCTGTTACACTGTATACATCCTGTGTATTGTATTCAAACAATCACATCCCGCCTTCTCCTAATTAATAAATGCGCTTCGTAAATCGGCGAAGGTGA
The DNA here is from genome assembly GCA_945859605.1 of Lumbricus rubellus. NCBI lineage: Eukaryota > Metazoa > Annelida > Clitellata > Crassiclitellata > Lumbricidae > Lumbricus > Lumbricus rubellus. The sequence continues at coordinate 2,051,350 of OX243828.1, forward strand.
TTGTACGAATGAAGTTGTATGTAAGCATCAACGAACAAAGACTAATATATTATCGAGTTTAATGTCTGAAAGTTCACCATACACCTTAGTGTGGCCTCGGTGCAGCTGAGATGAATGGCTGGTGATGATTTATGAGGCAGACACTACGTCATGATTGTGTCCGACAGCGAAACATTAAACTCGCCTTTATTATCGCTCAGACAAAGAGGCGCTACAAAAAAGTCCAGGTGGACGGATGATTAACTATTCGTAGACGTACGCATGCGCACTCTTAACGTAGCCCACCTGAATGTGTTTGTGTGTGTTTGTTTTTGTGTGTGTACGTATAATTATTTGCATGTTTGTGGGTTTGTATAATTATGTGTGTAGGAGAAGGAGGTGGAAGAGGAGGTGGAAGAGGAGGAGGGTAAAGGAGGAGGAGGAAAAAGAGGAGGAGGAAGAGGAAGAGGAGGAGGGAAAATGAGGAGAAAGAGGAGGAAAAGGAAGAGGAGGAAGAAGATGAGGAAAAAAGAGGAGGAGAAATAAGAGGAGGACGAAGAGGAGGAAAAAAAGGAGGAGAAAGAGAAGGAGGAGGAAGAGAAGGAGGAGGAGTGGAGGAAGAGGAGGAGAAAGAGGAGGAAGAGGATGAGGAAGAAAAGGAGGAGGAGAAAGAGGAGGAAGATGAGAATGAAGAGGAGGAGGAAGAGGAGAAAGACGAGGAAGAAGAGGAGGAGGAAGAGGAGGAGGAAGAAGAGGAGGAGGAAGAAGAGGAGAAGACGGAGGAAGAGGACGAGGACGATGAGGAGGAAAAGAAAAGGGAGGTGAATAATGAGAAGGATGGGGTGGCGCCGTTGCGGAGAGGACGGAGGAGAAGGAGAAGGAGAAGAATGAATAAGAAAAAAGAAGAAGCGTAAGGAGTGGGAGGATGGAGTGAAAAGAGGAGGAGGAGGAGAATGATGTCGACTTTCAATAACCGCAGCAACTTTAATCCATAAATGGACTCGAACATTTCGCTTATCTGCATGATGCGATCAATGATTTCTAACGAATATAGACCCATAAATATATATATATATATATATAATATTGTATATAATATATATATATTTATATATTCATATACTATCTATAAATATATATATATATAATATAAAATATATATCCATAATATATATATAACACTGGTTCAGATATATACATATATATATTATATATAATATTATATTTATTAAATATAATGCGAAGTCGTTTCGTGAATGGGTGAATCAGGAGGAGTTGGGTGGGAATGGTTTGGGGGAAGAGTGGGTGGGTTAAGAAGTGGTGGTAGTGGTGGAAGACGAGAGGAGGAAGGATGCGTCGTTGAATCAATCTGGAGTGGCTAATCCTGAATGGGATCAGATCGTTGGTTGACATATCTCTCCATTTATCTATCTGACGGATGACCATCCATCCTTCCATCCTTCCATGTACCCCTCTCCCCCCTCTTCCCCCTCTTCCATCTCAGACGGAGGCGACTAGTGTCCTCTGTCGACCGTCTGCGGTCCTGTCATTCATCTCTGAAGGCAGCAGACACTTTTGATATTTTTGTTTGTGTAGCGGGCCAATATTTTCGTGACTGTTATTGACACTTACGCATCAACAACATCAAAAATTCAATCTTTTATTAGTTATATACAGCCACATTTTGCCCTGTGTTTCCCGATTGTGTAAAATTAAAGGTTATCCTTAAAGGTGCTACAATATTCCGCTGCCAGGGACTCCCCGGGATCAGGGACCCCCGCTTCCTTTGATTTTGTTGTTGTTGTTATTATTATTATTAATGTTATTATTATTATTGTTATTATTATTATTATTATTATTATTATTATTATTATTATTATTATTATTATTATTATTATCAATATTAATGGATTATACTACAATGGATAGATTACAATGGATTATATCACAAATGCACGACAGTGGGATAAATTACAAGAAGTAAGAACTGCTTATGCATTATGATCACTTTTGGCCACACTATAAATCGTGGTTCTTCTTTCGATGCTTCGAAGATTGTCCATCTTTTCTCTGATGATGAGAAGGACCTTTGCTTGTTCAATGTTCATCTTGATGCGGACGACGGCTGCAGAGGCAGAAAGAGGCAGAGAGGATGGTTATGTGTCATTAGTCATATTTGTAGTTTGTCGACAACGATCAACATCCTCTCCGTCTCTCCCTGTCTCTGTCTCTGTGTCTCTCTGTCTCTGTCTCTGTCTCTGTCTGTCTGTCTCTGTTTGTCTCTCTCACTCTAGCGCGCCATCTCTATCTCTGTCTATCTCTCTTTTTCACTCTCTTGTGCGTTCTGTCTGTCTGTCTCTTTCCCTCTGTCTCTCTGTTTCTCTGTCTCTCTGTCTCTCTGTTTTTCTGTCTCTCTGTGTCTCTGTCTCTCTGTCTCTCTGTCTCTGTCTGTCTGTCTGTCTCTCTTTCTCTTGAAGTGACGCCATCGATTGAGTGTCGTACATGATTATCGAGCAGTTATTATATAAATATATATATATATATACATTTACTGCCGCTATATAAATATAAAGAGAAAACGACTAAAAAAATAATCAGAACATTTTTAAGCAACTCATAAATCGTCTTTGCATACATGTACAACTTCCGAAGTTAATAAAAATCAATCTGAGATTAATATAGCACCCATTCAAGATAATATCTAATCAGAAACGCTGTATGCGCTACAGCCTATAGGCCTATTTATTATGCTGTCAAACGTCATTTCACTTTTTGTTTTTTGCCTACATCAGTAATCAAAATAATACAGAGTAAATTGAGTCACCCGTGTCAGGACCAGCAGATCACGAACTCGTGTGTAGTAATTATGATAATTATGTGAGACATTTTAAAGCCAGGTTTGCTTCGTAGAATAAAACCCTAATCCATTGCTCATACTATACTTGCACTGCTACGATTACTAATACTATTAATAATGGGTCTACTAATATATCTATGCTGATATTAATATTGATACTTGCCCTGATACTAATACTAATGGCGATATCGATACTAATAGTTATTTTTATTATAGTACTATAATACCGACACTGATTATAATATTTACACTAATACTACTATTATCAGTAATACTGATACTAATAGTACACTGATATTGGAAGGCCATATACTTGTCCTAATACTAATTCTAGTACACATACTGATACTAATAGTCTATACTAATACTAATAGTAATGCTAATACGAATACTACTATAGTACTAATACTGATGCTAGTACTGATACTGACACTAATACTAATAGGCCACTAATACTGATAGTTCTAGTACCGTACCACTATACTTGCTTTAGAACAGATACCAATATGCATTTCAATCCAAAGACTAATGTATACGAACGGCTTTTACATCGTCGTAATAAAAACTCCAATGCACCTTTAGATGGCCCTTCTCGTGTATACTAAATAGCAATCAGTAATCATAAATCACAGAAAGCAAATCAGGTCTAAAAAACCGAACATACCTCCTCGCCGTGTTCCATACATACACGCCGAAGAGGTATGTTCCGTGCACCCAAAACATCTGTATTTTCAGGTACAAATGGCGCTATAAAAATCATCCCAATGCGAGAGTTGATAGCCGCTACTCATCACAACTCCAATCCTTGGACCGCGTTCGCCCCACCCACCCCACCCCACCCCATAACCGTTTCACCAACTACTCAATCGACACCGTAAATTTTTTTCAACCTTTTTTCCAGCGTGTTTCCCTCTAATTCGAACCAAGTTTTCGTTTTTCCTCGGTGCACCAAATACCGTTGCACCGTGGGAATATCTCCGCAGTTCGCTGCGGCTGTTAGCACCATGCTAAATCATCGGCTCTAAACGGAGCTGTAGGAAAGCGGCGCGCGGTCAATTCTCTGCTGGACATCACCAAATGCCATTTCCTGCTGGGCAGGTGCGGTTGTTAGTCGCTCTCGTATCACTCTCAATTACTAGCGGGAGCTATGACATGCGTTGCTGGTTAGCAAGAAGCATCACGCTGCTGTTGTTGAGTCTCATGCCATGTGGTGAGCTAGTCAGCAGAACGAAGGAAGAAGAAAGAAGAGAAAGATAGAGAGAGAGAGAAAGGAAGAAGTCATGATGGAACGCCGCGTCATCTAAAATGCAAGAGTTCGTGTTTTATTAATAGCACATTCGCACCACTCAAGAAGACGCTAGTAGCACGGTCCGTGATCTATTAAATGTGTACGCGTGCGTACACTGTATGCGTACAATTGTACATGTATGCCCGTGCGAATATTACGCTACCTGGTATGCGTATAGTTTATGTATCTACAGATTCGCGAGACAAGACCGCCATGGCCCATCACCGTGTCTTTATACCATCTTGGACCCTCAATATATCTCTGTCAATCTGTTGTATAAGATCTACATGTAATTCTGGATGCCAGCTTCATCATTTTCCTGCTTGAAGACATCCGTATTTCGTCAGGGCTATCTATATCACACTATAGTGACACTACCATTGCTTCTTTTATTTTCAATTCACGAGTGTTACAGTTGCCTATAATTGCCTCTAGTGATTTTCAAGGTATTGCAGTAGACATAGTAGGCTATAGTTGAATAGAATATCAGAAAAGATTATGACGAATTACATGTAGGAGCCTACGCTGTAGACGGAACTATAGTGAGCGTGCACAGTCTGGGAGAGGGGTGCAAAAATTATTTGTATAGTTATAACTGTTTACATGTAGTTTAAAAATGTATTAAATTTACTTAATTCAAACTGCTTTCATTTGAAATGTTCGATGCTGTCGATTGACCTATTTTGTACACTATTCGTATTCATATTCGACCGAATAGTCTTAATCACCTATTCGGTACTGCAGATCTAATTGGAGCACTTTAATCCGTATGTCATGATTGCAAACTAATAATTAATCACTACCTGTACTTATTGTGAACATGTATATTGTATAATTGACCATTTATTTTCCTATGGAATCAATAAACAAATTCGACTGAATTGAATTGAATAATGGGTACATAATAATATTAGAAGGGAACTTTTTTAGAATGGATTATGACGGATTAGATAATCTCAGATCGAATGCGACTCGATTGGATTAGATTAGATTATAATAGATTAGAATGGTCCATTTTCGTGCAGTCTGTGATGTAGTATTGCGTTCGCGGTAATTGGTATGCTATGGTTCCAATAAACATCAGAGAGAGGAAATAAATTCCCGTCCGACTATAATTCGACAGATCTATATCGACCCATTTGGCGCCCAATACCAACAGACCCGGTCTCATCAGACCCCACCGAGAATGAATATCTATTATTAAGTTTCCAAAATAATTACTTACAATATTATTTCTATCCGTCTGCACAGTCATTATCTGTCTGCCTGCCTGTATGTCTGACTATCTGTCTGGGTCTGGCCAATTGAGTCGGTATCTCTCTGTTTGTCTGTCTCTATATCTCTGTCTCTATCTGTGTCTTTCTGCTGTTTGTTTGTGTGCTTGTACTGCTGTACATCTTCACAATCCTTGTTGATTCGTCTGCCAGAAATACAGAGAAATAGGCAGACACACAAGCAAGTAGACAGACACATGAACAGAAACAGACAGACAGACACACAGACAGACAGACAGACAGACAAGCAAACAGGTAGTCTGTCTAGTTTCTACCTATAGATGTTGTCTGTCTGTCTGTCTGAGTGCCTCTCTCTCTCTCTGTATTTCTCCATATCTCTGTCTGTCTATCTTCACAGTCCCTGTCAGTCTGTCTGCCTACCTGTTTGTGTGCTGCCTGCCATACATGCATACAGTACAACGTACATGACCCTTCATTAATAATCTTCCCATGAGCGTCAATCGAGCCATAGATCGAGCCATAGATCGAGCCACAGATCGAGCCATAGATCGAGCCGACTCGCGACTCCCAACTCGTCCTATCCCCGCATACTCCGCTCGACGACCTTTGCTCGTATCTTCATCAGACCAAAACATCTCGACATCTTCATTTGTAGGGCGTGGATAGGAAATCAGACACCGAACTAAATATACATATATATATATGTATATATACACACACACATATATATATACATATAGAAAGCACCCAGACACACACGCACACGCACACAGAAACAAAAACCACACGTACAAAATACGCAAACGCGAATAACTTATATATAAAAATATATAATTATTGTATGGTGATAATATATATTTATTATAGAAAATTAATATAAATACACATCATATAAATTATAATATCGGACTACATATTCATTTGATTTTTCAATTTTAATTGCATTTGTTGATTTCAAGTAGTAGTAAAAAACATGTTGTTGTTTACAGCAGTTAAACATTGTCTGTAAAAGTATAATCTTTCGGTTGTAGGCCTACTGTTGCTATTATAAGCTAATGGGAGAGCAAAGGCCAGGGTGAGAATTGCCGGGGGGTGGGGGGTTCAACCCCCCAGTCTTTCTTAGAGCCCCATGTTAAAGTATGTTTTTCATACCCCAATTTCAAGTTTATCATAGGCCAACCCCCCCAGTTATTTTTCCACAATTCTCATACTGGCAAAGGCACACATACGATAGGAAAAAACCTGTGGCTAAACGGTGGCCTAAATACAAAGATCATAAAATTATTGACAAAACTTTATGATGTTACTGCGCCCCTTTAACCCTTTTAAGATACTCAGAGGCGTTCCCGCCTATACAGCGCGGACACGGCATGCATCGGAGTTTCACGCATGAAGTCGATTTGAATTGATACACTTGCATGGGTGACTTTTGCTGTTGGCCGTATACGCTGCGGTAGACAATGTGCATCACCATCATCACCATCGTCACCGTCATCATCATGATCATCATGGTCATCATGGTCATCATGATCATCATGATCATGATTATCATGATCATCATCGTCATCATCGTCACCACCACCGCCACCACTACCACAACCACCACAAACCACCACTGTCATCATCATCTTCTTCGTCGTCGTCGTCGCCGTTGTAAACGGTTTACTCAGTTTTCTTTCAATTTTACTACTGACATTTTCAAGATTTTAGACGTGAACTTAAGGACGAATTTTAGACAAATTGGTTTACCCAAAAGGTAACCTTTAGCGCAATATAAAAAGAGTAAGAGGAAGAAGAGAAAGAAGAGGAAGCAGAAGAATAGAAAGAGCAAAAGGAGGAGAAAGAGAAGGATGAAGAGGAGGAGTAGCAGGAGGAGGAAGAAGAAGAGGAAGATGAGGAGGGGATTAGGAGGAAGAGGAGGAGGAGGAGGAAGAGGAGGAGGAGAAAGAGGAGGAGGAGAAAGAGGAGGAAGAGGAGGAGGAGGAGGAAGAAAAGGAGGAAAAGGAGAATGAGGGGCGCAGTATGCATATGCTCCTTATATTACATCTATATTACATCCTTATATTACATCTAAGTCGACTATATATAAATTATGTAGGAGGAAAGGCTAAACCAAAATCTCTAAGAAAATTCTGCCATATAATATATGCTATAGCGGGGGATTTGAACCGCCAACTCTCGATTGACATGCTAGCGCTCTAGCCAATGTGCTGCAGAACAAAATTAAACTCGAATTAAACTTTCCACTGGTCATAAAAACTTTTGATGTATTAAATTTTCGCACACAGTGTACACAATTCGAGATCTCTCTTTTTCGGAAGTCTTATTAAAAAGGCGCAAAATAGAAAGAAAAAATATCATTATGGCCGATGATGAGATTTTTATGATCTTCAAAAATAGTC